>CM053787.1:962011849-962414349 GCA_028749045.1 Cupressus sempervirens | reverse complement strand
ATGATTCATCCTTGTGAATTAAAACATGAGACCTCTATGTAAGTTTATATTACTCATATTTACACATCAACATAGAAAATTAGCTTGAATGCAAGTCACTTGTAAGAGAGACATTGAGTTGCTCATTTGACATAAGTAAGGCTCATAATATTACTAGTTGGAACAAACCTTATTTTACGAGTCATTTTCTCTTAGATTTATCTAATGATTCAATTGATGACTATAACCATTCAATGCTAAATTGTTGCCATACTAATACACTGAAATGTCTATATTATGCCCTTTTTGTATCGTGATATATATTGTTCTCCACAATGATAATAGACTTTTTTTGTCTCATTTAGTTATTGTATCACTAGACTAATTTGTAACAATTAGATATTTTATCAAATAACTAGTTTCTTCAAGACGTGTTTCCTATCTTTTTTGGTTCAAAGGAAATAACTTCAATTTAAATTCTTATCTTATAGGCTCATCGTATTATTTTTATTTGTGAATTAATTACATTCAAGATTTTTTAATTTTTTTTATGGGAAAAGATGTATGTGGCTTGTAGTTATACTTGATGTGATTTTTCAATAAAATATTTAAGACAAGTAGGAGCTACCAAAGAATGATGACCAAGGGATTTATTCTTAAGGTTCTAGTAAGTTATTAAGTTATATTTCTCTTGTGGTAGATTGATAGAGATGAACATCCATGAATATTTGGAACAACATGCTTTATGCCTTAGCAAGAAAGAGACACAAGAAGGTTTCCAAGCTGGGATGACAGAAGCTCCAAAAGGGAATATTGAATATTTATTTGAAATTCATCACAATATTAAATTGAATATTTCTTCATTATATTATATGAATCTTTCTATCAATATTTTCATACTCACAGTCTATAATCCACCATCAAAATGAATAAAAGAGATAAGAAAATGATTAATCTAACTAAAACCTTTTAAAGCTATATGGAAAAGTTTGAATGAATGTTTCATGACAAATAGAGATATGATTCATGGTTTAATTGTGTATAAATATATGGACATAGAGTTGGAAGACAATGTTGGAAAATAGATGGAGTAACTAAGAGGGGGGGTGAATCAGTTACCACAAAAATATTTCTTTAGATCCCTTAGATTTCAGCAAAACTACTTACTGTTGTCACTCAGTAAACATACTAAAAATGTTGTAACTCGGTAAATGCAGAGTATATTTAACTTTAGTAGATCTAACATCATTAGTAATGAATTGCAAACATGAGAGAAAATAAATGAACACAAGAGACACAAGATTTAATGTGGAAACCCAATATGGGAAAAACCACGAATGTAACTAGTTACTAATTTTCACTCTTCTAAAGTGAGCCTTGTTAGAAGCCAACCTAGTTAAAGGTTACAAAATGCACTCTTAGATGTGACCTTATTAGAGGATTTAATCACCTTGTTAGGAGTGGCCTTGCAAGAGGTCTTAAAACAATTCAATGGAATTGTCACCTTGTTAGAGAATTTACAACTGGTTGTTAAACAAACTCTATTAAGAGATTTTGGATCACTGCTACAATGGTAAGAAAATAACAATGAAATGACTTGTTCGAGATCCAACTAAATTGTTGAATCCAGATCTCTATTCTATTCACAAAAGGTTGATCCTTCTTGATCAAATATTACTTTGCTACTCCACAAGGATATCTGACCAGCCTTCAAATTCACTCACATACTTTCCTTTTCAATCAATACACTTGCATACTCACACACACACACACTAGAATCTCCTCTTGACTTTTCATATAAACCATCTAGATTATAAAGTTAAAATTACAATGACCAATAATCATTACCACAGTCAGCTAGAAACAATACTTGAAATAATTAAACTTAATATTCCAAAACAACAAAATCCTTCATTGGCTGAGCCTGCTTGGTAAACACTGACCCTGACATGATTTCCTATGTTGACCAGCAAACACTTGGTTAACACTACAAACTTACAAAATCCTTTGGCAACCGAGTGAACTCGGTGAACATTGACTCTGATCAACTTTCCTTTAATAACCATGAGAACTTGGTTAATACTGCTTCCTACTATAATTTCCTTCAATGCCCGAGTGAGGTTGGTAGACATAGTCTACATAGAGTAATCTCTAGGAATGCTCGATGGAAAATAGAAACTATCTTGCTGACCAAGTGAGCTTGGTAAGCATAGACTGACAAATGATATGATATTTCTGTAACATCGAACACAACACAATTAAACAATTATATCCAACAATCTCCCTCTTTGGCATTGATGGCAACACAACATGTCATAGCACAATGAAATTTGAAAACAAGATTTTTTGTGATAGAAAGTTTCTCCCTCTAAGATTTTATACCACAAATTTCTCTATTGCAGTAATCCCCCTATTAGAAGGAATTACATAGCTTCTTTCTTCAAACAAATTTTAGAAAGATATGACAGTAAACTCTCCCTCTTTGACAACACATGCCAAAGACAACACATACCAAATGAGTATCAATGTACCTTGAGTACTGATTCATATGCAATGTTCTCTCGATCATGTTGCATCAACTAATTGATCTTCAACTTAGTTCTTGTTGATGCATCACTAAAGCTTTACTTAGTGAGCTTTAGATAGGGGAATGACCCTTAGCTTACCTCTTAGATACAAAAATGCATCCTTAGGTAATGACTTGGTAAATATGTCTATAATCTATTCTTTTGTATGCACATATTCCAACCTAATTTTTTTTTCCTGTACCAATTCTTTGAAAAAATGATATTTTATGGCAATATGCTTGGTTTTGGAATGCATCACTAGATTCTTAGATATGTTAATTGTACTTGTATTATCACAAAACATGACAACTGGTTCCTTGATTTCAACCTTCATAGCTTGCAACAACTATTTAAACCAAACAATATTTGAGGAATTCATTGCTGTTGCAACATATTTTGCTTCTATTGTGGATTGGGATGTGTAATTTTTCTTTTTGCTTGTCCAAGATACTACTCTTTTACCAAGAAAGAATGCTCCACCACTTGTACTCTTTCTATCATCCAGATTTCGAGCCCAATTAGCATCAATAAACACTTTTAGGTCCATATTTCCTCCAAGTTTATACCATAGACCATAGTCTTCAATACCTTTCAAATATCTCAAGATTATTTTGATTGCCATCATATGATTTTCTCTAGGTTTAGTTGAGAATCTTGCTACTATACCAACTGCAAGAGCTATGTCAAGTCTTGTATGAACTGCATACTATAACTTTACAATCATTGATCTATATAAGATCTGATCTACCTCTTTTGAATCATCATCTTTGGTAAGCTTTAATCCAGTACACACGGGGGTTCCAACTGGTTTAGAATCTTCCATACAAAAATTCTTGTGTATCTCCTTGATATACTTAGACTGAGTAATGTAGATACCGTTCTTGCTCTGCTGTATCTGTAATCCAACAAAGAACTTAATCTCACCAAACATAGACATTTAAAACTCTTTGTTCATTTGCTCTAAAAATTCTTTGCATAGATCATCATTCCTTGTACATCAAGTATCATCCACATATATTTCTGCCAATACAATCTTGTTATCTGGTCCTTCTTATATTTTACATACTACTATTATCATTTGTTCTTTGGAAACCAATCTATATAAGGTAATTTTTCAACCTCTCATACCATGCTCTAGGAGCTTGTTTTAGTCCATAGAATGCTTTGTGTAATTTTCAGACCATGTCCCTTTTGTTTGGATCAACAAAACCTTCTGATTGTTCAATGTAGACTTCTTCATCAAGAATATGATTGAGAAATGTAGATTTAATTTCCATATGAATATACCTTAAATCCTTTATGTGTTGCATATACAAGGTCTTGAGACCTTCCAATCTTGCAATAGGGGTAAAAGTCTCACCATAATCAATGCCTTCTTCTTGAGAGTAGCCTTTACATACCAATCTAGCTTTGTTTCTTGATACCGTACCATCTTCATTCAACTTATTCCTGAATACCCATTTTATTCCAATTACATTTTTATCTTTAGGCCTAGGTACAAGAGTCTATGTTTTTTTCTTCTCTATTTTCTCTATTTCTTCATTCATTTCCTCAATCCAATTTTCATTTTCCAATGAATCTTTAACATTTCTGGGTTCAAAATCAGCAAGTAAACATGTACCTTTTAGCTTACTTCTTATCATAGTACCTTTTGATTTATCTCCAATAATTTGGTTTGGTGCATGATGTCTCCATACATACTTGGCCAATACAGGTTCTTTGCCTTTTGAATGAATTCTACTATCTTCATTTGGAATTTCAACTTTTGGCTTTGGTTGTTTTGTCTACGATTCGGGTCCTTTAGAGTCGGTAGGTGTTGGCTCAGTAGCTTTAGATTGTGACTCAGGTCCTTGTCACTTAGTTTGAACTTCTTCCAACTCAGTGACTAAGGAAGACTCGGGCATAGAAGTCTCCTTATTGAAAAATGTGTCTTGTAATATATCAGGTTCAATGTAAATAAATCTCCTGTAGTCTTCTAGTTCCTTTTTACTTTCTTCTTCAGTCCTTTTTGCAAACTCATCAATTTTCACATGTGGAGTTTCTATGATTTTATGAGTAGATAAATTCTAACATCTATATGCCTTACTTCTATAAGAATATCCTAAGAATATATCTTCATAACCTTTCACATCAAATTTTCCTTTTCTAGATTCTTTCAAGATATAACATTTACTTCCAAATGCTTTTAGGTAACTTACATTGGGTTTCTAGCCATACCATAATTCATAGGGAGTTTTATATGAGTCTTTCTTCAACTATACTCAATTTAAGGTATGAACTATAGTGTTGATAACTTGCTTCCAGTATTTGATAGCAATGTTCTTTTCAATCATCAAAGTCCTTGGACAATCCATGATAGATCTGTTCCTCCTTTTAGCTATTTCATTTTCTCTAGAGTTTGAGGAGCTGATACCTGTCTTTTGATTCCTCTTTTAATGAAAAAGTTATTGAATTCATTGGAGATGAATTCACCAACTCTGTTTGATCTTAAGAATTTTAGTCTTTTCCCTATTTCTTTCTCTACTCTTGATAAATACCATTTGAATTTCTCAAATCCTTCTAACTTTTCTTTAAGATACATAACAGTCATCATTCTTGAATAGTCATCAACAAAAAGAATAATGAATTTTTCTCCAGTATAGCTTTCTATTCCAATAGGTCCACACGAATTATTATGCACAATTTCCAAGATATCTTCAGACTAATAGTTTTTTCTTTTAAAACTAGTCTTTCCTATTTTGTCAATCTAACAATTCTTACACAAACCAACATCTAGTTTTTTCGAAATAGGAATGCCTCTTACTTTCCTAAATTTTCTTATTTTAACCATGCTGTCAAAATTTACATGACATAACCTTCTGTGCCATAACCAACTTTCTTCAATTTGAGCAATAAAACATGAGCAATCACCAAGATTGAGATAAAATAGGTTACCTTTTGTTTGTTTTCCTAATCTAATCAATTTTCCTTTGTCATCCAACAATCTTTCCTTGCCATGCATGAATTCCACCTTGAATCTAATGTTGATTAGCTATGCCACACTTAGCATATTATGTTTTAGTCCTTCAACCTAATAGGCATTGTCACATGCAAGTTCTTTGGTTAATGAGATTTGGCCTCTACCTTTTATGCATTAAGGTTCATTGTTTCCAAACCTTACACTACCACCATAATAGTCTTCAAAGTGTTCAAACTTTGTTTTCTCACCAATCATATGATGTGAACATCCACTACCTATGATCCATGTATCATTTTTTCTCGCATGAGAGATAAGTTCCATCTTATCTTCTTCATCATCAGATTCATCTTTTACAACAATGTAAAATATTTCATCTTCACTATTATCATAATCCTTAGCCATAAAACAAGTTTTCTTACCTTTGTCCTTGAATGAATTATGAACTTTGAAATCCTTCTTGCCATTGTACTTGTGACTCTTCTTTTCATCCTTATCTTTGTTTGGGCACTTGGCAGCAATATGACCAACCTCTTCACATGAAAAAAAGATTAATGGAACTTTACCTTTTTATTTTCCTCTACCTCTAGAATATTTCCTTCCAAGTAAAGCTTCAAAAACTTCAAGGTCACTATCAAAGATATCCACTAATTCTTCTTCACTTTTTGACTAAATGTCCTTTATTTTCTTTCCTTTCTCCTTAAGTGAAAGCTTGGCCTCAAATGTGGATTTAATATTCTTGGAAGTTGGAACATAATTGTCATAATTGTCTAACTCAAAGGCTGTCAATCTTCCCACTAAGGTATCCAAAGTTATCTTATGATTTGTCTCACACCTCCTTTCTTGAATAGTAGATGCTCTAATTGCATAGATAGGAAGCACTGTACTTATAATAGTTTTTTCCTTGATTTCTCCTCCAGATGCTTTGATTGCATTGACACTGGCTTTGATTCTTTCCACATATTTGGAAAAATTTTCAACTTTTCTCATTCTCATATGATCAAACTATCCTCTAAGGCTTTCAACTTTGGCTCTCCTCATATTGGCATCACCACCATACATTTCCTTTAACTTATTCCATATTTGAAAAGTAGTTTTGCAGTCCTTGATATCATCAAATTCCTCATAGCTAAGGGCATATGCAATATCTATCATCACAGTATTATGGTTCTTTTTCTTAGCAATATCTCCAATAGATAATGTACCAGTAGGAGTTGTGTATTATTCATCCAGATATTTGCATCCTAAATCACCAATGGAAGCCAGATGAAGTCTCAGAAGTCCCTGCCATGCAAAAAAGTTTTCTCTATTAAGCTTTATAATTTTTCTCTTGTAAGACATCCTGATCTTTGGCTTAGGTTGTTGAAATTGTTTCCTGCAAGCACCAAAAGCTATGATACCAATTGTTGGAAAATAGATGGATTAACTAAGAGGGAGTGGGGGGGGGGGGGGGGGGGGAATCAATTATCAGAATAATATTTCCTTAGATCCCTTAGATGTCAATAAAACTACTTACTATTATCACTCGGTAAACATACTAAAAATGTTATAACTTGGTAAATGCAGGGTATATTTAACTTTAGAAGACCTAACATCAATAGTAATGAATTGCAAACATGAGAGAAAAGAAATGAACACAAGAGACACTAGATTCAATGTGGAAACCCAATATGGGAAAAACTACCAATGCAACTAGTTATTGATTTCCACTCTTCCAAAATGAGCCCTATTAGAAGCCAACCTGGTTAAAGGTTAAAAAAAATACTATTAGGTGTGACCTTATTAGAGGATTTAATTACCCTATTAGGAGTGGCCTTGCAAGAGATCTTTAAAAAAATCAATGGAAGTCACCTTGTTAGAAGATTTACAACTGGCTGTTAAGCCAACTCTGTTAAGAGATTTTGGATCACTGATACAATGGTAAGAAAGTAACAATGAAATGAACTATTTGAGATGCAAATAAATTGCTGAATCCAAATCTCTATTATTTTCATGAAAGCTTGACCCTTCTTGATTGAATATTACTTTTCTGCTCCACAAGGATATCTGACCATCCTTCAAATTCACTCACACACTTTTCTTTCAATTCAATACACTTGCATACTCATACACACACTAGAAGCTTCTCTTGACTTTTCATATATACCATCCAAATTATCAAGTCGGCTTAATTAAAATTATAATTACCAATAGTCATTACCACAATTGCCTAGAAAGAATACTTGAATAATTAAACTTCATATTGCAAAACAAAAAAATCCTTCATTAGTTGAACCTGCTTGGTAAACACTGATCCTGACATGATTTCTTGTGTTGATCAATGAATGCTTGGTTAACACTGCAAACTTGGAAAATTCTTTGGCAATTGAGTGAACTCAGTGAACACTGACTCTGACCAACTTTCCTTTGATAACCATGAGAACTCGATTAATACTGCTTCTTGCTATAATTCATTCAACTTATTCCTCAATACCCATTTTTTTCCAATTACATTTTTATCTTTAAGCCTAAGTACAAGAGTCTAGGTTTTGTTCTTCTCTACTTGCTCTATTTCTTCATTCATAGCCTCAATCCAACTTTCATTTTTCAATGCATCTTTAACATTTCTGGGTTCAAAATCAGCAAGTAAACATGTACATTTTAGCTTACTTCTTGTCCTAGTACCTTTTGATTTATCTCCAATAATCTGGTCTGGTGCATAATGCCTCCTAAAATACTTGGCTAATTCTACTCTGGAGCTCAAGGAGCTGATACCTATCTTTTGATTCCTTTTTCAATACAAAAGTTATTGAATTCATTGGAGATGAATTCACCACCTCTATCTGATCTTAGGCATTTTAGTCTTTTCACTATTTCTTTCCCTACTCTTGCCAAGTAGCATTTGAATTTCTCAAATGCTTCTGACTTTTCTCTAAGATACATAACAGTCATCAATAAAAAGAATAAAGAATTTTTCTCCAATATAGCTTTCTTTTCCAATAGGTCCACACAAATCAGTATGCACAATTTCCAAGATATCTTCATATTGATAATTTTTGCTTTTAAAATTAGTCTTTCTCATTTTACCAATCTGACAATTATTACACAAACCAACATCTAGTTTCTTCATGTAATCAAAATTTACATGACATAACCTTCTATGCCATAACCAACTTTCTTCAACTTGAGCAATAAAACATGAGTAATCACCAAGATTGAGATAAAATAGGTTACCTTTTGTTTGTTTGCCTGATCCAATCAATTTTCCTTTGTCATCCAATAGTCTTCCCTTGCCATGCATGAATTCTACCTTGAATCTAATGTTGATTAGCTATGCCACACTCAACAAATTATGTTTTAGTCCTTCAACCCTATAGGGATTGTCACATACAAGTTCTTTGGTTAATGAGATTCAACCTCTCCCTTTTATACAACAAGGTTCATTGTTTCCAAACACTACACTACCACCATCATTGTCTTCAAAGCGTTCAAACTTTTTTTTGTCACCAGTCATATGATGTGAACATCCACTATCTATTATCCATGTATCATTTTTTCTCACATGAAATATAAGTGCCATCTTATCTTCCTTATCATCAGATTCATCTTTTACAACAATGTAAACTATTTCATCTTCACTATTATCATAATCCTTAGCCATAAAACAAGTTTTCTTACCTTTTTCCTTGAATGATTTATGACCTTTGAAATCCTTTTTTCCATTGTACTTGCGAGTCTTCTTTTCATCCTTATCTTTGTTTGGGCACCTAGCAGCAATATGACCAACCTCTTCACATGAAAAATAGATTAAGGGAACTTTACCTTTGTATTTTCCTCCGCTTCTAGAATATTTCCTTGCAAATAAAGCTTCAAAAACTTCAAGGTCACTATCAAAACTTTCCTCTGATTCTTCTTCACTTTCTTATTGAATGTCCCCTACTTTCTTGCCTTTCTCCTTAAGTGAAAGCTTGGCCTTAAATGCAGATTAAACTGCTGATTTTATCCCTTTTTTTGATTTTTGGCATTTAACTCCATATATATGATATATCCCTTCTATTAAAGTGTTGAAATTCTTATATATCCAACAAACATTTCTCTTTTTTCTTAACAGATGTTCGACTCTTTGTATAAAGATTTATATTTTAAACACTTTATTAGTATGAGTTGTAGCTTAGATGATGATGTGATTCATATAGATGAATCTTATATATATATATATGTGTGTGTGTGTGTGTGTGTGTGTGTGTGTGTGTGTGCGCATGTGTGTGCGCATGTGTGTGTATGTATAAAGAGAGAAGTCAAGTTATATATGTGACTACATATTGTATCCATTATTTTGATTCTCCTAACTTTGCCTATAATTATCTACCATAGTTTTTGAGATTCTCCTATATTGAAAAGTGGTCAATGTATGGGTTCTCATTCCTACATTTTTTGGTGACCATATTTATATATAATATTTCTTTCATCTTATTTTTTTGCTCATGCATCTTAATTTGATTGGACATCCCATCCCTAAACATGTACCTATACTACTAGCTCTGTTCCTTGTGGAAACTTTGTTATTTAGTGAATGAGAATACTGGTATTCTAGTAGCATTGTTGTCTAGCTCTTTCTTGTTCTCCTTTTTAGTGCAAAGTTCACATGGCAATGACATGTGGATTAAAGTGAACATGTTGAATATTATGACGATGGGAGGTGGGATTGGAAAATTGCCTTGAAGTTTATTTTCTACAAATTAATTCCTACGCATGATTATAAAATCTCATACTTGATGCAATTCAGCAGTACAAACCATCATGAGCTGTGTTAACGCTTTCATGTACACAATTTGTAACTCAAATTTTGTTTGGCAATGATAGAGATATTGCATCCAGTGCACTAGTGTTTCTAGTCTCATGATTTTTATTATCTTCAATTTTCATACAATAGATTATCATTCTAAATGATTTCATTAGGTGTCTATTTCTAAAATTTAGAATAATTGACATTAATGAAAATATTGTCCTCCATTTGCAATGACACTTGTAAGTGATATATGTAACTCCCGATTTTCTTAATTTTGAGTTGGAATAAAGTTTCCACTTCAAGTTCATTATCTTGTGGAAAGATTTTACAAACAACTACTCTTTTCTCATATTAGAGATAGTTTGGAAACCATTACAATTAATACAAATTCTTTATTAATGGGGATCACACTTATATAGACAATGCTCATGTAGAACCCAAGGCAATCAGTTTTAGTTTCTTGGTTGACTATTTTACCTCCAAATTTGGAGTGTCATGAATATATGTTATTTCTTGTTTTCTTTAGCTTGTAGATATGGCTATATAATATGAATATAATATATTTTCAAGTTGTACATATTAACACTAAATAATATATTATGAAATTATCTTGTTTCCCCCTCTTTTCCAAGGCAATTTATTTGTCAGGGCTGGCTACTTTTCTGTTGAGTGCATATTTTTAAGAATAGTATCTGAAAATATTATGAAATGGTAAATATAAATTTTATGCTTGTTTTCTAGACACTTATGTTTAGTTCTCTCTATTTTTTGTGTAAATGATGAAAATATTTATTGAACATCAATGAGAAATATTTTGTTTATGCTAATTGTGCATGAAATTAAAGCTATTTCTATAATGCTACTTATTAGGCAATATAATTTTCAATATTATAGATGCTACTAGGAATTTGGAGCATTTTGTTAAAGGAACTAAGTGAGCCTTATTCTTAACATAATTTTGGTTGAACAAATGATTGTTTAGTGTGTACAACTTTATTCAACCATCTTTTCATTTTTCTTTGTAAAAGTGTTCGGAAAGTACCTAATTTTAGGCCACTCTTATAGTGATGATGATGATGAGTAGAAATATATTATGTATTATTTTGTTTGAAATACATAGAAAAGGTTCTTGGATATCTAGATTTGATGATTTTTACTTGACTAAGTTTTTCTTTTTATACAGGTACTAGTGGAGAATGTATTTATGATGGAAGATTTGCATGTTTTTCACTGTCCACTATATTATAATTTATTACTTCACTTTGAATGTAAAATCATATTGTTATCATTTTAATTGATTTTTTTATCTTTGCAAATGATAATTTTTCATTAGAACATGAGGGATCTAGAGTTCTTTCGATGGAAAATGTTGGTGCAGATACTAATGGATCTCAATTTTTCATTACATTTGTTGTAGTACCTCATCTTGATGGGTATTTACTTCATGCTAATCTTGTAGTCACTCAAGTTATGTTTTTCTTTTGAAAAGGCATGCTTTGCCTATTTTAATAAATTTTAAGAATTTATAGAAATTTGGGTCTATATGTAAATTGATAGCTTTTAACATTAGAAACTTTTTTATTTTTAAGAATTGACCTTCAAAATATTTTGTGGTCTATTCTCTACAGTGTAGTTCAATTGGTATATGTTGGAATTACAAATGGAAAGGTAAAATTCTGAGAGGGAGTGGTGAATCAAAAATTCAAACTTTAACACATAAAACTTTCACCATTCATTAGATGCATTCAATATATAAACTAAAATAACATGTAAAGTGAATGCATCTTAAAACATGTAATAAAATATACACACTTGACACCACAATTCATCACCTATAAACCCTCTAAATGAGAAGGTAAAACTAGGGTGGGCATGAAACCCACAAATCTTTACTCTTGTAGTAATAAAGTGTAGCCAATCAAGGTTACAATAGTTTGACCATGAAACATGATTTTCCCTTTGAAAGGCTTGCCCTATCAAAGGCTTACAGAGACTGTTGAGTCCCACCTTGTTAGACGATTTTAACACCCTTTTAGAAGTGTCCCTAGTTAAAGGACTTTAGGTCATTCACTTGGAATGCTACCCTATTAAAGGATTTTACTATAGCCTATTAGGACTATTCCACCTAGGAGATTTAACTAAAATCACCTATTAAAATGTCTCAGCATAGATCTTATGAATGGCACTAGATTTCCTAATTAAAGATCAAATCTGCATGTTGTCCTTCTTGATCCTTTATGATTTGATATATAAATGCTATATCCTAAATCATCTATTTTACACTTAATTGATTTTACAATTCCTTCTCACTTGCTAAGTCACCTTGAATGCTCTATAAACAATTCAATCATTCACTGCTTGTTATCTTGTTTCTCTCCTTCTTTCTCATTACAAAAATTTTAGGGCTTCATCTTCCTTATAAAGACTTTGGTAGGTTAAGGTTAGGTATGAATCTATGGGTGAGATTCATCCATATTTCCTCTTAAACCTTCCTATTTTCTGATTGGTTGCATGTAGTTTCATAAGAAATCTACATGTAGATTCCTTCTTTTCTTCAGTAGATCAAGATCTATCTTTAAGTGAACTTGAAAATGGTTTACATAGTTGTTTGTGCTATTATAAACAAAAATGTCCAATCTTTATTACTCAAAATATCAAGTTACTGATGCTCGACATATACTAGATTTTTGCTTTTGACTCAATATCTGAATTGCTCAGCATCTACTATCTTACCCAACACTTGAATCACTCGCCATGGTCTATCCTCTCGGCACATGAGTGACTCGACACTCATTGAAACTTGGCATGGTCTATTATTTACATGCTGTATTCGACATATATTACTAGTTTGGCATGAACTAAGTAAATGACTTAAGTGTGTTGACACTCACTTGTCAAAACCAATCTAAGATCAACAATCTCCCTATTTGACATGAATGTCAAAAATACTTGAATATAGATAATCATTCTAATCTTCTTGAGTACAACATATCTATCACTCATCTTATATACAAAACTTCAAAATTTCAAAATTTTGCAATAATCTATATACCTCAAAATTTATAACTCCTCCTAAGTTAATATGTTAGTTTTGTATCCAAAATTTGTTCTGCATTCTAAGTATATTTGTCTCTACTGATACTCTTTGACTTCAATGTGATGCTATATTTCTATCTCTATTATTGCTTTGTTTCTATTCCTGTTATTGCTCTATTTTATCTACATCTTTTGGTTGACTCCCCCTCTCACTACTCTCCCCTTTTCTTTGCTTACTCTTATTTCACCTTCTTCCTATCTTACTCCCCCTTGCTGTCTACTCCCTCCTTTGTCTCTTTTATCTTTCCTTTCTTGTCTTTCTCCCCCTTTTTTGACACTTATGTCAAATGGGCTATACCTTGATAGTGTATTTGTCCAAGTAGGATTTATGGACTTTCATTATTATTTCCAGAGCTGCATCCCAATTTTCACATGCAACATCTAGTGACTTAAGTTGGATAGAAAGCTTAGTTGTAAGGTGCATTGGGTTGTCTACTGTAGAATGGTTGGGGTCTTTCTTCAGTAAAGTTTCTGCATAGCCTAGCTCTTTATGAAAAATTTCATGTGTGGGGTAAGGGAGGCTTGACTATTTGTTAGCTTGGATCTTATGTTAGCCTCTACTGATGTTAACATAGCTAATTGACTCTATGATTGAAGTAATGCATGAAAATGCTTCTCACTCTGAGCTAAGTTCTGAGGTAGTTGTGTACCTAAAATGTTTAAATTCCTCTCTAGACTTAGAATTCTATCTTTGGTCTCTTGGGTGAAGAGTGTGGGGTCACACAATTTGTTGTACAATGAGAAAATATTCTCAAGTACCTTCTTTACATACTCAACCTTTGTTGATAGTGCAACTTGAGTTAGTGTTATCTTGCTAGATATCTTCTCATTCACTTCGTTCTAGGAATTTCTTTTTTGACCACTCTAGAATATTTTCACTTGTGTCAATATCTTTATTATTGACCTTTTCCAAAAAAAATGATAATTATTGTAATAGTGGCTTTGTCTCTTCAGGTGTAGGCAAGCTAAATGCATCTAAGAAGATGTCCTTAATGTCTTGTAATGCTTTCTTTTGCCTAAACTATTTTCTAAGTATTTCTTGATGTTTCTTCTTTTCCAAAGCTTGTTGCAAAATTCTTATTTGCTCTATAGTCATTGTATTATAATCATACTTGGGAATAATTATCTCTTCATCTAAAGTGATGTCAACATAGTGAATTATCTTATCAACTTTTGAAGTGCTTGAGCTTGGTACTGAGATTTGCATTGGTATAGCTCCCATTCTCAGCTTTTGAAGTATTTTTGTAGGAGATGTGCCAGATGTTGGTAAAGTTACTAATTCTTGAATGACCTCTTTCTCCTTTTCCTTTCATTTTTCCTTACTCTCTTAAGGTCTATTTTTGTCAATCACAATGATTTTACTTGCACCTTGTGTTTGTGCATTGGGTTGGTTGATTTCTGTGTGTCTCTATTCAACTAAATCAACTTTAACACTTGTGTAAACCTTTGTAGAGATTTCTATTGATGTTTGAATCAAAGGTTGATCACTAGTAACTATAGGGATGCCAAAAGGTGGTTCTTGTGTATACACCTTGTCCTTTGTTATATTCACCTTGTCCTTTTTTATATCAGCTACTGCCTTTTGAAGTTCATCCACACTAACAAATACTAGATTTCCACATAACGTTTCCTGTACTATCGATTGGTCTAGTATCTTTTTTAAATCTTCTATAGTTGAAGGATTGATATTCTAAGCTGAAATGCCAAGTACATCCTTGACAATTATAGTTTCTACAATTTCATTAGCGTCATGTGGAGGGCTGACACTCATTATTTGTTTGTCTTCCACACTTTGTTCTTCTTGTTGTTGATCAGCTGTAGCCATGTCATCATCTTCATCACCATTATTATTTTTGCCCTCAAAGGGATCCTCTTCTCTTTTCTTAAGAATTGTTAATCCATAAACCAATTTCCACATTTGGGTGGATTTCTTTACAACATCTTCAATATTATTTTGAAGAATGTTGAAGGCTCTATATTTAGGTGCAAACCTTCCTCCATATTTCTTATTTTCCCTGGTAATCTTCTCTTTTGTCAATTTTGGCATTACCTAGGCTAATGTTGATTCTCTGATTTGTTTTTCCAAGTTTAAACAATAATTCCACTTCTATTCAACAATGTCATATAGACCATTTGGTAGAGTACTGTCAAATTCGAGTGGACAATTCTTGAATTTAGAAATCATTGCATATATTGAATCTTCTAATAAATTACTTTCCTCTCTTCCAAGTTTTTCAAAATCAATATTTTTCAAACTAGATAAATTTTCATTATATCTAACATTCTCATATACACTCTCAAGATTAGATAGTGGTTTGTGACTTACCACTTTGAATTGGCTTAGATCATATGATTCAGTCTTCTCTTCATCTAAGTCAAGTTGTGCAATATATTTCCTTCTCTTATTCTTTTGCACTTGGCTTCCTTGTTCTATAGCCTTAGTCTTTTCTTTGGCCTTTCGAGTGCTTGCTCATGTACTGGCTCTGGTGGTAGGGGTTGTACGCTTGGTTGAGGTTGGCTTTGTAATCTTCTTTGCCTTGGTCCTAGCCATTGGTTGTGCCTTAGCTTTTCCTTTCTTTTGCTTGACATGAGTTGGTGCTTCCTCAGCTTCTTCTTCCTTGGTGCCTTTTGTTTCTTCTTCATCCTTGTACTCTCCCAAGCCTTGGGTCAATGCAAGAGGTTATTGGATTTGTTCTTGTTCTTATTCTTCATCCTCTTCATCTTCTTCTTCTTTTTCTTCATCTTCTACTTCACCAAGTTTGGCCTTAAGCTTCTTTACCAGTTTATCTTTCTTTTTCAATATGGAGGCAATTTTTAATTTCATCTCTATCTTTGACTTCATTATATCATAATTACTAAATTTTTTTGTAATTTTGTCAATCTCCTCTACTAGGAGTGTTGTAATTGTTGCAGATGCTTCATCAACATTGATTTAAGAGCCAAGTGGTCTTAACCATCCGACTCTTGGTATGGTAGCCTATATGAAAGTGTAATTGACATTAACTATGAAACATATATCATTATAATGTTTCTCAACTAGTAAGATAGGTATTCTCATTTTTTTCTTCATTGACTTTTGAAGCCCTCAAAGTAACTTGTCATTAATGTTTCAAAATTTTCTCCCATCTGCTCAATATATTCATTGAGCTAAACTGCTATGGATCTATTTGTTTTCCAACTCATGTTGCCAAAAGAGGGAAAAGTATTCTAAACATAAAATAATATATGTACAAGTATTGATCCAAATTTGCATTGTGCACTCTTGGTTTTCCTAATTTCTTCTAGGTTCTCCATCAATTATTGCAATTGAAGCTCGACTAGATCATAGGTATGATCCTTCTTTACAATTTTATAGCCCACATCTACTACAATACAAGGTACACTATTCAATCTATTGGATTGATAAAATTTGTGAGAAATTACCCTAATGGAAAAGTCCAATAAAGGATCAGTGGTAGTGTCTATTGTAATTTCCCATTTATTCTATTCGGCTCCTGTATTCTTCTCTATAACTTCTTTGGAGTCACTCCATACAGTCTTAGGCTAATGTAGGTTTGGCTAGCCAGTTACCTTATGAACTATTCTCTTTGAAATTTTTATTGATTAATCTTCCAACCACAAGCATCTATAATGCATTCAACTCAATATTATCTTAATCCATTATGTTTTGAGCACCGTGAGAAAATCTAGGGCATGCATCAAACCCTTTCTTTCAACTATTTTGAATTGTTCCTTTAGAATACCATTTTCATACAGTTTTTTGTAGGCTTCTCTTATTTCCATATCACCTATTTCTCCTATCTTACAATTATAGAATTTTCTAATAGCCTGGATCATATCACTTTGGGGGGAATCATTGACAGTATGCCTGAGGGGTATTGCTTATATGCTATGTCAGGAATGGCTTTGAATATTTGTTGTTTGACCAAGTTACTAGCTAGCTAAACATTTAAGACCTCTTTCCCTTCCATATTTATTGAGCTAGATCTCATTTTAGAAACTAGGGTTTATGCAAATATAAACTACATAGCTCAGCTTATGATAAATACCTTGGAAATCTTGGAGAGCTATAGTGAAATTGTTGTTTTGATCTTTGTGAATGCTTTGAACAAATTTCTGATTCACCTTCCACTCCACTTACTCTTGTTTGAATTTGAAATTATGAGAAATGAGTGAAAATCAACCATATACCCTTCAAAAATTTTCATTTAATGCTTTGGTGCTTGTACAACTATAAACTTGGCATCAATGTGATTTTTGTTCCACTCGATAGCTATTACGTACTCGGTAACAACTAACCTTTTCTGGCAACTCGACATTAAATATCATTCTACTAGGTTTCTATTGAATAATTTCCATACTTAGTAACAAAATGAATTTAAAAAAATAATAATAATAACCTTGAACTTTTCACAACATCTTTCATCTTTATATATGCTAATCCATTCTTTTTTGTACTATTTTCTTTTGGATTTGATGTATAACATAACTCTTGAGTATTAGTCCATAATACCTCTCATTTTCTTAGTTTGATGAGGTGTGACCACTTTACCTATTAGGTGAAGTGATCCTTGCTCCATTTGATGTACTGCATGCATCTCACTTTTTTCATTTTTTGTTCATCTCACCTCTGATGTGTTAAACATTTGCCTTGCCTTTTCCTTTATTGAATTCACAATTGGGTGCCTTTGATCTAGTTGGACAATGTTTACTAATGTGTCTTGTCTTAAAATAGCTAAAGCATGTGGTTTGACTCAACCATCTATTGTAGTTACCACTGAAGTGAGTCCTAATGCAGTTCTTAGGATTATGTCCATACTCTTGACAATAATGATAGCTTTTTCTTGTGTTCTAATCCCAATTATAAAAATGTCCATGGCTTCTTTCCTTTGATACCATTTTTGGTGACCACATAGATTTTGATTTGCATTCAAAGGCTCTATGTCTATATTTTTGACAATTGTAGTAGTAACCTTCAAATCTTGGTATATGCAAAATTCTAGTTCTGCATTCTTGTGCCTAATGGCCTTACTTATTACACTTATGAAACTGAGTCATGTTCTTATTTTTAACATGTTGATTCTTGCTTCTGCTCACATCAATAGTATGTCCTTTCTCACCACAATAATGACAAGTGAGTTTGGAGTTCTTACTTTTGTTGTTCCTTTCTTCAACAACTTTGGATGATTCTCCTTCTTTAGTGCTTGTATAGCCTAATCCTAATGTATCATTGTTGGATCTAGGGGATCTCAATAATTTCCCAAAGTACTTTATGGCTTCATTTTGCTTGTTGAAACTTTCAGCAATCTCTCTTTCTCTTCACAAGTCATTTTGAAGTTGTTCATTCTACAACTTAAATGCAGTTATCTCAATGTCTATGAATTTCTAATCATGATGAGAATTCATCATCTAGCTTAGGGTATCCAAATGCATGTTGGATATTCTAGTTAGTTCTATTGACTTCTTTTCCAGTCTATTTGCTAGAGTTCTCTTATCTTCTTCAATCACGACCTTGTCTTCTATGACTCTCTTCTTTTGTTCAGTTACCTCACATAGCATCATGGCTTGAGATTCTTGTTCTAGCTTGAGATTTCAAATCTCCTCAGCTTGTATTCTATTCTTTTCCATCAGATCTATAATTATTGCATCAAATTCATTGGAGTTTCCATTGGCAAATAGCTTGGTGGTGTTGGTCTCTTTGTATTGTGTGTTACTCTTTGCAATAACTATCTCTTTCATTCCCTTTAAGGACTTTCTTAGCTCTTCTCGAGCATCATCAAGTTGATGTAGAATGAGTTTTATTTCAATTCCTTGATTCTCAATAATCTTTCCTAGTTTGTAGACTTCCATTTCAAGATCTTTTATCTAAGATACAAAGCTTTTCCTTTTGAGAACATAGCTCTGATATCAATTGTTGGAATTACAAATGGAAAGGTAAACTTCTAAGGGGGGCCAGGTGTGGGAGTGAATTATAAGTTCAAACTTTAACATTTAAAACTTCACCATTCATTAGATGCATTTAATATATAAACTAAAATAACATGTAAGTAAATGCATCTAAAAACATGTAACCAAACATATACACTTGACACCAAATATGATCAGAAACCCTCTAAATGAGAAGGTAAAATTGGGGTGGGGATTACACCCACAAATCTTTACTCCTATAGAAATAAAGTGTAGCCAATTAAGGTTACAATAGTTTGACCATGAAACATGATCTACCCTATGAAAAGCTGATCCTGTTAAATGTTTATAGAGATTGTTAAGTCCTACCTTTTTAGAGGATTTTAACACCCTATTAGAAGTGTGCCTAGTCAAAGGACTTTAGGTCATTCACTTCAAATTCCTCCATGTTAAACGATTTTACTATAGCCTATTAGGAGTACTCCTGGTAGGAAATTTAACTAAAATCACCTGTTAAAATGTCTCGGCATAGATCTTATGAATGGCACTAAATTGCCTAATTAAAGATCAAATTTGCACGCTATCCTTCTTGAACCTTTACGAACTGATATATCAATGTTGTATCCTCTATCCTCTATTCTACACTTAACTAATTTTGCAATTCTTTCTCACTTGCTAAGTCACCTTGAATACTTTCTAAAAAATTTGACCATTCACCCATTTTTTATCTTGTTTCTCTCCTTTCTCATTACAAAAAGTTTAGGGCTTTGTCTTCGCTATAAAGATATTGGTGGCTTACGATTAGGTATGAATCTATGGCTAAGATTCATCCATATTTCCACTCAAACCTTCCTATTTTCTGATTGGTTGCATGCAATTGCATAGGGAATCTGCATGTAGATTAATCCTTATCTTTAAAAGATCAAGGTCTATCTTTAAGTTAGTTTGAAAATGGTTTACATAGTTATTTGTGCCATTATAAACAAATATGTCTAATCTATGTTACTCAGAATATGATATTACTAATGCTTGACATATACTAGATTTCTGCTTCTAACTCGGCATCTAAACTCATTAGCATCTACTGTCTTACTCAGCACTTGAATCACTCAACGTGGTCTGCTATTTACGTGTTGTACTCATCATGTATTACTAGTTTGGCATGAACTAAGTAAATGACTTAAGTGTGTTGACACTCACTTGTCAAAACCAATCTGAGATCAATAGTATATATACCAATCATGTTATTTAGGAATCAAGTCTAAAAAAGATAGCGATAGAAAAACTACTAACAACAAAAAGTGAAGAGGCACCATAGAGTTTTAGGCTCTAGTCTACATCGTATTGAAGAACACATTGAATAACCTAGGTATGGTAGAATACTTCTTATAGTTTTGTTCCTATGATTTAAGTCTAATCATCCTCATATGTAGAAATAAATTTGTAACATGCATCTGTTGTAATGTCCCTTATAGAATAACTAATTTTTTTCCCTTAATCTAAAAGATGTAAAAGGATCCAAGGTTGCAAGAAAAAAATAATTTCTAAAGGTTATATAAAATTATATATCCAAAATTTTCTATTTCACCCTTAATTTTTTTCAAAATTGAACTCCTTTACACTATAATTTATTAATGAGCACTTTATACATTGATAGAGGAAGGTCATAGATAATATTTTCCACATTTAAGTTTGCACCCTTGGTTTTATTCAAATTTGAACTCCTTTGCACTAGAATTTATTAATGAACACCTTTTATGTTGATAGATGAAGGTAATAAATAATATTATCCACACCCAAGTCTGATATGATTTAAGGTAATCTATTTTGAGAACTAGTTTGATATTGAGAGTTTATAAGGATATGAAGTTGTTCTTTTGGATATATTTTGATGTGTATAAGATAATACTTATCCAATTATTGTTTTCTAGTTAAACCTCTATATTCTGTGGTGGCCTACAGATGATTTTTTTGATATAATATCATAGTACTAGTGCATGCTTATTTTGGTCATAGATGGGTCATGTAAACTCTTCACTGAATGTGTCCTAGGTTATGAGGCCTTTCCTATTTGAATTTTCCAAATATGTAATTGATAATTCTTCTCCATCTACCAATGCACACACACACACACACACACACACACACACACACACACACACACACACACACACACACACACACACAATTTCTTATTATTTTCTCCTCAATATGTTGTAATAGATTCTTGCTTGATAATATCAGTGATCTAGAAAATGCGCAAGTAGTTGCATTTCATAAGATCACTGCCTTGTACATGTTATATTAACAGAAGTGCCAAAGGAACAAACATTGTAAACCTCTTTCAACAAAACATTGGTGGGTTCATATGAAACATTGGATTTAGCTTTATTGTTTTATCTTTAAGGGTCCAATCCAATGACATTGGAATACCTTCATTAGTGTACTTTATCTCATTCCAACGTCAAATGCTATTACCAATTGTATCTTAGCAAAAATTTCCAAAATTTTGCACATTATATCTCGCACCATTACTATACTATTGGAAACCCAAAAATGTTCTCCAAGACTCATCTCACTCGTAATCTAACACCAGTAACCTTCAGTACTTCTCAGCTTTCTAGTCCTAGTTACAAAATTCAGCATTCTTGTCATTGTATCTTCCTTACAAAATTTTGCAAAATCCATCTATTAAATGAGATCTTCATTCAATTTTCTAGGTGGCACTTCATCGTTTGTCTTATGATTCTTCTCGGCTTTGTCCTATTTAACATTCTATGTTTTCCTCTAGTACAATTCTTAAATCTTGATGTCAAACAAAAATTTCACAACTTCCTTCTAAAAATTCATGAATACAAACTAGTAATGATTGCTTTTTTATTACCAAACATACTGCATTAGTGCATTTACTCTCTTACACAAATTGAAACATAAAGCCTTTTTTTTATTGTAAAAAATCAACTGACTGTTAGAAGTAACTTTGTGCAATTATCATTGTGCCTTATAAAATATATTCAAACATTTAATCATTGTATTTGTTAGCGATAAAAATATGTTTCCCTCCACTCAATATGTCTTAGTCCTACAAATAAAAAACTATTTTTGATTTCATATCTATCACTATAGCAATGGTGACACTTCCATTGCTCATCAGTGATCACTATACCTCCGTTGCACAAAATGTGATCCAAAATCTATCTCAACTTATCATTATAACTCACAATGATGTGTTATTTATAATACATCCATCCATGACTATAAACTATAGTGATCATGAAGCTTCATCAGTTATCACTGGAACATATCTATTTACTCTTTGATCACAAATAATTACTACATATCATAGCGACAACTTCTAGCTCAACGATAATCAACAAAGTTGAAATCTTGTCATTTAGATGAGAAATAATCACTATATCTCATGGAAATCTCCTTACTTTATCATTGTTCCCTATATATTTTTTTCATTGCATATAATCATTACAACGATGAGTGATAGAGATGTTGTATTGCTATAAGTCATGCTGATGTGTATTTTTGGTGATTGAAAAGGAGGAGATATCACTATAGAATTTAGTAATCTCTTCTATCACTATATAGAGAAGGTCTAATCTTGACATGGTGATGAGTGATGAGGAAAGTATATTTCTATGAGATATAGTGATCCCTTTTATTGCTATGTGAGGGAATTGCAACAATAATATAGTGATGAGTGATAAAGGAGGCTTATCGCTATAACATATAGCTATCATCAGTGAATGAAAAAAAAATATAATCATTACATTGATGAACAATAGAGATGTTGTATCACTATAAGTCATGGCGATGAGTATTTTTTGTGATGGAAAAGGGGGATATATCACTATAGAATATAGCAAATTCTTCTATCTCTATATAGAGAAAGCCTAATCTTGACATAGTGATGAGTGATGAGGAGTATATTGCTATGACATATAGTGATCCCTTTTATGACTATGTAGAAAAACTACAAAACCAATATAGCAACAAGTGATAAATGAGGCTTATTTCTATATAACATATAGTGATCATTGACAAATAGGAAATAAATATAATCATTATAGCAATGAGTGATAGAGATTTTGTATTGCTATAAGTCATGGCGATGAGTATTTTTAGTGACTAAAAAGGAAGAGATATCACTATAGAATATAGTGAAGTCTTCTATCACTATACAGAGAAGGCCTAATTTTGACATAGCGATGAGAGATGAAGAAAGTGTATTGTTATGACATATAGAAATCCGTTTGATCATTAAAAATCCCTTGACATCACTTTTTCCAACTTAGACATGTCCATTTTATAATTGTTTAATGCTATTTAAAACTAAAGGTTGCGATGTGACAATTTTCTTCTATATCTACTTTGCAGTGATTTATCTTTTTTTTTTTAACTTTTGGCTGCAACCATGCAAAAAGGGCTATCTTCAATATTTTGTAGCTTCACTACCCTTTTTTTCTAACTTCTAGGCTAACCTTATGATGTCACAATTCATACCAATCACCACTTTGCAACTTTATTTCTTTGTTGACCATGCTGATCCACGAGACTGCAATCTCTCCATTCAAGATTTAATCTCTTCATCACAACCTTTTTCTTTCTACAATTTACTGACCACAGTGAAGTATTCATGACAACATCATTAACCATTTTTGCAAATCTCTCTTAGGAATTAAATGCATCCTAGCACTTGCG
The DNA here is from genome assembly GCA_028749045.1 of Cupressus sempervirens. Lineage (NCBI taxonomy): Eukaryota > Viridiplantae > Streptophyta > Pinopsida > Cupressales > Cupressaceae > Cupressus > Cupressus sempervirens. Next base: position 962,390,363 of record CM053787.1, on the reverse strand, counting down.
AAGGTGTGAAACCGCTCATCGCAACATCATTGTCTACATTCTTTACTATCACTTTCACCTACAAAGTAGTGAAACCTTTTAAACTGACCTTTTCACAACTTCTCTGTGGTTAAGGACTTAACATCTTCATATTTTGTGATATTACAATGACTCATACGCTAACCTTCTCCCCTCTTCAAAACAACTAGATATATAATATTTTATGTGATGATGCGATAGCTATTTTTTTAAACTGTTAGATGTTCTTCATGACTTCAAAACTCTAAATTTTAACTCATAGCTTATCCATGCAAAGCTATGACTATAAGCTTTCACCACTTTGCTACCTTGACCTTAAGTCAAACTTAATCTCTTGGGAAGCTGTGATGGCTTAAACATTAGTTGTCTTGACTCTTTGTCACTCCTTCACAACTTAAAATATCTTAATATATCATAAAGGAGGAGATATCTCTATAATTCATGGTGATGAGTGTTTTCATTGATAAAAAAGGAGGAGATATTGCTATTGATCAGTTATAGTGATGAGTGTTTTCAGTGATAAAAAAGGAGGAGATATCGCTATTGATCAGTTATAGCGATGAGTATTTTTAGTGATCAAAAAGGAGATTTCACTATAGAATATAGCAAACTCTTCTATCAAAAAGGAGGAGATATCGCCATAAGTTATGGTGATGAGTTTTTTCAATGATAAAAAAGGAGATTTCACTATAGAATAAAGCGAACTCTTCTATTCAAAAGGAGGGGATATCAATATAAGTCATGGCAATGAGTGTTTTCTATGATCAAATAGGAGAAGATATCACTATAGAATATAGCAAACTCTTCTATAAAAAATGATAAGATATTACTATAAGTCATGCTGATGAGTGTTTTCAATGATAAAAAAAGAGGAGATATTGCTATAGAATATAGTGAACTCTTCTATAAAAAAAAGGAGGAGTTATCACTATAAGTCATGGTGATGATTTTTTTCGATGATAGAAAAGGAGGAGATATTGCTATAGAATATAGTGAACTCTTCTATTAAAAAGGAGGAGATATCACTATAAGTCATGGTGATGAGTTTTTTTAGTGAGTGATAAAGGAGACTTATTTCTATAACCTATAGTGATCATTAGAAAATGGAAAACAAATATAATCATTACAAAAATGAATAATAGAGAGATTATATCACTATAAGTCATGAAGGTGAGTGTTTTTGGAGATAAAAAGGGAGGATATATTTCTATAGAATATATCAAACTCTTCTATAGAAAATGAGGAGATATTGCTACAAGTCATGGAAATGAGTGTTTTTAGTTATTGAAGAGGAGGAGATATCACTATAAGTCATGGCAATGAGTGTTTTCAATGATAGGAAAGGATGGGATATCACTATAGAATATAGAACTCTTCTATCAAAAAGTAGGAGATATCGCTATAATTCATGGCGATGAGTGTTTTTAGTGAGAGATAAAGGAGAAATATCACTATAACCTATAGTGATCATCATCAAATGGAAAACAAATATAATCATTACAATGATGAGTGATAGATCATGCCAATAGTGGCATGTTGTGATGGTTAAGTTGTTGAGTTGTTATCCTTGCCATCAAGGTTCAAATCTAATGGGGATGAGGTCCCCCATTTGTGGCCTCATTGGTTCATAGCTCCAGGTCAAAGCATTTACCCCTCTTTAAAAAAAAAAGATAGAGATGTTGTGTCACGATATGTCATGGCGATGAGTATTTTTGGTGATAAAAAAGGAGGAGATATAACTATAGAATATAGTGAACTCTTCTATCAAAAGGTAGAGATATTTCTATAAGTCATGGTGATGATTGTTTTCAATGATTGAAAAGGAGGCAACATATCACTATAACATATAGTGATCATCGACAATTTGGTTGAAATTTTTACCAAAGCAAATATTGATCAAATTCTTGATGACAAACATAGCCATAAAATAGTTTATCAAAACTTTGACCAACATAAGTGGAAAATTTGACCAATTTTCATAAAAAAAGAGTCAAAATGTATGAGTGATCATAGATGACACAACTAGTACCATAGTTTTCCAAATTCCTTTAGAAGTACTGACAAAATTTAATTCAAAGTACAAATTAGCTGGAGGTATTCACTTGACCTACTTCTCACACTCTTCTTTATAAATTGTACCAACTAATAACCTATAAAAATAAATTACAATTTTTTTCCAATTTTTAAGAACTAAATTATGCAAACAACATATACTATTGGTTGTTCTTTGAGACACAAAGTACCAAAAATGACTTATTTCTAAATATCCTTCTCTTGTTTTATCATTTTTCTCCACCAATGCCTTAGAAATTCCAAAATCTATAATCTAGTTTGACAAAAGCAATAAGAAACAATTTTTCCTTTATTTATTGGTTTTACATTTGATAGGCAGAAATGAAATATCTATCTTTAAAAAACTACAAATAATAGGCTATTTCTTGGAAAATTTTCACATTTTCTTGAGTTTCAAAGGTTGTAGGAGTTCCATGATTTTTTGTTGGGATATTTATGTTAGGTGTTCCAAAAGACCAAATGATGATGTATGCTAGTACATAGACTAAGTCTATGAGAGATGAATGATCATCCACATGTGTGACATCATAGATAAGAGGAATGAATATGACATTTAAATGAGGGGATGTTAGAATTATACAAATTCCTTTTTTGATGAATAGTCCTTTTCTATTAATAAATAGTATAATAAGATTACAATTCACAAAAAAGGGCCAAGGGATACAAGATCACCCAACGAATAAGTTTACATAGCCGCAGCCATAATCAACCACTACTCATAAAAGAAAACATATTATAAAGCAACCTCATGCAGCCAAAGCAATACCTGCCAAGGGTGGTGGTTCATCACGATCATGAAAGCCCCAATCATCTTTGGGATTGGGTGGTAGGCTAAGAACAGTCCAACCATCATCATTAGTAGTAGCAAGAGGATCAGTGGTAGCCTATGCATATTTTATCTCTGGCCATGGAGGAAAAATCCCCAGATCCAGGTGAGGCCATTTCCTAGAAAGTGCCCATCAAACGCCAAGAGGAGCCAGGGACTAGCCAAAGCCACCACGGAGCAGGGAAGTTGAGCGGTGCCTCCATCCACCATTACCACTGCTAGGAGAGTGGGGTGTGTCCAGCAACCTAAGGAATGTTGCCACTGACGGAAGCCACAAGGCATCAAAGTACCTATCGAGGCATCTGGAGGAACTCTGGAAATAGTGTAGGGGGCATTTTCCTAGTGATTCAATAGCTTCTATAGGTGAGCCACCTCTAGCGAAACTTTTTTTTCTTGCACCTAAATCTACATAATTACATTATTACAAATGCATGCCTTAGTATACATGGCAATATTTACATCTAGAAAACTATGTGTGAATAGAACAACATTCCTATCTTTCCATAGAGTAAAAAAAAATTCCATCCTGAAGGTATGCCAAATTTGGGTGAATTTAAGAGGGATTTTGGGGGAATCCCCCAGAATAACCATGTGCCAAGAAAAGGGTTCAGGCCTAAATGACTTGAAAAAATCATGAATCTAGTGCCAAAAATTTTGGGCATGCCTATAAAACTAGAAGATATGCATGAAAGACTCTGGTTACCCACAAAAAGGGCATCTAGGATCAAGAACCCCAATATGCTTGAGTCGAGCCCCTAAGGGAAGACCTTGGAAGGTAAGACACCAAGCAAAATGGACAATCTTGGGATCTATAATAGCACTCCAAATGGTATCAAAGCATTTTCCCCATTGAGAAAGAGAGAAGATTGTAAATGTCATCTCTGATTAAATGTATCCACCATCAAAAGATGGGGAAAATGCCATCTATATCCCAAACTTGGCTTATAATTGGAAAAAGGAGTGGCAGGAAACTACTTCCAATCATGCCACCAAGGTTGAACAGACTGAATATCCACTTTATGAATTAAGTGAATTGGAATTGAAGAGAGCAATAGGTCAAAAGTCTTTCGATCTGAACATATAAGGCAGTACTAGACTTGCATGTCTTCCCAACATTTGAAACTCATGGTAACCCTTGAGAAGAGATCCTTGGTAGTTTTGATGCCTCATTTGAAAAAATGCAGAGCACTAGTACCTTGAGTCTTGGCAAGGGGAGTACCTTGAATGGAAAATAGGGGAGACCACCAAATGTTCTATTGATTCAAGGAGAGGCCATTGCAAAACTCATCACTAGTCCATCAAAAGAAATTTGTTCAAACACAAACATAAATTATGGACTATGACATCCACTAGTATTAATCAATAAATTATAGAGGATAATGAGTGAGTTAGTAAGCCAGAGTTGGTGGTCTTTCAAATGTCCATGTCTTGGTTTCAGCATGGTTATAATCAATTATCATCCCAATTTCTTCATACATGGGTAGAAACTATAGCATCTCATAGCTACCTATGCAACCCTCTATCTCTCTAGACATTCAGTGTTGGTCCTAAAGCTCACAAATTAATTGCTTCATTTTTTAATTAAATTAATTTCACAAGGAATCATAATTTAAATCAATTTCAAAAGGAATCATAATTTGAATCATATTGATCATTCAAGCTGCCATCTTGTCTACTTCTGCATCCTGATACAATGTCGTAGGCAATTGCTCGAGAAGAGATGCAAATTGGGAAAAAGATAGAATGAAACTTAGAGATTCCTGGATGGGCTTTGGAAGCCCAACCAAGGGAGGAAAAGCAGAGAGATATACACAAAATCTCTAAATGTAATATTAATGATAAGAACTATTATTCATATGATACAAAAGTTCTAAATCATGTCCCTATCATTATTATGATACTCCCCCATAGAAATATCATCAACATTCATGCTAGGATTGATGTCTCATACGCTTCAATATATTGTAACACAATTTCAGTTGGTATAGGGGCACTTTTTTTTGAAGGACATTTCTTGACTCATCTTCCAATGTATCCACACAAAAAACCTACCACATGATAATAAAAACTATTTCCTTCTACACCACAACCCTAACATCTCCAATAGAATGTACTAAAAGAAAGACCCAACAACCATTTCACATGAAAATGAAACAATCCAAAAAAAAAAAAACATTAAAATTGAAGTGAAAATTTTCACTCTCTTTTGTTTCTTTTTATTTTACCATGCACCATTTAAGTAATAATGTGTTATTACCAGTTTGTTGGAAAATAAAATTTGGTGATGCAAAGTATCATACATCTTTGAATGAAGACACTTGCGAAATAAAAATCCACGTATCCCTTAGAATAAATATACTAATGGGAATCTTTATGTTTTTCTAATTCTACTCACCTCCATCGCAAGTGATGGTAGAGTCTTTTTCATTCATAGTTATAATACAAAGTACTGCTTAAAATTTGTGATTCAGACTAGATTGAATTTGAATTAGTTAAATATTTTTTCTATTTTGCAAAATAAATTTGTAGAAGGCTTTCATTTTGTTTGATTATTTTTTGAAGAAAGAGTACAAAGAATGTTTGACAAGTTTAATATTTGTTTTTCTATGAGAATTATTTATTATAATCTTTACATTATAAACACTAGAAAGTTTTAGGAATATTGAAGGGTCAATGTGGAAGATCTAGAAATGAGTCATTATTTACACCACTTGAGTGCAAAAACTTTAAAATTATCTAGTTAAGACATGGGTTAATTCCATGGTAAACAATACATTTTGTGAAGAAATACTATTTAATTAAATGATGATTATGTTAAAACGAGACTCATATTGAAATTTTTTTAGAAATAATTTTGGTTTTGGTAATTTGTAAAAATTGTTTAAAGTATTTTTTAATATGTGGAAAAACTAGTCATACAATTCAATAGTAAAAGTGATAGTTATGTTTTATTTATGATTTCCAATCATTATTTATCTATGAATTTAGGCATGAACATTAGGTGTAAGTGTGCATCTATGTGTCTAGGTAAATAGTTGTATCTTGTGGATTCATTGAATATCTCGAGATGATAAGTGTTTATGATTATTGAGATCATAAAGTATCAATGCATTTTTTAGATCACTAGTATTTTTATAATGTAACAATTATAATTTTGGAATGGGTTGGTACTCCATGTAGGTGTTGCTAAATAGATTGTAATGAGTTAGTGCTCAATTAATCAATAAATATGACTATTTTTCGAGTGGATTTTATCATTTTCACAAAACCTTATAGATTTTAAGGGTTTCCCACTCAACAAAAAAATATGTTATGGTCCTGCATCCTTTAATGTATTTTTACATTATTTACATGCTTTGAAACCTTAGAATATCTTTTTGTTTCAATTTCACAAAATTAAAGTCAACAAGATCCAATTTTCAAATATTTCAAACCATCAACATTATCTTTGAAATTTAAATCTATGATTTTTTTTTACTATCTGAATTGAATCACAATTTTGAAATTCAAAAAAGGGAAAATTATTTGACATTGTCATCTTAATTATTTTCCAATAACATGTATTCTAAATATAAGTTTCAAAATTTATCAAGGTTGTAAAGGACTTGTCCAATTTGGTTCACCTTGATGTCCAAGAGTGAATCCTCTTCTAGGAGTCGTTACATAGTTGATTAAATATATTACAAGAAAACTTAAAATGCTAGTGTAAGAATGGGTTGTTCATCACAATCTACTCCCTTGCACATTCTATCAATGTTCCACATTGAAGATAATTGATATCATCACCTCACAGGACTAGGTACATACAACACACATCCTAGCCACCTTATGATTGTCAGAAAACTCAAAATCAAAGTTCACAAAATTTAATTCAAAATCCCAATAGTTGAAAAAACTAACTTAAAAATAAATGTGAATAAAAACCATCATAGATAAACAAAATAAAACAAAAATGTAGCTAGATGGTCTAAAGAAAATATAATAGTTTCAAGATAATCCTTCATCCCACTAAAGGTCATCAAAGTTGAAAATAAAATAATTGGTTAAAAGCCAAGATACATTAACATAGTACCTAATACAAGCCACATGAAGGAAGCAGAAGCTACATGACACCTTGCATCCAATGAAGACACTTTATATGAAGTGAAAAACTACCTAGCCCAAAAAATAGATGGACCAATGTAAATATATATAGTTTCTAGTTCTATCATTCTCTATTACATGTAATTACCAAGTCCATGACATTCATAGTTAAGCCATCTACACCATTTTAAATAATTTTCTTAAATGTGAAGTATGCTAGTTTTAGGTAGCTTGGATAGCTATTCGTCCATATGTGATTAAATGGTAAATAATTGTTAGAGTTACGAAGAAAAAAAATTTAATTAATTGAAGATGCGGGACACCATTCTGAATATTTACCAGAATGCTATCACCAACTGGAAGATGATTCTTAGAGAGAGGTTGAAGAATACCCTGATGAACCATGGAGAAGATGTCACAAGTTACCTTACTAGGCTTAGACTTGTCAAGGACAAGTTAGTAGCTATTGGAGATAGCCCGAGTGATGATGAACTAGTGAGAATAGCCCTAAATGGGTTTTATAAATAGTGGAGTATCTTTGTTCAAGTTTTTAGTGGATGAGATACCTTACTGAGTAGGTATCAACTATGCACTAATTTCACTCAGGAGGATTTTAGACTAAGTCTTGTCAACAGGGTGAGCAAGAGTCAAAAAAGTGATGTGGAATAGGAGAATGTTACCCTAGCAATGAAAGGGATAGAAAAGAAGGGATCTAGCAAAGGATCAAATTTTCAAAACAAGAAGAAGAAAGACCTTTCTAGGGTCAAGTTCTTTGGATGTCAAGAGTATGGTCACTATGTCAATGATTTCCTAGAAAGGAAGAAGGGAAAGAAGCAGGTGGAAACTTATACAAGTGTAGAAGAACTTTCCAGTAAACTAGAAGATGAGTTTGCATTTATAGATTGTATGGTGAGCTCAACGTTACAGACTATCTAGAATATAGATAGTGGGGCATCATTTCATATGACATGAGTTACAGAGTACTTCTCTAGTTATAAGGAGTAGAACACTAATATCCAAATTTCTATGCAAAACTTGTCCAAACTCAACCTAGTCGTGAAAGGGACTGTTCAGTTTCAGAGGGAGAATGGAAAGAGAATTCTAGTTCATGATGTGTTACATTTGCCAAGATTAGGTATGAAGTTGATTTATGTATTTCTTCTTTAGGATAGGGGGTATAATATACTCTTTAGAGGGACACATGTGTTGATTAAGCACAAGGATTGGAAATCACCCATAACTTTTGGAGTTAGAAGTGGTCAACTTTATATGTTGTAGTTTGATACTCCTAATGCACTCATGAGAACTAGTAATCCTAGACATCTTAGAGAGCTATGGCATAGGAGGATAGGCCCTATTCATCATGAAGCACTCCAATTGCTTCATGAGATGGTGATAGGTATTCTAAAGGTAAGCATAGAGCATGATGATGTATGTAAAGGATGCATGTTGGGGAAGTTTGTGAAAGCATCTTTTCCAAGAAGTGACACCAGATCTAAAGGTGTTCTTGATCTAGTGCATTTAGATGTATGTGGACCAATGTCAACAAAGTCTATTAGAGGATATGAGCGTACTATGTTACTTTTATGGATGATTTCACTAGGAAGACCTAGATATAATTATTGAAGACCAAGGATGAGGTTTCCAGTCAGTTCCTAGAGTTCAAGGCTCTTGTAGAGAACTTGAAAGGAAGGAAGATAAAGGTTGTTCACTTAGAAAATGGAGGTGAGTACAAAATAAATTACTTCTAGGAGTTCTATATGAGAGAAGGAATCAAGAGAGTGGAATATCCCTTACAATCCATAGTAAAATGGAGTTGATGAGAGGAAGAATCATTCTATATTGAAGGTGGCAAGATCTGTGCTACATGAATAGGATATGCCTCGCTACTTATGGGCAGAGGCATGTACTACAAAAGTCTTCTTTTAGAATAGGGTTGCACACAAGGTGCTAGGGAAAATGACACCAAAGAAAGCTTTCACTAGTAAGAAGCCTAATGTTAGCCATTTTAGAGTATTTGGGAGTTTGGCATATAATCATATTCTAGGTGATACACATACCAAGTTAGATCTGACTATAGAGAGGGGGTACTTTTTTGGGTATAGTGAAACCTCAAAGTCATATAGGATTTTTATCCCCAGGATTAGAAGAATTATTGTCATACATGATGTTAAGTTCATGGAGGACAAGGCATTTAGAAGGTCTAGAGATTTGCCAGTAGATGATTAGAGTGAGCAAATAGTAGAAGTTCCAAGCTTAGTCAAGGGTAACAAAGCACAAGTATACTTATCAGTATGAGTGTAAGCTTAGGTTGTGAGGACTCACAGAGAATGGAGCAACATATGCAATAGGAAATACATCTAGAAGACTTGGATTTTGATATTTCATCCTCCATAGTTCATAGAAGGAACTAAAAGGTTCAAGAGATACTAAGCGATATTGAGGAGTTTGTGGAAGCTCCTAGGAAGAGTACTAGACAATAGAGACAACTAGCAAAGTTCAATGACTATATGGCATTAGTTAGTCAATTGGTAGATAATGAACCTTCTAGCTACAAGAGTTTGTATGACATCAGGTATGCCAGGATGCTATGGGTGACGAATATAACTCAATAATGTGTAATGATGTATGGGAGGTAATGCCTAGATCAATAGGTAGGGAAATTGTTGGATCACACTAGATCTATAAGGTAAAGCATGGTGCATATGGTAGCATCGAGAAAGACAAGGAAAAGTTCAAGGCCAAGGGGTTCTCTTAGAAGGAGGGAATAAACTATGGGGAGACATTTTTCTAGTGACCAGGTATAGTTCTACATGAGCTATGATCTCATTTCTAGCATAGATGAGATGGTAGATCCATCAAATGGATTTCAAGAAAACATTCCTTAATGGGGTAAGTGCAACAAGTTGGGTCTCACTTTTGTGCAAAAAGTGGAAGTGTTTTTCCTATTTTTGAAATTTCTCGTCAATTGATGTCAAAATTTGAGGCATTTAGATATTGAATATGAAAAAAAATTCAGTAGTAAAATTTTAGTGTTTAGAATCTACTTTTTGAATATGTAATTTTTTTGTATACCCAATTGAAAGATTTTGTTTTTTGTATGGATCTTTAAAAACTACTTTTTCAAAATGACTATTTCAGGACCATACCACACTCATGTACAAACATGATAATTTGACAAAAATAAATGAATTTTCATAAATACTTTTAAAGGGAGTTACCTAATACAACTAAGATTGATGAAAACATTTTTCCTTAATTTTTTATTGAATAATTCTTTTACTATTAATTATTAATTGGCTATAAATGTAAATTTTAAAACTCCTCATGTATGGACACCATAATTCGATTAAAATTTCATTTTAAAAAAAAAATTTAACCTCAAAAGAATTGTATGTAGATTGATGGAATATAAATTAATTTAAGAAAAATTATAAAATAAAAAAGTTATTAAAGTTTTGTTGAACTTCACTATTTTACATTTAGGTGTCGCCTCTCATTAAAAAAATAATACAAAAATAGTAAATAAAATCATAGCACTATAGAATTTATATTTATGAAATTAGGACAGTGAGATCTCTAATGGGTTTTTGTTTCATAAAATAATTTGATCGGGAAGACCCTCTACAAATTATAGCAAGGCATGAATTTGTTAGTTCAATGCCTTAGCCAAATCTTGAGAGGTCAAGGCACAGGCTTGGTCTCACAAAGCCTATCCCAAACCAAAATCTAAGGTAGGAGAAAAGGTCAGCCCAATGTTGTAAGAAATGGGTACCCATTATTTGAAATTAAAAAAATGGGTACCCATTTTGAAAAAGTCAAATCGGGATGTAAAATCCTCCCCAAAAAAGAAAAATTTAATTTTTTTAGAAACAGGTACCCATTTTTTAAAAGCAAAAAATGAGTATGCATTTCTAAAAAATACAAATTCTTTATGTTTTCAAAAATGGTTACCTATTTTTTGAAAATAAAAAATGGGTACCAAATTTTTAAAAAACTGGGTGCCCATTTTTAAAATTCTGGATTGGGCACCCGAACCTAAAATAGGTACCCATTTCTAGAAGAATGTGATCCTAATTCATGGACTTCTATGAAATTGAGACCCAACTCCTTGCTACTACCCAATGGTGAATTAAAGGAGGAGGTATACATAGAGCAACCAAAAGGCTTTGTAGCACACAACAAAGAGACTCACATGTGTAGATTGAAGAGAGCATTGTACTGACTCAAGTAGGATTCCAGAGCATGTTATGAGCACATTGATACATACTTGTAGGAAATGGGCTTTGTGAATAATGATGTGGAGGCTAACCTCTACTACTTGGTGGTTGGGGGTGAGATTCTCATTCTTGTTCTTTATATGGATGACTTGTTTCATATAGGTTCACTAGGGCTAATAGAAGAGTACAAGAGGGACATTGTAGAAGAGTTTGAGATGAAAGAATTAGTACTTATGCACTACTTTCTAGGCATGGAGGTGTGGCAAACAGATGGAGATATTTTTCTTGTTCAAGGGAAATATTGCATTGAAATCTTGAAGAGATTTGAGATGGAGGATTGCAAAGCCATGTCTACACCTAATCATGAATTGGAGGAAGGTAGATACATCTAAGGAGAAGCATGTAGATCCCACCTTATATAGACATTTGATTGTTTTTCTTATGTATTTGGTCAATACTAGGCTAGATATAGCATTTTCTATAAACTCTCTTAGCTAGTTCATGGTTGAACCAAAGAGAATGTATTGGACAGTGGCCAAGCATGTATGGTATTACTTGCATGATTAAATTGAGTATGGGATCATATTTGTTCAAGGTGAAGGTATCAAGTTGATGGGATATACTGATGTAGATTGGGTAGGAAGTAGAATAGACAATAGGAGCACTTCAGGGTGTTGTTTTAGTTTGGGATCAGGAGTTGTATCTTAGTTCAGTAGGAAGAAAATAATTGTGGTTCTGAGTTTAGTAGAAGTAGAATACATAGCAGCTATCATGGTGACATGTGAAGCTATATGGCTTTGGAAGTTGTTAGTAGCCTTATTTGGTCAGAAGGTTGAGACTAGTATAATACACTGCAATTATTAGAGTTGTATCAAATTGTTTGAGAAGCCAATATTTCATGATAGGTCTAAACATATAGACATAAAATATGACTTCATTAAAGATTGTGTACAATGGAGAGTTGTTTAGCTACAGTGCATACCTATGGAGAAGCAGATAGCAGACATTCTGACCAAGGCATTGGGTAAGGAAAAATTCATCTTCTTCAGAGATAAGTTGGGTATCATGCATAACAACTTCCTCTCTAAGAGGGAGTGTTAGTTTTAGGTAGCTTGGATAGTTGTTTGTCCATATGTGATTAATTCACAAATAATTGTTAGAGTTACAAAAAAATATTTGTTAATTAATGAACTCCTTCTAGAAGCCACTAGTAACCTATTGGTTAGGTTGTTTTAATCAAGAAGCAACTAGAAACTTCTTGGTTAGGTTTTCTTGATCAAGAAGCAACTAGAAACCTCTTGATTAAGTAGTATAAAAGGGGGTCAAGGGAGGCATTTGGAGAACAAAACATAATAGAGGAACACAAGAAGTTGTAGAAGCATTTGCAATGTTAGAAAATGACTTTCAAATGATAGAAAATAGTCTTTAAGTGTTAGCAAGGGTGTAGTGATAGCAGTTGGGATAGTAGTGGGGAATATTAGATAGAAAAATTAGGCGGTCATTTGAATTCCGTAAGTGAGAGGCAAGGAACTTTGTATCTCTTGATATGCTAAAGTTAATATATTTTCCATCTATAGAACTCATTTTCCCTTAGGGATTTTTCTAGGAACAATTTGTCCAAAAATATTGTGTTCTTTGTATTGTGAATTTCTTTCCATATTTTATTGGTGAAGTTGCAGTTGTGTTATTTTTCGATATTAGCTATGAATTTTTTTCCAGTAGTTTAATAATTATTTACAATAGGATATTAATAATCAGTGATTGCAATAGTATTAATTTTCAAAAAATATATTATCTTATTGATTTATAATCATTCCATTGAAAATTACATTTATGAAATGCTATTAATAAACATTTATTATTTTTGTTGTAATGAGGTAGAATAGAATTATTATTTTTCACATTTTCTGCTCTTTTTCACATGATATAGGTTTTTTTGAAAATATATCTTTATTTTACATATAATTATTTAATCATATGATCATCTAACCATTAATATTTATAATTTTATTTAACATTATATCTTAAAAATTGTCAAAGTGAAATTATATTTTATGAAAATTAGTCTTTCTTTCATAAAGGAAAATGATAAGATCTTATTTAAAAAACAATAGAAAATTGAAATATAACAATAATTAAATTTTTTTATTATAGATTATAGTAAGATAGACTGCCCTTGCAATTGTAAATATGAAAAATAAAGTGATGATGGTCTCAATTTCAGTTCAAACAAGCTTCTTTAGCATGTATCCAATGTGATTACTTTAATCATTTGCTTCAATACATACATATGATTGTTCTGACTTTTGCTTGCTTTGTTTTTCCTTTACCCCATAATTCTAAATCACTCATATTGGTTCCATCCATCTCCTCTCCCCCAATTTTGTCGGTGATTTATGTTAGGTGTTCCAAAAGACCTAACATGTTTTATACTAGTTTGTATCCAATTACTAAAGAAATAAAATTATTTCAGAAAACTGACATATCAATAAATCCTACTATTTTTATGATTTTTTAGTAACATATAAACACCATTTTATAGAGTTCAAAGTCAAGAGACATCCTTAAACATTTATTAGAGTGGTCAAAGATGAAGGTATCCTAGTACAAAGTAAAGTTATACAAGAATAATAGGCTCAAATTGTTTAACATTATTGTATAGTAAAAGAAATTGAGCCCAAAAATATTTTTAAAGATTTAAATGATGACTATAGGTTAAATGCAATGAAAGAAGAAAATATCCAAATAGAAAAGAATAAAACATAGGACCTTGTACCTAGACTTGATGAAAAAAGGTAATAGATGGGAAATAGGTATTTAGGAATAAACTTGATGAAACTAGAAAATTTGTGAGGAATAAATAAATTTTTGTGTGAAAAGGTTATGCACATCAAGAAAGTATTCACTTTGAGGAAACTTATGTATATATGGCTTGATTAGAATCAATTACAATGTTTCTAGATTATGCGTGTAAACAAAATCTTATTTTTATCAAATTGACATTAAAACTATATTTTTAATGGTCATCTAGAAGAAAATATTTTCTTGAAAGCTTGAAGGGTTTGAAGCACCAAAATAATAGATCATGTTTATAGGCTTAAAAAGGCTTGTTATGTCTTAAAACAAGTAGAACTCAATATTCAAGAATAGATTCTCACTTGATCACTAATGCATTATTTAGGGGTGGAGTAGACAACACCCTCTATAGAAAGACTATAAGATATAATTTTTAAATTAAAAAATATATATCGATTATATCATTATGGTCAAACTAATGATTTAGTACCTTAAAAAAATCATCCTTAACAAAATCTATGTTTGAAATGTGTTTACTAGGTGAATTAAATTTCTCTTGGACTACAAGTTGCACAACTTGAGAATGGTTTATTTTTCTTCAAGATCATGTTTTACAAGGAAACAACTAAGAAACTTTAGATAGATTATTGTAATCCAGTTAGTAGTCCAATGGTAAATGGATGCAAATTAGTTAAAGTTAAAGATTCAGCTATTTTGAACCAATCTGAATATAGATCCATGATTGGAACTCTTCTTTACCTCATGGCTTCAAGACCCAACCACATGCAGGTAGTTTCTTTAGTTTCATAATTTCAAGCTTCCCTTAGATAGTGACAATTAAATGTTCTTAAAAGAGTATTCAAATATATTAAAGGAACACTAGAATATGGTTCTTGTTATCCTTTGAGTAAAATTTTTTCTTTAGTTACTTTTACCAATGTTGGTATGTCTATCGATGAAAAAAAAGTACTAGTGATGTTGTATTTAGTTTAGGTGATTGTCCTATTGCCTAGAAAAATAAGAAATGAGAATGTGTGACATTATCTATATTAGAATCTAAATACATTGCATATACAAAATTTTGTATTCAATTAATTTGGATGACTTACCAACTTACATATATGGGTATTCAACTACCCAATTCTATCTTTATTTACTATGAGAGTAAAACTACAAACAATCATTTCTAATATCCTTTCACTTATTCATGTATAAATTATATTTCCATAAAGTTTCATTTATTTTTTAAATTACAATAAAAATAGGTTTTGAAGGGACCCAAAATCCCATATAAAAATATAAAATAGTAGATAATTGAGCTAAAAGTCCCACCAAACTTTACAAGGATCTGGAACCTACAAGTATGACAAAAAGCCAAGAAAATAGGTCCTACAAGACCTAAAACCTAGATATAGTCAAATATACAAATCAAAAGATGAAAAATAAAAAATGTGAAGTATCCAACAATAAAATAAAGGACCAAACATCCCGAAAAAATACAAAAAAAAGAGAAACCTTACACCAACTCCTTTGTTGTCTTAGCCAATTCTTTTCCATTATTAATAGCCCCATGAAGGAGGTCTTCAACAGTCAAACAAAAGGTATTTTCAATAGCCCTTTTTGAGCTCCACCCTGTCATCTTACTTGGTTCAAAAATCAACTAGTCATCCATAGGGAAAATGATTTCCTCATTTCTTCTCCTTCCAATACTAATCACCACCACACAAAGGATAGAGGTAATCATGTCCATTTAGTGTCCATTTTCCTTAACTAGTTGCCTCACCCCTACTTCCTAGGCCATGAGTTTCTCTGGGATGTTTACAACTTCACTCTTTAGCTTGATTCTTATGGTTTTCTCATTTTCCAAGTTGTCTTGGAAATCCCTAACATTTTTTTTAGGGAGATGATCTTGTTGTAAAGCCAAGAATTAGCCTGAAGAGAGGCATCCACCTTCAATGTGTCTTTGTGGAGGAACAAAATTACCCCACTGATCTTCACCTCCCATTATCCTTATCAATAGTGTTATCCTTGGGATAATAAATGTCCTCTTGGGAACCTTTAGGCATTAACTTTTTCTCCCCAGCTAAGGCCTCTTTCTCATCTTCAACATTCTTTTCTGAATGATCTATTTTTGTCTCATGGGTAATAGGAGAAGTTGTCATTTTTTTTTGGTCTATTATAGTGTCCATAGGATGCCCCTCCTAGTGACAAGATTTAGGGTTCAACAAGTTCTCTTTAACAGTCATGACTTTATCCATAGGGGGGATCAAAGATTGTCTATTCCTTCATCCCTAAATTTGGAAAACCCACATTTCTTTCTATGCCAAAAGATTTAATTGAGGAATCATCCTTGTTACTAGAATACCCTTGATTGTTTGAACTATAATTCACACTCTCCATCTCCCTATCCTATTCCTCATTAGTCTCCTTCTCCAAAGTACCCTTGTCATCCTCTGAGACTTCTTCAGGTCTGACATGCATCTTACTTATCTTAACTCTACCTTCCTTCTTACTCTTCTTATGTATCTTTTTTTCGATAGATTCCTTATCACTTTTTGAGTCTCTATTTGACTCTATTTCCATTCCCTCTCCACTTTTCTCCTAAATATTCACATTACGAGTCTTAATTTTTTTGGCACTAGACTTATCCAAAGTTTCCTTCCTCAAAATTTCCTTTCTTTTCCCCATCGAAGGAGATGACTCACAAAATTCTCTTTATATTATTCTTCAATTAATAGAATTAGACCTTCATGAAGGACATGCATACTCTTTTTTTCCTATGAACACTATGGTTGTTTAATAGGGAGTTCTTCAAATAAAAGGGAAAAGGAACCCTATCCCTGTATCTGAAGTGATTCAAAAAAATAAAGTGGAAATTATGCTGATGTTTTGATTGCCCTTTCCAAATGAAGTACTCAGAAGTGTATAATAACATATCTTTAAAAAATTCCTTAGTCTAGTCAAGATATAAGAAATCCCCCTCCTTTTTCATTTTTTATCTTCTTTAGGGGTTTTAAGGAGTTTCCTAAGGGCAACATTCAACATTTTAGTCTCTTTTCTAAATGTAATTCCCCCCACTAAGAAGCCCAATTATTTCATCTATGAACTATTTGGACAGAGACACAATAACCCCATGCAAGAACCTTTCTCCACTAACCAATTCTTGAAGAACTCCTCAGTTATATGAGGTTTAAAACCATGCACTTTCTAAAGGTAGATAGTAAAATAAAGTTTCATTTTTTAGAAGGTAAAGTTCTAGAAAATGATTGTAAGCTTGACATTGTACCTTCACAAGCTCAAGTATAGATGTTACTTTTACAAAATCACTACCTCATTAAACATTTGAAGACTTTCACAAATGATTGGGAATTATCTTGCAGACTTTACTCGGTTGATCTTCACATTTAATATTGGGGATTTTTCTCTGCATAAGTCTCAACTAAGTTTACTTCTCTTAGATGGAGACTTGCATGATTAATAATTTATAGAAAGACTATATGATATGATATTAAAAAAAATTGAATATATGGTGATTATATCATTATGGTCAAACTAATGATTTAGTACCTTAAAAAAATCAGCCATAATAGAATATGAGTTTGAAATGTGCTTACTATCTTAATTAAATTTCTGTTGGTGTAGAAGTTGCACAACTTGAAAATTGCTTATTTCTCTTTGAGATAATGTTTTCCTAGGAAATTTCTAAGAAAATTTAGACGGATTATTGTAATCCAATTAGTGCTCCAATAGGAAATGGATGTAAACTAGTTAAAGTTGCCAAGTCACCTATTTTAATCCAATCTAAATATAGATCCATGATTGGAAGTCTCCTTTATCTCATGGCTTCTAGACCCAACCACAAGCAAGTAGTTTTTTTGGTTTCATTATTTCAAGATTCCCTTAGATAGTCACATTTAAATGATGTTAAAAGGATATTCAAATATATTAAAGGAACAGTAGAATATGGTTTGTGGTATCATTTTAATAACAATTTTTCTTTAGTTGGTTTTACCAATGTTGATTGGGGTATGTCTATCTATGAAAAAAAAAGCTTACTACTAATGTTGCATTTATCTTAAGTGATTGTCTTGTTGCCTTAAAAAATAAGAAATGATAATGTGTCATGTTATCTATAGTGGAATTTAAATACATTGTAGATACAATATGTTCTACACAATTAATTTGGATGACCTACTGGCTTACATATATGGGCATTCAAGCACCCAATTCCATCCTTATTCACTATGGAAAAAAAGTGCAATAAATCATTCCTAAAATCCTTTCATGTTTTCATGTAAAAATATATTTCCATAAGTGAGATTTATTTTTTAGCATTACTGTAAAGATAGATTTTGAGGGGACCCAAAACACCATATAATAATTGAAAAAAAATGATAATTGAGCAAAAAGTTCCATCAAGTTTTATAAGGATTTGGAACCTAAAAGTATGGAAACAAGCCAAAAAATAGGTTTTATAAGAATTAAAACCCAAATATAGTCAAATATACAGATCAAACACTAGAAAATTAAACCTACTAAGCATCCAATATTAAGAGCAAGGACCTGACACCCCGACCAGCAACTAGAACCTCCAAAAAAAATAGCAACCTTACACTAGCTCCTTTTTTGTCTTAGCTAATTCTTTACCATTATTAACAACCTCTTGAAGGAGGTCTTTGACAATTGAACTAGAAGCAACTTCAATACGTTGTTTTGTACTTTTCCTTGTCCTTTTTCTTGGGCCACCAATCAACTGGGCATCTATAGGGGAAATCATTTCTTCATTGCTTCTTCTTCCAATACTCATCGCCGCCACACACAAGCTAGAGGTAACCATGTCCATTTGTTGTTTATTGTCTTTAACTAGTTAACACAACACTTCTTTATAGGCCACGAGATTCTCTAGGATGTTCCTAGATTTACTCTCCATCTTGTTTCTTTTGATTTTCTCGTTTTCCAAGTTGTGTCCTTCAAATCCCTAAAACAAAATTAAGGGAGATGATTTCATTGTAAAGTGAAGAATCAGCCTAAAGAGAGGCATCTACCTTTAGTTTGGATTTGTGGAGAAACACAATTCTCCTACTAATCTTCACCTCGCCATTATTCCCATCAATTTTATTGTCCTTGAGATAATCAATGTCCTCATGGGAACCTTCAGGCATTAACTTTCTCTCCCTAACTGAGCCCTCTTTATCATCTTCAACCTTATAATCCACATCATCAATTTTTGTCTCATTTTTTTTCATATCTTTTTTGTCATTTATAGTGTCCATGGGATGCCTCTTCTCATGACCAACTTTCTCTTTAATGTTGTTTTTTTGTCCATAGAGGGGTTTAAAGACCCAGTCTGTTCATTTGTCCCTAAATTTGGAGAACCCACAATGCTTTCCATTCCACAAATTTAACTAAGAAATCATCCTATTTATGAGAATATCATTCATTGTGTGAACAAAAATCCCTACTCTCTGTCACCCTCTCCTCTTCCTCATCATTCTCCTTCTCTGAAGTACACTTGTCATCCTTTGAGATTTCTTCAGGTCTAATATCCATCTCACTTCTTGACTCTACCTTCCTTCTTATTTTTCTTATTTTTCTTTCTCTTCACAAATTCCTCATCACCTTTTGAGTCACTATTTGACTTTTTTTTTTTAATTCCCTCTCCACTTATCTCCTAAATCTTTACATTATGAGTCTTTATTTTTTTCACAGTAGACTTTTTCAGATTATTCCCCAAAAATTTATTTATTTTCCCCCCTGAAGGAGATGACTCACAACATTCTCTTTATAGTATTCTTCAATTAACAGAATTAAGCCTTCCTAAAGGATGGGCCTACTATCTTTTCTCGTATGAGAACTAAGGTTGTTTAAGGAGGAATGGTTTAGATAAAAGGGAAAAGAAACCCTATCCTTGTATTTGAAGTGATTCAAAAAAATAAAGTGGAAATTATGCACAAATTTTGACCACCCATCTAGAATGAACTACTCACAAATTCATAATAAAAAATCTTGCCAAATTTCCTTAATCTAGTCATGATCTAAGAAATCCACGTCCTTTGCAAATTTATTTTCTTGTTTAGGGGTTTTTAGGCATTTCCTAAGTGCAACATTCAAAATGTTAGTCTCTTTTCTAAATTGAAGTCCTCCCATTGGAAGTTGATTTATTTCAGCTATAAACTCTTTGAAAAGAGACACAGTAACCCCATGCAAAGACACTTCGTTAGGCTTGACCAATTCTTGAAGAAATCCTTAGTGATTTGATTTTAAAACCATGCACTTTCTCAAGGTAAACAACAACATAATGTTTCATTTGTTACAAGAGAAAGTTGTAGAAAAGGAATCATAGATTGATATTGTACCTTCACAAGCTCAAGTAAAGATGTTATTTTTACAAAATCGCTACATCAAAAAACATTTGAACATTTTCACAAATTATTGGGATTTATCTCTCAAAATTTACTTGGTTGATCTATGCATTTAATATGGGGGAGCCTTCTCTCCACAAGTCTCAACTAAGTTTACTTCTCTTAGATGGAGACTTGCATGATTAATAATTTATTGGGTTAAACTATATTAGTCAGTGAAATGTTTACTCTTTAATGAGAAATAATGCTCTTTATCAGTAAGTACTAGGATATTGTTAAATAAGTTTTGTGTTTTGGAAAGGAAAGTTCGAAAAGGGTTCATTTAGTATGAATATTTTGTCATGAAAAAATATGAAAGCTTTTGAATAAGTCTAATATATGTTTTTCTATGAAAATAATTTTATTATTCAAGTTAAATTGTGGAAGATTTGGAAATGTGTCGTTATATACACCTTATCCCAATGCAAAAACAATAACATTGTCTAGTTTAAACATGGGTTCATTTTTCAGCAAACACAAATATTTTACGAAGAAAAACAATTTAAATAAATTATGGTTGACCTAACTCAAGGATTTCTTTTGAAGAATCTTCTTGAGATAACTTTTTCTTAAATGGTAGTTTGTTAAGATAGGTGTAAGCTATTTGGAATATGTGGAAAACCAAGTCGTAAAATTTAGATGTAAAAGTGACATTTTATTATTATTATGGTTTAATCACAATTTATCTGAGTATATGGATGAGAATTTGGTGTAAGTACTTTTTTATGTGTGTAGGTAAATAGTTCTGTCTATTGGATTGATTCAATATACCACAATGATATGTTTCCATTGGTCTTTTGATTGAAAAGTATAAATGGATTTGTGAAATTTGTAGTATTTTGATAGTTTAAAAAATTTAATCTTGGAAGTTATTTGTGCTTTTTATAGAATGAGTTCATAAATATATTGTAATGATTTGAAGCTCAGTGAATCAACAAAGATACTTTTTTTTCATTTTTTTTATCTTGATGACAAAACCTTATAGGCTTTGAGGGTTTCCCTCTTAGAACAAAGTTTGTATTATGTTTCTACATTCTTTAAATTGTATTTAAAGGTTATGTTCATGATATGATACTTTAGTTTATCTTGTTCATTCAATTTCATAATCTTCAAGTCAGCAAGATCCATTTCCAAAATATTCAAATTGCCAATATTTTCTTTTTCTTATTAAACTATGAATTCTTTTTTATTATCTACATTGAAATACATTACTAAAAATCATAAAGGGGAGATTATTTTTCACTATCAAGTTTACTATTTTACTATGTGCAAAACCAATAAAAATAAATGTGAACCAAAACTACATCCAACGGATCCAAACAAAAAGATTCTAGCTAGATGGTCTCAGGGTAAAAGTACAAAGTTGTGTGACCTTTCATGCTAACTTATCAAAACGACTAAATTTGAGTATTTCTATCCAAAAATTAATATTGTTCAAACATGTGATCTAGATAAATTCATTCTAGCTAAGCTATATATGGTCTCACACTTTTCTAATTGGAAATGTCTACTAAATAAATGTTATATACTAGTTTGTATCCAATTTCTAAAGAAATAAAATTATTTCAAAAAATTGACATTTTAATAACTCTTACTATTTTTTATGATATTTTTAGTAACATATAAACACCATTTTATAGATTTCAAAGTCAAAAATTTTCTAATATAGATTTTATAGTGTTTTAATTAGATATAGTATATTGTAATTAAAAAATTCTACAAGCTTTGAGAAAGAAAAAAATATTAAATCATATTAAAAAAATAAAAAATTATATGACGTTCTAGAGGAGAGAGTCATTTTTTAGAATTTATAAATTTTCTTCTACTTAGAATAGATTTGTTTTGAAAAATGTGGTGCGAGACAAGAGCTATTGATTTCAGGTGAGCTAAAATTTTCAAATCATTATAAAAGAGAAAATATAGGTCTAAAGTCAATTTTTATTTTTGATAGTTCTTAGCTATATATTTTATCTATAAAATAGTCTAAGTCCAAATGGAAATAGGTTTATTTCCATATAGTTTTATGGTGGGAACTAAAACCCTAATTTTTCAACATTTTTTAGAAACTAAAAAATTATCTATAAAAAATAGGAAAATATATCAATTCTTATTCAAAATAATTACTAAAAATTATAATCCTAAACTT
This sequence comes from Cupressus sempervirens, assembly GCA_028749045.1. Taxonomy (NCBI): domain Eukaryota; kingdom Viridiplantae; phylum Streptophyta; class Pinopsida; order Cupressales; family Cupressaceae; genus Cupressus; species Cupressus sempervirens. Next base: position 962,367,800 of record CM053787.1, on the reverse strand, counting down.
CATCCATTTCTACACATTTCATTAGTTTACTTCATTTTTAAATTCTAGATAATAATACCTATTTTATGTCATTGAAAGTGAATAATTATACTTTGTTTAGCCTTTTCCTTTAGAAAAGGGTGAGACAGGTTTGTACTTTTACCTCTAAAAGAAACAAAAAAATTGTAAGCTATCCCTTCTCACTTTCAAGCTCATCAAATTATAAAATAACATAACTAATTGAAAAAAAGAAAGATATAAACATAGTGACTAAAACTAGCTGCATGAAGGGGGTAGATGCTACGTGAAACCTTTTGTCCAAGTTGCACTAACAAAATATGATAAAACTCTTAGTCAAATTACAAGTATACTTTCCCAAGGCTTAGTTGATCCAAACTAAGCATTCAATTTGTCTATTCTATTACTCAAATAAAGTAAACATGGAAACATGAATAGTTCATATACAAACAAATACACTAGACATATAAAATTTAATCTTTTTGAAATAAGAATTATCATACTATTTAAGATCTCATAATATGGTAGTCTATTAGAATAAAAACATAATATATTGATTTTGATAAAAAATAGGCAAAAACCTAATCTGTTAAATATATTTAAAAGTGGTAGATTATGTGATATACATTAAAATATGATAATTTAAAGTACATCTATTTATAAAGATAAGTAGGGAATGTCCATAAACCTTAAGATTGGGAATATAAACTTAAAAGAAAGCATAAAGAGAAATCCAACAACAATTTGATATGAAAATGTAAGAATTTGAAAAATGAACAACTATATGCACCAAACAAGGGGAAACAACTCTACACAACAATAAGGCAAGAAATTAGACATGTTAACATTGGAGTGATACTTTTCATTCTTTTATGTTTCTTTTTATTTAATCATGCAAAATTTAACCAATAGGATGTTTTGACTTTTGGAAAGGAAAATTAAAAATGTGATGCTACGTATACAAGACTTCAGTGCATCTTCCAATTTTTTTATTAAAAAAAATTGTAAAAATTGTAGTGCAAATTTTCACTCTCTTTTGTTTCATTTTATTCTACTATGCATCATTTCAGCTATATAGTGTTTTGACAAATGTGTAGGAAAAGCAAACAATGATGGAGAGGGTTAAACATCTTTGAATGAAGACACTTTTCACGAAAAAAAAACAACCTAACCCTTCAAATAAATATACTAGCGAGAATCTATGTAGTTTTCTAATTCTATTCAAGTTCAACACAAGTGATCATAGAGTCTTTTTCCTTCATAGTTATAAAAGAAAGTTTGATTAAAAATTGTGAAAACTGGACTACATTCAAGCTATGATAGATTAAAAGAATATAAATATTATGAAGGCAAACCACCAATGTCATTTTGACAAAGCATTTTGAAAAGATGCACTACATTATCTCTACTATTTTCTGCACATTCAATTGAATATTACACTTTGATGATCTATTTACTAAATATGTTTTTTCTTATTGTAATGAGGTAAAAATGAATTATTATTATTATTAATGAAAAAAATGTCATTTGTTATAATTATCTAATCATATGATCATCTAACCATCAATCTTTGTAGTTTAGTCTAATGTTAGATCATTGAATTGTCAAAGTAAAATTATATTTAAGGAAAATTGGTGAAATAATAAACAACCCTTGCAACAATGGTAAATATCCAAGCCAAAAGTGAGCATGGTCTAGATTTCAGTTCGCACAAGCTTCTTTAGTATGTATATTATGTGATTACTTTATTCATTTGTTTCAATATATATATGTATGAATCCTGACTTTTGCTTGCTTGGTTTTTCCTTCACCCCATAATTATAAATGGCTCATATTGGCTCGATCCATCTCCTCTCCCGGAGATTTATAGATGTTCCAAAAGACCAATCTACAAATTCTGACGGTAGAATAAGTCTACGAAAGACAAATGTGCCGCCCGTGCGAAGTCATAGAATAGAGTAATGGCTCAGACATTTATATGAGCAGATGTTAATCCACTCCGAAAGTATGCACTACGCCATCGACTGGTGTTAATCTGCGGATTGTGTAGGAGAACGAGTGAGTTGATAAGGGAAAGCTCATGGTGTTGTTTTGAAGGGACAAATATGAAGATGCCGCCTGTCAAATGTCCGCGTCTTGGTTGCGGCGTGGATATGATAATTTCTCCATACATTGTGGCGGCTCACTGCTATCTGTGCAGGCCTCTCTCTCTATATATATATACACCTGCTCACGCGAAACATGCTACGTCAGTCGTGAAGCTCCCTAATTACTTTCTTCGTCTTTTGAATTGAATCAATATTTTTCATAAGGCATCACATTTATTCATTCCAGCACACACTGTCAAACACTACAAATCATCTTCATGGACCAGAGATTCTGTATGGCTGCCTGCGTGATACTGGTGATCGTTCAGGCCGCCACCTTGTCTACATCCGCGCCCTGATACAATGTGGTAGACAATTGCTGGAGAAGAGATGCAAACTGGGCACAGAGCAGAATGAAGCTTGCAGATTGTGGCGTGGGCTTTGGAAGTGCAGCCAAGGGAGGCAAAGGAGGAGAGATGTACACGGTCACCACTCCAGACGACAACGCTGCAAGTCCCCAGCCCGGGACTCTCAGATACGGAGTTACGCACGACGGTCCTCTGTGGATAGTCTTCGCCAGTGATATGAACATAAAACTGGAGATGCCTCTGTTCGTGGCCAGCCACAAGACTATCGACGCAAGGGGCTCAATTGTCCACATCAGCAATGGGCCTTGCATGCGCCTCCTCAATGTCAGCAACATTATCATCCACGGTTTGAACATCCATGACTGCAAGCCAAGTGCCGCTGGAGTTGTTCTCCTCTCGCAATCCTTGAGCCATGAGACCATAGATACTCAAGATGGAGATGCAGTTTCGGTGGTTTCTTCGCGAGACATTTGGATCGATCATAACAACCTCTCCAGCTGCGCAGATGGGCTTGTAGATGTAACGCTCGCTTCCACCGCTGTTACCGTTTCTAACAACCGCTTCTCTCACCACGATAAGGTAAGATACAAGATTATATGTATATGTACAGGTGATGCACTTATTCACAGGGACGAATAACTAATCTATTATGTACTGCACAGGTGATGCTTCTGGGACATAGCGACGATTATACAGCTGATACAAACATGAGAGTGACTGTTGCCTTCAACAACTTTGGACCTGGCTTATTGGAGCGCATGCCCAGGTAATTGAATTGCTTTCAACTCCTCGTGTTTAACCAGCAAACTCCGATCTCCAACAGTCAAGTACCCAACTCATATAACTGATATGATTTGGTTTGTTTCTCTGTTCAGGTGCCGGCATGGGTATGCGCATGTTGCGAACAACAACTATGAGGCGTGGGGTATATACGCCATTGGAGGGAGTGCGAAGCCTGTCATCAGAAGCGAAGGCAATCGCTTTGTGGCCCCCAACGAGGAGTACAAGAAGCAGGTGACATGGCGCGAGAGCTCCGATGGGAAGTGTTGGCCGTGGAAGTCTATGAAGAACACATTTTTGAACGGAGCATACTTCGTTCCATCTGGGAAAGGAAAAGCGCTTCCCCTCTACCAGACAAGCCAACAATTTAAAATTTCCGATGGAAGATCAGTGACCATTTTGACCCAGAGTGCAGGAGTTCTATCCTGCACTACCTCAGGCCCTTGCCTCTAATTTAGTAGTTAAGTCTCGCCGCTGTTCTTGTACAGATTCTTTGATCATTCTTTCATTCAATTCTTCCACGCTTTAAAAATGAGATTCACTCATTCTCGCCATGTATTTAAGGTTTCGTTTGGTTGGGGAAGATAAATTTGTGCCATAACCAGGTTATCTTATAACCAGTTTTCGAAAACCTGGTTTTGTGGTTTGGAAAGCCAATGGTCCGTTTGGTTGACACGGAAGATGAGTATACTGTGGACCCCACAATATTACTAAAAAAACTGTCATAAAATTCAAAACCTGGTTTTAATTTCGAATTCAACCTTTTTGTTGGAAGAAACTTCTTCCAATTTTTTACCAAAATTGGAAGATGAAATTGAAAACCAGGTTATAATTTTAACCAACCAAACACCAAAGTTTTTTTGCAAAACCTGGTTTTACCCCTGATAACCCGGTATTGGCCCTCATCTTCCAGCAACCAAACGGGGCCTAAAAGATTAAAATTCATTCTTTGTTCATTCTTGCATTGTACTTTATGTAATGATAGCTAAACTAATGTATCATTTTTCTATATTTTCTAAGGAGAGACATGCTGCAATGTTGGGAAATTCAATTGTTAATTTTTTTTTTCCCAAATCAATTTCTAATTAGAATGATTTTAAGATTGATAAAAAGAAATGATCAAGGTTTCTTTATGTGCTATACAATCTCTTTATGTACTATAGAATCTAAAAATAGGGGCAAAACAGAGGAAAACAAAGAAAATAAACAACATAATATTTGACACACATACTTCAACTGTAATATTTTTCAACATTTGATAATCAACCTCAATATGTTTTATCCATTCGTGAATAGCAAGATATTTTTACAAGTTCTAATAAACCTTGATTATCAGAAAATAGAGTTGATGGTTGATCCTCTAAAATTTCTATATTGGATAGGATATGATGTAACCATATTGCCTCACATACCACTTCTCATGGAGCACAATAATCAGGTTCTATAGATGAAAGAGAAGTAATATTTAGGCTCTTACACATCTACATAAAGCCAGATCCAAGATGAAAGAATTACCATGATGTTTATTTGCGATCATCTAGAGATCCAACATAGTTCGAGTTTGCATAACCTTGCAAGAAAAATTTATCATTATATTTATATTCATAACCATGCTCAAGAGTACCTTTGACATATCTCAAAACAAAGTTGGCTGCCACCCAATGACATTGCTCTACCTCCTGCATAAAGTTGTCCATAGAGAATCGTATCTACATGAGGTGAATCCTAGAAGTGAGAGAGTTGTAATCAATGTTTCATTTGTGTAATCATAAGCTTACAATCTATCATGCCAAACATTTGTAGGGGTGCCTTGGCATATTTCATGTGAGAAATGAAAATATATTGCTTTCACTACAAGAACATTGAGCCAATACAATAATGTAGTAGCTCTGAGTGAGTCATATCAAAAGCTTTATTTATTTCATGCTTGAAAGTATCAAATAGGGTATCTAAACTCCTTGTAATGATAAGATCATCCACGTACAAAACAAGTATGAAAATCCCCATTCCAACCTTTTTTTATATACAAATTAGGATCAAAAGGGCTACGAATAGAGCCATGTAGCAAAAGGTGACCATCTATTTCAATGTACCAAGCCTGATGCACTAGTTTAAGCCAATATCAAGACTTTATTTGATAACATACCTTGGGAGGATTATGCTCATCAATGAAATCTTCAGGCTAGACCATGTAGATTTCTTCTATAAGAATACCATTCAGGAAAGTACTCTTGACATCCATATGGTGAAGCTTCCATCTTTTTTCTATAGCTAGAGAACACACAACTCTTATTGTTTTGAGATTTGTAGGGGGTGAAAAGGTTTCTTCATAATCTATCCCCTCATATTGGGCATATACCTTTACAAAAAAAATGCACCTTAAATACTTGTTAGTGGATCCATCAACCTTATATGTAGTTTTGAAAAACCACTTGTAATCAATGGGTTTCATTCCTACTTACAAATCAACAAGCTCCCATTTACATTTTTTTACTAGAGACTCATGCTCAACATTTGTGGTATGCTTCCAATGTGGTTGAATGAGAGCATCATGTAGTGTATCAGTTTTAACACTTTTCCCAATTGAACTCATTTCAAATAAATTAACCTCATTTCTTGTATATCTTTGTGTTCTTATACCTATAGAGATATCTAGAGGAATAATTAGATTAGAGTCACAAATTGTACTCTAAACCCATTTAGGATGAGAATGTTTTCTTCATTGACCAAAATCCTCCAAAATACCTAAATCAACATTTAGATCACCATATAACTCTTCTTCCCCACCCCCCACCCGCCCACCCCCCCCCCCCCCTTAGTTGAGAAGAGTTCTCAATCTCATCATTAGAGTGTGAGAGAGTCTTATGACAAGGTACAGGAGCATTATTGTGTAGTTGAGAATCAAAAGAAGATTTATCAAAGACCACAACTCTACTTATAACAATATTACACATTTTACGATCCATGAGACAATATACTTTGGAATCTAAACTGTAGCCCAATAATATACAAGTGAGTGACCTAGAATCAAACTTTGTTCATATCAGAGCTGGGACACGCATATATGATATAGAATGAAACATTCAAAAATGTGAAACTGATGATTTATGGTCACTCCATACCTCTTCTCATGTTTTATTTTTTAAACCTTAGTGGGAAATCTATTAATCAAGTATATTGTGTATAGACTTCTCCTACATTGAACTATTCACCCAACTTTATGGTAGCTAGCATACACTGAGTCATCTTAAATACAATCCACTTGTGTAGCTCTAAAGTACCATTCTACTGAGGTGTTTATGGAGTGGTGAAATGTTTCTTAATGCTAGAAGCCTTCAAAAAATCTAGAAACTCGGTAGTAGTAAACTCACTCCTATGATCTCAGGAGAGAATAATTAGAGGCTTCTAAGAATCTTGAGTCACCTGAGAATAGAAGACCACAAAAATGAGAAAAAAACCTTACTCTTTTTTTGAGCAAAAATAGATCCAATTCCATCAATAGAAATCATCTACAGATAACCTAAAATATCATAATCCTTGAAAAGGAGGAAGACATCCACAAAGATTGGTTGAAATAAGAGCAAGTGGTTTTGTAGAATGATACATTCTAGATTGCAAGAGTCTCAATGTTGTTTCCTTGTGAAATAATTAGAGCATGGAGGTAAAGAAGACAAGGATAATGAAGGAAGACCTCATACCATCATATGGGAGTTCATCTATGAAAGTGACTAAAAAAAAAGGTGTCCTTATCTATAATGCCAAAGATATGTAGATGCAAAAAAGGAAGAAAAAGGAGCAACACTAGATGAGGACGCAATAACAAGTGCAAAGATATGCCCCTATTTGAAACCTTGAGAAAGAACTATACCATATTTTAAAATAATACAAAGACTTATACACATCATAGACCTAATACTCTACCTTGAGCTTATGATTCAAAAGTAGACTAATAGGAAAAATATCTCTAGTGAAACTAGGAATTTAGAGAATATTTGTGATCGAAAACATTACTGAGGTAAAAGGTATGCTGACTATACTAATTCATTCTACTATATAATCCATATCATCAACAATATGGATGTGATCATTAGTTGGTGTAGGAATGAATGTATCAAACAAACCTTTATCAACATCCATGTGTTTATTGGTACCATTATCAATCGAAAAAACATCACGTACTGATGGAGATGTGTAGTAGACATACACAAAATTTTGATTAAGACTAGGAATAGGGGTAGAAGTGTCCTCACTAGAGAGCCAATCATATGTCTCTTCTTGCTGTGTTCAAAAATTTCCTCATTTTTAGCGTCTATCAAGGTTTGATACAAACATGCGAGTGAATTTTTCCTTCAACCACATTGGGCCTGCCTTACTAGAGTGCATGCACATGTAATTGAATTAATTTCAACTCCTTGTGTGTAACAAGCAAACTCCAATAGTTAAGTGCCCAACTCATGAGATTGTTAACTAATATGATTTGGTTTTTTGTCTATTCAGGTGTAGACATGGGTGTGCACATGTTTAGAATAACAACAATGAGTAGTAGGGAATATATGTCATTGGAAGGACTGTGAAGCCAATGATCAGAAGCAAAGGAAATCGCTTTATGGCCCTGTAATGAGGAGAAAGAACAAGGTGACATGGCATGAGATTTCTAGCAGGAAGAGTTGGTTGTGAAAGTTTGTCAAGGACACATTTTTTAATGGAGCATACTATTACTTTGATAGCTTTGGACAACTATTCTTTCACATGTGATTATTTAGAGAATATATTTTTTTCTAACTAGATAGTTATAGTTGGGAAAATATTTGTTAATTAATTGTGCCTTTTATAAGAAACTAAAAACCAAATTGTTTAGGGTTGTTAAGCTACTTTTAATCTTCATCATTGATTAAATATCAATCTTAACCATTAGTTTTCCAATAGGAGTAGTATATCAAGGGGTTAGGTGGTCATTTGGAGAACGTAAGTTGTAGAAGGATTTGTAATGTTAGAAAATGAATTTGTGGTGATAGTAAAGAGTCTTGCAATGTTAGCAAGGGTGCATTGATAGCATTGGGGATAGCAATGGAGGAATATTAGCAGGACAAATTGGGTGGTTGTCGGAGTTCTTCCAGTGAGAGTTAAGAAATTTTATACCTCCTGATCTATTGAAGTTAATTTAATTCCTCATTTATAGAGATGGTTTTCCCTAAGGGAGTTTTCAAAGAATGATTTGTCAAAAAATATTGTGTTTCTTATTTATTTCCACATTTTTATAAGTGAAGTTGTGGTTGTGTTACTTTACAATATTAGTTGTGAGTTTATTTTTGATAGTTAAATAATTATTTATGATAGGATATTAATAATCAATGACTACGATAGGAATTTTTGAATGGTATCAGAATAGTGTTGAGGGTAGAAAAGTTTTTCTTAGGAAATAAATTGAGGAATTATTAAACCTAGTTTGATCTCTTTAGACTTATTATTTCTTTAATCTCTTGAGATGGCTTCACTTGGTTTGTGAGATTGGGACAAATTGGATGGTTCCTTAAATTTTGGTGTTTGGAAGGCCATAATTTCTTTATTGTTGGAAGAAAATGGTATCAAGGATTGCGCTATCACTGTTGTACCTGTACCTACATATGCAACAAAAATTTTAACATACAAGAATTAATATGCAAAGGAAAGGAGGATAATGCTTGATGGTATCAAGGAACATACTATTCCACAAATCTCGGAGGTAGACACCAAAAAGAAGATATGGGATGTCATTTTAAATTTGTACTAGAATGCTACCACCAACTGGAAGATGATTCTCAGAGAGAAGTTGAAGAATACATGGATAAACTAGGAAGAGGACATCAAAAGCTACCTCACTAGGCTTAGACTTGTCAAGGACAAGTTAAAGTTGTTGGAGATAGTCCTAGTGATGACAAGCTAGTGAGAACAACCCTAAGTGAGTTTGCTAAGTAGTGGAGATCTTTGTTCAAGTTGTTAGTGAACATGACACTTTATCGAGTTGATATTGACTATGGACTAATTTTACTCAAAAGGATTTTAGACTAACAACAATCAATGGGGCCAACAAGAGCTAGAAAAGTGAGGTGGAACAAGAGAACATTTCCCTAGTAGGGAAAGGGAAAGAAAAGAAGGGATCTAGCAAATGATCAAATTCACAAAGTGAGAAGAAGATGAAGAAGAAGAAGAAGAAGAAGAAGGACCTTTCTAAGGTCAAGTTCTTTGGTTTTCAAGAGTATGGTCACTATGTCATTGATTTCTCAAAAAGAAAGAATGGAAAGAAGAAGGTGGAAGCTTCATCAAGTACAAAAGATCTCTCCAAAAGAATGGAAGATGAGTTTGCACTCATAGCTTGTATAGTTAGCTCAACCTCATAGTGTGTTTTGTATATAGATAGTGGGACATCATCGGAATTAGAGTGTACTTCTCTAATTATAAGGAGGAGAACACCAATATCCAAATCTCCATGGAGAATTGTCTAAACTCAACCTGGTTCTTATAGTATAAGCATTGATGTTCTCTAAAATATACTTTTCAATCTTCTTCTAGACCAAATGTACCATAAATGATCCATTTCTAGATATCCTTCTATTCCTCCCCTAAAAAATCAACCATACCATAGATGGTGGGGTGATCCTCTAAAAAACTTAATAAGAAAGTTCTCTTGTGAAGAAGATGTCATCACAATAGTAGATGAGATAATGATTTTGGAAAGGGGAAATATACCACGAGTTTACCTAATAATCTTAACCAATATCCATTAGTGAAGTCACAAGAATGTAGTGGATGCAAGTAATATTACTTTCCTTTTCCACACAAAATTGTTAGCAATACTTGATATAAAAGGCCTATTAGATGTAAGAATTTTGTTAATGTACAAGTTAAAATTGAATGAGATATTTATTTTTATGGTTTTAGTAAAATAGAGACATCCATATGGAAATAAAGACCATGATTTGATCAATTTTTTAAAAATAATTATTTATAATAACAACTTTAACAAATATTTTGTGAAAATCAAAGTCACAAATTCCTAATGGACTAAGAAAAGTAGAGAAGGATTGATTGGTATTGGAATTTAGTCATATTAATGATGAATGATTGTATTATGTGATCATGAAAATCTAATTTTCCCCCATATTAATCAACACCAAGCCTTACGAGTATATTTTCCATGGCTTAGTTGGTCATAATTGATCATTCAATTTAACTATATAATTACTCAATTAAAGTAGGCATTGCAATGTGAATATTAAAAAAAAATGTATTGGACATATATTCTTCAACCATTATGAAATAAGAATTATCATAACATTTAAGAGATTATAATATGGTAGTATATTACAATGAGAACATAATATAGTGTGAGTTATAAAATCTAGCGAAAATCTTGAACTAATATATATATATATATATATATATATATATATAAAGGTAGAAGATGATGTAGTAGGGTTTGAAAGATGATAATGTGATGTAAAATTTTTGATAAAAATGAGCACAAAATCTATATATCCATCAATAATATGAAAAAAAAACCCAAATGAATCAACGAAGAGAAAACGAATGACCATTTAATATTAAAATGTAACTATCAAAATAATATTTAAATTAAAATTAAGTGCAAATTTTCAGTCTCTTTTGTTCAATTATATTTTATCATGAACCTTTTAAACAATATGACATTTCTAATAACGTGTAGGGAATTAAAATAGCCATGAACAATATCCAAGATCTTTGAATGAAGAGACATTTTCTGAAGTGAAACAATACCTCACTCTTCAAATATATACACCATGGGGAATATTTTAAGTTTTATAATTACATTCTCCTCCAGTACAAGTGATCATCAATCCTTTCTCATTCATATTTTAAATAAATAATCTAATAAAAAATCATGACTATTGGACTACATTCACATTGAGATACATATAACAAATGAAAAATAAAAAGGTGAAGGAAAACCATCTACATCATTTTAAGGAGCTATCATAAAGATGCACTACATTATCTCTACTATTTCCTACACATTCAATGCAATTTTACACTCAAAAGATATATTCAGTAAAAAAAAAAAAAAATTATTATGATTAGGTAAAATAAGGTTTTTATTATAATGTTGAAGACTCAACTCAACCACACATGCATTTTGGATGATGCTTAAATGCCACTACCTAATTCTAAAATTCTAAAACTTGCATCATGAAAAAAAAATTGGCCAATGTTCAAACTATATGAAAAAATTAAAATTACCAAACATACAATCATTAGAAAAATAATCATAAGTCCATGAAATCCATTTATCCTATTATTCATTTATACGCTCTTCAAATCCAACCATGACCACATGGCCATGATGACCAACTTTTTCAAATTGATAAGAACTATCACACCATCTTTAGTCCTAGTATCGATTAATGAAATAAATAATTTGAATACCATGAAGTTGCATTGAATACTACTTAAATGATTTTGTTAAAATAATGAAAAACATAAAAATAGAACAATGCATAAGAATTGTCTATTGAGCTCATCTACTTGTTGCAAGTCTAAAAATGACTGTTGCATAATAGAAAGGAAAGAACAGAATATTTTCTAGGATTTGGCTCATCTTTTCTAGGATTTTCTTCACTATCATTAGAAATTGATAGGTGGTCTATGATTTTTCTTTGCATACAGAGTTAGTTTAATCATGGAAAAAAATATTATATTTGAGCATGTTCAAGCTGCGCTAATACTAGAATGGTTGACCTCCTAGGAATTCCTTGTGCTTCACATATGTGAGCATTATAGGTAGATCTAGTAAATTCTAAGTGTTCCATTTATTCTCATGGGAGATAGGTTCATGTGAGCCACTACTCATAAAATATGGGTCAAAGAGTTTAACTCAAAAAAGTACATAGTTAAATCCTGATAGAAATATTGCAAAACTATTTGGACTTTGAAAATTACATGAGAAATGAACCCTTTGGTTGAGATGTTAAATGGTCTATCTTTCTGGACTCCTTTTTTTTTTTTTTCATTTTTCTCCACCAATGCCTTAGAAATTCCAAAATCTATAATCTAGTTTGAAAAAAGCAACAAGAAACAATTTCTCCTTTATTTATTACTTTTACATTTGATAGGTAGAAATGAAATATTTATCTTTTAAAAACTACAAGAAATAGGATATTGCTTGGAAAATTTCCACACTTTCCTAAGTTTCAAACGTTGTAGGAGTTCCATGATTTTTCATTGGGAGATTTATGTCAGGTGTTCCAAAAGACCAAACTACAATGTATTCCAGTATGTAGACTAAGTCTACGAGAGATGAGTGATCATCCACATATGTGACATCATAGATAAGATTAATGGATATGACATTTAAATGAGGGGATGTTAGAATTATACAACAATTTGTCCAAACACAAACATAAATTATGGACTACGACATCCACTGGTATTAATAAATAAATTCTGGAGGAGAACAAGTGAGTTAATAAGAGAGATTTGGTGGCCTTTCAAATGTCCACCACATGGTTGCAACATGGTTATAGTCAATTATCATCACAAATTTCTTCATACATGGGCATACATTGTGGCACCTCATAGCTACCTATGCAACTCTCTACCTCTCTAGACATTTAGTGTTAGTCCTGAAGCTCAAAATTATTTGCTTCATTTTTTAGTTAAATCAATTTCACAAGGAATCATATTTTAAATCAATTTTACAAGGAATCATATTTTGAATCATATTGATCATTAAGGCCACCACCTTGTCTACTTCTACATCCTTCTACAATGCCATAGACAATTTCTTGAGAAGAGATGCAAATTAGGCAAAAGACAAAATGAAAGTCAAAGATTGCTACATGGGCTTTGGAAGCCTAGCCAAGGGAGGAAAAGGGGAGAGATATACACAAAATCTCTAAATGTAACATTAATGATAAGAACTATCATTAATATATTACAAAAGTTCTAAATCATTTCCCCACCATTGTTATGATAGTCTACCATAGAAATATCATCAACATTCATAATGTTCCACATATCTTGGAGCTAGATATAGTGAAGAAGATGTGGGACACCATTCTGATGAAGTAGGGAGAAGACATCACGAGTTCCCTCACAAGGTTTAGACTTGTGAAGGACGAGTTAGCAGTTGTTGGAGATAGCCCGAGTGATGATGAGCTAGTGAGAATAGCCATAAATGGGTTTTCTAAATAGTGCAGTATCTATTTTTAAGTTTTTAGTGGATGAGATACCATAGAGAGTATAGATTGACTATGGACTAATTTCACTTGAGAGGAGTTTAGACTAAGTCTTTTCAATGAGGTCAGCAAGAGTCAAAAAAGTGAGGTAGAATAGGAGAATATTTCCCTAGCAGCAAAAGGGATCTAGCAAAGGATCGAATTCAAAAAATGAGATGAAGAAGGACCTTTCTAAGGTCAAGTGCTTTGGATGTCATGAGTAAGGTCACTATTGTAGTGATTTCCTAGAAAGGAAGAAGGCAAAGAAGTAGGTGGCAACTTCAACAAGTGTAGAAGAACTCTTAGTAGACTCGAAGATGAGTTTGCACTTATAGCTTGTATGGTGAGCCCAACCTCATAGACTATCTGGCATATAGATAGTAGAGCATCATTTCATATGATAGGAGTTAGAGCATACTTCTCTGGTTATAAGGAGCATAACACCAATATCCAAATTTCTATGCGAAACTTGTCCAAATTCAACCTGGTTGGGAAAGTGATTGATCAGTTTTAGAGGGAGAATGGAAAGATAATTCTAGTTCATGATGTGTTACATGTGCCAAGATTAGGTATGAATTTGATTTCTATATCTATTCTTTAGGATAGGGGGTATAATGAACTCTACACATGTGTTGATTAAGCACAAGGATTAGAAATCACCCATAACTATTGGAGTTAGGAGTGGTCACCTTTATAGGTTGTAGTTTGATACTCGTAAGGCACTCATGAGAAGTAGTAATCCTAGACATCTTGGAGAGCTATAGCATAGGAGGATGGGCCATATTCATCATGGAGCACTCAAATTGTTTCATGATATGGTGACAGGTATTCTAGAGGTGAGCACAGAGCATGATGATGCATGTAAAGGATGCGTGTTAGGGAAGTTTGCGAAATCATCTTTTCCAAGGAGTGACACCAAATTTAAAGGTGTTCTTGATCTAGTACATTTAGATGTATGTGGACCAATGCCAATAAATTTTGTTAGAGGATATGAGTACTATGTTACTTTTATTGATGACTTCTCTAGGAAGACCTAGATATACTTCTTGAAGACCAAGGATGAGGTTTTTAGTCGGTTCCTAGAGTTCAAGGCTCTTCTAGAAAACTTGAAAGAAAGGAAGATAAAGGTTCTTCAGTCAGACAATTTAGGCGAGTACAAAGGAAATTACTTCTAGGAGTTTTGTACGAGAGAAGGAATGAAGAGAGTGGACTATCCTTACAATCCACAGTAGAATGGAATTGGTAAGAGGAAGAACCAATCTATATTGGAGGTGGCAATATCTATGCTACATGATTAGGATATTCCTTTCTACTTATGGGAAGAGGCGTGTAGCACAACAGTCTACATTCAGAATAGGGTTGCACACAAGGTGCTAGGGAGGATGACACCAAAGGAAGCTTTCATAGGTAAGAAGCCTAATTTAGCCATTTTAGAATATTTGGGAGTTTGGCATATTGTCATATTCTAGGTGATGCATGTACCAAGTTAGATTAGACTATAGAGAGGGTGTACTTTTTTGGGTATAGTGAAACCTTAATGTCATATAGGATTTTTATCCATTGGACTAGAAGAATTATTGTTAGACGTGATGTTACATTTAGGGAGGACAAGGCATTTAGAAGGTCTAGAGATTTTCCAGCAGATGATCAGAGTAAGCAACTAGTAGAAGCTCCAGGGCCTAGTCAATGGCAACAAAGAACAAGTACAATTATCAGTACAGGTGTAAGCTTAGGTCTTGAAGTTTCACAAAGAATGGAGCAATAGGTGCAATAGGAAATGCATCTAGAAGACTTGGATGTTGATATTCCATCCTCTATAGTTGGCAGCAAGAAACGCAAGGTTCAAGAGACACTAAGGGATACTCAGGAGTTTGTGGAAGCTCCTAGGAAGACTAATAGACAACAGAGACAACCAGCCAAGTTCAATGACTATGTCGCATTTGTTAGTCAGTTAGTAGATAGTGAACCTTTTAGCCACAAGAGGTTGTATAACATCATGTATGGTTGGATGCTATGGGTGAGGAATATAACTAAATAATGAAAAATGATGTATGGGAGATCGTGCCTAGACCAAAAGATAGGGTAGTTGATGGATCACACTAGATCTATAAGATAAAACATGGTGCAGATGGTAGCATCGAGAAATACAATGCGAATTTCATGGCCAAGGGGTTCTCTTAGAAGGAGGGAATAGACTATGAGGAGACATTTTTTCTAGTGACTGAATATAGTTCTATATGAGTTGTGATCTTGTTTGTAGCATAGATGGGATGGAATATCCATCAAATGGATTTCAAGAAAACATTCCTTAATGGGATAAGTGCAAGAAGTTGGGTCTTACTTTTGGGCAAAAAGTGGAAGTGTTTTTTCTATTTTTGAAATTTCTTGTCAATCAATGTCAAAATTTGAGGCATTTTGATATTGAATATAAAAAAACTTCAAAAACAAAAAAATTAGTGTTTAGAGTCTAGTTTTTGAATATGTAATTTATTTGTGTACCCATATGATATTTATTTTTTTTTTATAAATATTTGTTTAATGGATATTTAAAAACTACTTGTTGAAAAGGACCATACCACACACGTGTACAAACACCATAATTTGACACAAATAAATGAATCTTTGTAAATCCTTTTAAATGGAGTTACCTAGTACACCTAAGATTGATGACAATATTTTTCCTTAATTTTTTAAAAATATTTTTATTATTATTAATTATTACTTCAATATAAATATAAATTTTTAAACACCTCATGTATAGACACCATAATTTTATCAAAATTTCATTTTTTTTAAAAATTCTTTTTTTTTCAACTTCAAAAGAATTGTATGTAGATTGATGACATATAAATTAATTTAAGAAAAATTATAAAATAAAAGTCATTAAAGTTGTAGTGAATTTCACTTTTTTACATTTAGGTACCATCTTTTATTAAAAAATAAGGCAAAAATAGTAAATACAATCATAACACTATAAAATTTATAATTCTGAAATTAGGACAGCGAGATCTTAGGTGGGCTTTTGTTTCATAAAAAAATTTGATCGGGAAGACCCTCCAAAAATTATGGGAAGGCATGAATTTGTTAGTTCAATGCCTTAGCTGGGTGAACCCACAATAGTGGATTACACTTTTTTGGAGGAAGAAATTCATCCAAAAATGTGGAAGACAAATTTTTGGCCCTAAAACTTTCAATAGAAACTCCTCACATAGTTTCTATGAAAAATACTTTTGAAGGTAGTTTCGATCGAAAATAACTAAACAATTTTTTTTTGGCCTAAATAGTTTTGATAGAAACTAAGTAGTTTTGATAGAAACTAAGTAGTTTCTATAGAAACTATTTTTTAGTCACTCAAGGGAAATATTGCATTGAAATCTTGAAGAGATTCGAGATGGAGGATTGCAAATCCATGTCTACACCCATGATCATGAATTGGAGGAAGGTAGATACATTTAAGGAGAAGGATGTATATCCCAGCTTATATGGACATTTGATTGGTTTGATTATGTATTTGGTCAATACTAGTCCAGAAATAGGATTTGCAATCAACTCTCTTAGCCAGTTCATGGTTGAATCAAATAGAATGCTTTGGATAGTAGCGAAGAATGTATTCTGTTACTTGCATGATATAGTTGAGTATGGGATCAGATTTGTTTGAGGTGAAAGTATCAGTTTGATGGGCTATTCTAATGCAGATTGGGTAGGAAGTACAATAGACAAAAGGAACAATTTAGGGTGTTGTTTTAGTTTGGGATTAGGAGTTGTATCTTTGTTCAGTAGGAAGCAAATTTTTGTGGCTCTAAGTTTAGCAGAAGTAGAATACGTAGTAGCTAGCATGGCGACATGTGAAGCTATATGGCTTTGGAAGTTTTTAGTAGCCTTGTTTCATCAGAAGGTTGAGACTACTATAATACACTATGATAATCAGAGTTACATCAAGTTGTCTGAGAATCTAGTATTTCATGATAGGTCTAAACATATAGATATAAAATATCACTTCATCAGAGATTGTGTACAATGGGGGGTTGTTCAGCTACAATACATACCTATGGAGAAGTAGGTAGCAAACATTCTAACTAAGGCATTGGGGAAGGCATAATTCATCTTCTTCAGAGATAAGTTGGGTTTTCATGTAGAATAACTTCCTCTCTAGGACAGAGTGTTAGTTTTAGGTAGCTTGAATAGTTGTTTTTCCCTATGTGATTAATTCACAAATAATTGTTAGAGTTATGACAAATATTTGTTAATTAATCAACTCCTTCTAGAAGCCACTAGCAACCTATTGTTTAGGTTGTTTTAATCACGAAGCAACTAGAAACTTCTTGGTTAGGTTTTTTTGATCAAGAAGCAACTAGAAACCTCTTGGTTAAGTAATATAAAAGGGGGTCAAGAGAGGTATTTGGAGAATGGAATAGAATAGAGGAAAAAAAGAATTTTTAGAAGCATTTTTAGTGTTAGCAAATAAGTTGGCAGTGATAGCAAATAGTCTTGTGTGTAGTGATAGTGATGCAGGAGCATCCAGAGGTATAAGGGCAATCTTGTGTCACCCAAAAAAATATACTTAGACTTAGTTTCTGTTTCATGTGTTTTCATTTTTGGATACCCATTTGGGTCAAATAAAGGTTCCAACTCTCACAGTTCCACTATCAGTGTTCGTGTAAATCTTGAAAAAATAGGAGTATGTAATTGAGCCATAATTTTGGTGAACTAGGAGGTGTAAATGACCTAGATGAATGTAATTATAATTTAGAGCATTCTCAAAAAAGAATCAAGTCAAAAGGCCCCACGGTTTGAAAGTTATTGCAATTTTTTGAGTTGTGGAGACCTCCTAAGAATGCTTCAAAGTCAGGTTAGGGGCATTAAATGACCCTGAAAAGGGCCAAAAAATGGGGGACGAGTGAAGCTGGTCCATAGGGCTATAGAGCACTTCGAAAGCTTTTCGAAAATGTAAATGATTCATCAATCAGAGCTACGGTTCAAAAGTTATGCCTCCCAGAAGTTCGGTTACCATTTCTGGATTCTTCTAGATTTGCGCCGACTTCTAACACAACTTTTGGATCCTTCTATTTGGCTGGTGGATTCCTACTAGCACTTTCTAGAATGTATTCCTAGTCCTTAACCCTCTGAGGTCTATTTAAGGAGATTCCTAGCATTGTAGAAGGCAGTTCAGAGTGGAGTTTGAGAGGAGGTACTGAAAGGAGAAATTATCTCCACATTTATGCTATTGTAAGCCCTTAGGGCATGTTTTGAAGTTTATTTTCTCTATACTAAATGTACTAGCTTATTATTCAGTTAATACAATTTCCCTTTTCTATTGTGTCCATTTTGTTCTTGGGTTGTGTCCCCATCAGATAGTAGTGGGGATAGTAGCAGGAAATATCAGACGAAGAAATTCAGAGGTTGTTTGAATTCTGCAATTGAGAGGCAAGGAGTTTTGCATCTCTTGATATGCTGAAGTTAATATATTTTTGATCTGCAGAACTAGTTTTCCCTTAGGGTTTTTTCCAACGACAATTTGTCCAAAAATATTGTGTTATTTGTGTTATGAATTTCTTTCCATATTTTATTGGTGAGTTGTAGTTGTGTTATTTTTTGATATTAGCTGTGAATTTGTTTTTAGTAGTTTAATGATAATTTATGATAGGATATTAATATTCAATGATTGCAATAGTGTTAATTTTCACAAAATATATTATCTTATTGATTTATAACATTCTATTGAATATTACATTTATAAAATTCTTTTAATAAACATTTTTTTTTTTTTTGTAATGAGGTAGAATAGATATATTATTTTTCACATTTTCTACTCTTTTTCACATGATGTAGGTTTTTTCAAAAAAAATCTTCATTTTACATATAATTATTTAATCATATGATCATCTACCCATTAATATTTGTAATTTTATTTAACATTATATCTTCAAGATTGTCAAAGTGAAATTATATTTCACAAAAAATAGTCCTTCTTTCATAAAAGTAAATGAAAAGATCTTATATAAAAAAACAACAAAAAATTGAAATATAACAATAATTAAAAAGATTGATTATAGATTATAGTAAGATAGATTGCCCTTGCAATTGTAAATATGAAAGATAAAGTGAAGATGGTCTCGATTTCAGTTTAAAAAATCTTGTTTAGCATGTATCCAATGTGATTACTTTATTCATTTGCTTCAATACATACATATGAGTGTTCTAAGTTTTCCTTGCTTAGTTTTTCCTTCACCCCATAATTCTAAATCACTCATATTGGTTCCACCCATCTCCTCTTCCCCAATTTTGTCAGAGATTTATGTTAGGTGTTCCAAAAGACCTAACATGTTTTATGCTAGTTTGTATCCAATTACTAAAGAAATAAAATTATTTCAGAAAGCTGACATTTCAATAACTCTTACTATTTTTTATGATATTTTTATTATCATATAAACAACATTTTATAGAGTTCAAAATCAAGAGGCATCCTTAAATGTTTACTATAGTAGTAAAAAATGAAGGTATCCCAATCCAAAGTAGAGTTATACAAGAATACTAGGCTCAAATATTGAACATTATTGTGTAGTAATAGAAATTGAGCCCAAAAATATTTTTAAATATTTAAATGATGACTATAGGTTAAATGCGATGAAAGAAGAAAATATCCAAATAGAAAAGAATAAAACACATGAACTTGTACCTAGACTTGATGAAAAAAGGTAACAGGTGGAAAATAGGTATTTAGGAATAAACTTGATGAATCTAGAAAAATTGTAAGGAATAAATAACTTTTTGTGTGTAAAGGTTATGCACATCAAGAAAGTATTCACTTTGATGAAACTTATGTACATATGACTTGATTAGAATCAATTACAATGTTTCTAGATTATGCTTGTAAAAAAAATCTTATTTTCATCAAATTGATGTTAAAACTATATTTTTTAATGCTTATCTAGAAGAAAATATTTTCTTGAAAACTTGAAGGCTTCACCAAAATAATAGATCATGTTTATAGGCTTAAAAAGGCTTTGTATGTCTTAAAAAAGCATGTAGAGCTATATATTCAAGAATAGATTCTCACTTGAACACTAATGCATTATTTACGGGTGGAGTAGACAACACCCTCTATGGAAAGACTATAAGATATACTATTTCTTTTTTAAAAAAATATGTTGATTATATCATTATGGTCAAACTGATGATTTAGTACCTAAAACAAATCATCCATAATAAAATCTAATTTTGAAATGTGTTTACTGGGTGAAATAAATTTCCACAAGTTGCACAACTTGAAAATGGTTAATTTTTCTTCTAGATGATATTATAGTGGGAAATGGCTAAGAAACTTTAGATGGATTATTGTAATCTGGTTAGTCGTCCAATGGGCAATGAATGTAAATTTGTTAAAATTGATGATTCACCTATTTTGAATCAATCTAAATATGGATCCATGATTGAAACTCTCCCTTACCTCATGGCTTCAAGACCCACCCACATGCAGGTAGTTTCTTTAGTTTCATAATTTCAACCTTCCCTTAGATAGTGACATTTAAATGTTCTTAAAATTGTATACAAATATATTAAAGGAACACTAGAATGTGGTTTTTGTTATGCTTTGAGTAACAATTTTTCTTTTGTTAGGTTTACCAATGTTGGTATGTCTATCGATGAAAAAAAAGTACTAGTGATGTTGAATTTATCTTAGGTGATTTTCTTGTTGCCTAGAAAAACAAGAAACAAGAATGTGTGACATTATCTATATTATAATCTAAATACATTGCATATACAAAATTTTGTATTCAATTAATTTGGATTACTTACCAACTTACATATATGGGTATTGAACTACCCAATTGTAAAACTACAAACAATCATTCCTAATATCCTTTCGCTTATTCATGTATAAACTATATTTCCATAGAGTTTCATTTATTTTTTAAATTATGATAAAAATAGGTTTTGAGGGGACCCAAAACCCCATATAAACATTTAAAATAGTAGACGATCGAGCTAAAAGTCCCGCCAAACTTTACAAGGATCTCGAACCAACAAGTATGACAAAAAGCCAATAAAATAGGTTCTACAAGACCTAAAACCTAGATATAGTCAAATATACAAATCAAAAGATGAAAATAAAAAAATGTGAAGCATCTATGAGTAAGAGAAAGGACCAAACATCTCGATGAGCAACCAAAAAATATGAAAAAAGAGAAACCTTACACCAGCTCCTTTTTTATCTTAGCCAATTCTTTACCATTTTCAATAGCCTCATGAAGGAGGTCTTCAACAATCAAACCAAGAGTAGCTTCAATAGCCCTTTTTGTGCTCTACCTTGTCACCTTACTTGGTTCACCAATCAACTAGGCATCCATATTTGAAATGATTTCCTAATTTCTTCTCCTTCCAATACTCATCACCACCACATAAAGGATAGAGGTAATCATGTCCATTTAGTGTCTTTTTTCCTTAACTATTTGCCTCACCCATGCTTCCTAGGCCATGAGTTTCTTTGGGATGTTCACAACTTCTCTCTCCAGCTTGATTCTTTTGGTTTTCTCATTTTCTAGGTTGTCTTTCAAATCCCTAACAATTTTTTTAGGGAGATGATAATGTTGTAAAGACAAGAATTAGCCTGAAGAAAAGTATCCACCTTCAATTTTTCTTTGTGGAGCAACAAAATTCTCCCACTGATCTTCACCTCCCCATTATCCCCATCAATAGTATTATCCTTGGAATAATCAATGTCATCTTGGGAATATTTAGGCATTAAATTTTTCTCCCCAGCTGAGGCCTCTTTCTCATCTTCAATCTTCTTTCCTACATGATCAATTTTTGTCTCATGGGTAATAGGAGAAGTTGCCATATCTATTTTTTTAGTTATAATTTCCATAGGATGCCCCTCCTAATGAAAAGATTTAGGGTTCAATAGGTTCTCTTTAACAGTCATGTCTTTATCCATAGAGGTGATCAATGACTTTGTCTATTCCTTCATCGATAAATTGTGAGAAGCCAAAGTTCTTTCTATGCCAAAAGATTTAATTGAGGAATCATCTTTGTTACTAGAATACCCTTCATTGTTTGAACTATAATTCACACTCTCCATATCCCTCTCTTCTTCCTCATCATTCTCATTCTCCAAAGTACCCTTGTCATCCTTTGAGACTTCTTCAGGTTTGACATCCATCTTACTTATGTTAACTCTACCTTCCTTCTTAATTTTCTTATTTATCTTTTATTTCATAGATTCCTCATCACCTTTTGAGTCTCTATTTGACTCTATTTCCAGTCCCTTTCCACTTTTCTCCTAAATATTCACATTATGATTCTTAATTTTTTTGCCACTAGACTTATCCAAAGTTCCCTTCCCCAAAATTTCATTTCTTTTCCCCATTGAGGGCGATGACTCACAGCATTCTCTTTATATTATTGTTCAATTAATAGAATTAGACCTTAAGGAAGGACATGCCTACTCCTTTTTTTCTATGAGCACTATGGTTGTTTAACATAGAATTCTTTAGATAAAAAGGAAAAGGAACCCTATCCTTGTATTTGAAGTGAATCAAAAAAACAAAGTGGAAATTATGTGGATGTTTTGACTGCCTATCCTAAACGAAGTACTCACGAATGTATAATAACACATCTTTAAAAAATTCCTTAATCTTTTCAATATCTAAAAAATTGTAATACCCCAAATTGGCTCATTGCCATCTTAACCAATTCTAGTCTATTTCTGATCAATCCTAAGACCTATTTTAATGGGTAGTTCTCATTCTGCTACTCGCTACTCAACTTAATTGTCAAATGCAGAAAACCTAAATCTGCATTCATCATGCTTATTATTTAATTCCTATAGTATTTACTCATATTAGTCAGATTAAACCTATTGGTTAATATTTAATTTAATTGCTAAGTATTTATACTTTAATTAAATTAAATTATATCTTAAGGTTAATGTACTATGGAATTAAATTTGTTTAATTTAATAAATACGCCTATCTTGATTAATTAAATGTAATTATTTAATTAAATGGAGTACTTACTTCTAAATAATTAAACAAAGTTATTTAATTAAATGGGAAGCCATTCCTAATTAATTAAATGAAGTTATTTAATTAAATAAGAAGTGTCTCTAATTAATTAAAGGATTATTTAATTAAATAGAAAAGGTAATTATGAGAGCATATCTCATTTTATTAAATTAAATATTTCACCAAAATCTCTCTTCAGTTCGAAAAAAGGAAATTTCTAGTTTAGTATTGATCAAAAATGAGTTAAATCAGTTAACTCCTATTTCTACTTAAATTGAATCAATTAACTCCTTATTTTACTCAAATTAAATCAGTTAACTCCCTTTAATTTGGGAATCTTCCTTTATGACTGAACTTCACCTTTAATTCTAACTGTTGATTGAAATCAATCTCAATTGTTGATGGATTCTAGGAAAGTCTATTTAAGAGACCCTCATCTCTTCATTTTGGAAGAGGTTGAATGAAAATTTGCATCCAATTGCTATTGGATTGTGCATTCATTTGAGCTCCCTACTTTCATATTCATTTTCTAGTTTAATTCTCATAAAGATTTAATATGCATACATTTAGTATAATTTCTTTTACATGTTCTTAGATTAAACATGCATACTCCATTCTAGATTAATCTGTATTCTCATATAGATTAGTCACATTTTCTTTCAAATCCTTCATTCCTACAGGGTCTGGTTGCTTTAAAACCTCGAATCTGAGGATATCTGACAAGCAATTCCCTCTAGATAGAAGGCAACAGGTCGCTTTGCAAGCTGATTTTTGGATGAACAATCCAATGTTCATTTCGGGATGAATCCACATACAATGACTATGTTGAAGTGTGTATGTTAGCAGAGGCCGCATTTTCACATATACAAAAACCACCCTTCTTTTCCAATTTCTTTCTTCTTTAGGGGTTTTTCAGGAGTTTCTTAAGGGCAACATTCAAAATTTTAATCTATTTTCTAAATGTAATTCCCCCAACTGGAAGCTCAATTATTTCAACTATGAACTATTTGGATAGAGACATAGTAACCCCATGCAAAGAAACTTTCTGCCCTAACCAATTCTTGAAGAACTCTTTAGTGATATGAGGCTTAGAACCATGCACTTTCTCAAGGTAGATAGTAAAATAAATTTTCATTTGTTAGAAGGTAAAGTTCTAGAAAATGATTTTAAGCTTGACATTGTACCTTCAAAAGCTCAAGTATAGATGTTATTTTTTAAAAATCACTACCTCAAAAAACATTTGAAGATTTTCACAAATGATTGAGATTTATCTTGCAAACTTTACTTAGTTGATCTCTGCATTTAATATTGGGGAGTTTTCTCTCCATAAGTGTCGACTAAGTTTACTTCTCTTAGATGGAGACTTGCATGATTAATAATTTATAGAAAGACTATAGGATATGATATTAAAAAATATTAAATATATGTTGATTATATCATTATGGTCAAATTAATGATTTAGTACCTTTAAAAAAATTAGCTATAATAAAATATGAGTTTGAAATGTGCTTACTGTGTGAATTAAATTTCTCTTGGTGTAGAAGTTGCACAACTTGAAAATGGCTTATTTCTCCTTGAGATCATGCTTTCCTAGGAAATTTCTAAGAAAATTTAGATGGATTATTGTAATCCGATTAGTGCTACAATGGAAAATGGATGTAAACAGGTTAAATTTGGCAATTCACCTATTTTAAACCAATCTAAATATAGATCCATGATTGGAAGTCTCCTTTATCTCATGGTTTCAAGACCCAACCACATGCAAGTAGTTTGTTTGGTTACATTATTTCAAGATTCCCTTAGATAGTCACATTTAAATGTTGTTAAAATGATAGTTAGATATATTAAAGGAACTCTAGAATATGGTTTGTACTATCCTTTTAATAATAATTTATCTTTAGTTGGTTTTACCGATGTTGATTGCGGTATGTCTATCTATGAAAAAAAAACTTACTACTAATGTTGCATTTATCTTAAGTGATTGTCTTGTTTCCTTAAAAAATAAGAAATGAGAATGTCTCATGTTATCTATAGTAGAATTTAAATACATTGTATATACAGTATGTTGTACACAATTAATTGGATGACTTATTTTTGAGCTATCATTTTACACGATGCTAAATGGCAGGAATCTTGCAAATTCCTCTCTTGAAAATTTGATTTTGTAAAATCAACTCCAAGATTTCAAGTGATCTTGCGACCTACTGGAACCCACCCAGTTGAAGATAAATGTGAATGTTCACAACGTGGCCTTTGCTAGTTTGTTTTGATTTCGGATGGAATGTAGAATCTGTACACTATTTCAAAAATAGCACACACGGAACTATATTTTTGTATTTTATGTTTTTTATGAATGCAATCTAACAATGCAACTAATATGAGCTCCTATTCTAACAAGGGGTTAGCAAAGAAAATAGAAAAACTTGAAAGAAAATAATGTGAAACTGAAATCCTAATGAACATAAACTATAGAAAACAACACACTGTGAGTTAAGCCTTCAAAGAAATCAGTGGGTAACCAATGAAAATAGGAGCAATGCTTCCTAGATTCCATTGATGCAATCATTGATAGGAAATTTCAATAACCAAATGCTATTTCACTCTTCATCAAGTTATAAGGCCAAGGAAAGTCCACTCATGCGAGACAAAGAGTTATGCACACACAATTTGGTGATTTCTTCTCGAGCTCAATACGTCAGTGGAATTCATAAATCTATAGAAAACATTAGAACTAAAAGATCACACAACTAGAAACAACATAATAAACCTGTGGCTGAATCACATTCTCATGAACAAAATTCACAAAACAATGACACATTCAGGAAAGATCACTACACTCCAAATGCAAGCACCAAAAACATAATTTTATTGCATAATAATGACAGCCTTTGTTACATATTACAATGGGGTATTTATAAGAAATCATCTCCTCAATTTGTGTTGAGAGAGAGATATTCTTCATGCCATAAAATGCTTTTAAACAATAAAACAAAC
Source organism: Cupressus sempervirens (assembly GCA_028749045.1). NCBI lineage: Eukaryota > Viridiplantae > Streptophyta > Pinopsida > Cupressales > Cupressaceae > Cupressus > Cupressus sempervirens. The sequence goes on along the minus strand of CM053787.1, from coordinate 962,341,341 downwards.
TAAACATATACAATCTAACAATCTAACTAGTGCTTAGTAGGACTCAATCCATATTTTATTAATTAATTGGATGCATGAGCCTTCTAAATTGTTGAAAAAAAGAAAATATGAGAGAGGAATGAGGAGGAAAGCCTTCATTTGAAGTATGCCAAAAATAAAAGCTAGTCCTTTACTAGGCATGTGTCGATGTTAAACTACCATCAGAATGAGTTTTCGATGCATGGAAAACACTACTTTTGGAACAAGAAATTAACTATCGGTGCACCTCTAAATTTTGGAACTATAGACCTACGTACCTATACACCTACAGAGCTATAGACCTCGACAGTGTCAAAATCTCAAAATTTTACCAAGTGTCAAAATTGAAATTCTGGCATCTGGGTTTTTTCTTTCTTCATCCCAAAGCTATGTTTGGATGTTTGCCCTTGAATTTCTCTATCATCTTAGTATTTTTAGTTGCATCTAGTAGATCTAAAACCTCATATTTATCCTTAAATTTTTGTCTATAATTGTCTACCTCAATTTGGGAATCTACAAAATCCATGTCTTTGGTATCCAATTCTAATAGGGCTTCTTCTATCCTAAAGGCTTGTCCGAAGTCCTCATCATCAGAAACCTACACAAAATCTTCCTAAAATTCTCCATTAATGTCTTTGTAGGTAAAAAATTTTCTTGTTCCTCATCTTCAAAAATATTCAAGCATGCATCACTATAGTGTCTCTCTACTTCCAAAATTTGTTTACGAGCTTGGTCCTTGAGCTGATGAATCTCCTCATGTAATGTTCCCATTACTTTATTGTTATCCACTATCTTTTCTATCTAGTCATCAATCATATCTAATCCTTCTGTGGTATATACATCAATCAAAACCTAGTATCTTTGGCCCTTTATGGCTTGTAGAGTTTGCAAATCCTTACTCCAGGATCATACTTCATCCATAACACTAAAGTGCTACTTCAAAATTGCTACAATTTTATTCACATTCCCCTACATAGCATGCAATAACTTCAAATTCTCTATGATGATCAAGATACCTTTCTCCTCAAAAATTTCTTGCCATTGTTGACAAGCTTTCAAAAATGGATCAATGTGCACCGCTCACCCTTCTCTGAGAATAGTACTCAAATTCTGCTTGGGGCATTCAGGATCCAGAGGACCAACTACTTCGGCTAGATATCCTTTTAGGATCTCAACCTACCTTCAAAGTGTTTGGAGTTCAGCGTCATCTACTCCATGTTCTTGAGGACCTCTTTGATCCCCATGGTCATTATCAAATAGGTTGAATCTCCTATAGGCTTCCCCAACATAACATCTTTCAATTCATAATCCTCAAGACCAAGACCTTCCACATCTATTTCTTCTAGAGGGATAGCCACTTGTGTAAACAATTCTTGGCTCCGTGTACTAGTGACAAATGCCAATGGCATTACCTTATGTGATGGAGACTTAGGTTTATGCAATGTCACAAACATCTTCTTATAAAGCACGAAAAATAGGCTTAGTACTCATCATTATTTCCTTCTAGACCCACCTAGGGGTGTGTACTATTGAGGACGTATCTCTTGATGACAAAGGGGTATGTTCTACAACTTCCTTCCCTTCATCGCTCTTGGTCAGAGTTGTCTTCTGTTGGGAGGGCTCCTCTTTTGTAGGCTCAGTCTCAGTAGACCATGTAGCCTAAATATTAGTGTCTTGGGAAGGTGACTAAGAATATTCCACCATTCTCTCTCATTTGATAATTTATTAGTTTCCATCTATTCTCATCTCTCCTCCTATGATGGTTCCTTCTAAACCTACTCTTCTTTCGAACTTTGAGGTGGAGGAGTTACTGAGCCTTATTCTACCAGTGTAACTCATGGTGGAGATGGAGGAGTAAGATCAAGACCCTGTGTATCTGGCAACATTTGCGTCCAATCTTCCTATTGAGGTTCACTTGTAGGGGTGTCCCTAATCTTATCCCTAATCAACTATGTACCCATGGGCATAAAATCAAAATGTAACATTGAAAAAATGTCATCGCCTTCTTCACTTTTCTCATCCACACACTACTATACTTCATCTTATAAGGAAGAGAGTTCTAAGGGTTCTTCTTGGGTGGATGTTGAGGTACCCATGGCACTCTTTCTCCTTTGTAATTTTGTGGCTCTTACTAGTTGAGTTCCTCCTGGTAGGGGCACTTGTTCCTCCTCCTCTTCTGATTCTTCTTCTTCTTCCTCTCTATCTCCCTCTAGAATTCTTTTAGGAATAGATGGGGAAGGCACCAATCTTCTTTTTATCCTTTGCCTCTTTTTCATCCAGATCTTAATCCTCTTCTTTTGTTTCTTGGAGGTAGAAGGAGAAGTTTGTTCTTCTTGCATAGGAGGAATGGAGGCCTATGGAATCTTTCCCTCTTTTGGTTGGCTAAGTACAATGGTAGGCAATTTAGGTTCACCCTCAACTTTAGTAGCTCTAGTGTCTTCAAATGCTTGTGCACTCTATTCTTGCTATTGGGGAGGCACCTATTCTTTAGCCTATTCTATCTAAATCCTCTAAGGGGAGATCCTCTTTCTTTTTTTATTTCTCTTCTTCTTTGGAGGGTGATAATATCCAACCGGGCGATCAAGCTAGTACTCTATTTCTAGCCTAATAGGAGACTAGGCCACAAAGGTAGGAAGTGTTACCTTCTTCCCTCTACCTCTTTCTGGGCAGGCATGTGCATGGAAGATTACTGTATCAAGAATTGGATCAAGTTGAAAGGGTTTCTTGATCCAATCCTTCATCATTTTGATGACATACCTCACCCAATGATTAATATCATCTACCTCCTCCCTATCAACCTTAGCATTCTTAATGGGTCTTTCTCCTATCTTGTCTAAGTTGAACAGGGGGTCCAGTTGCTCCTTAGAATCTTTTTGCCTTATCTCCTCTGGTATATTCAACTAGATAGCCTTTTCTACTAGATACAAAGTCATCCTACAATAATCCCTTATGCCAACATCATAGTCATTTGTAGCATTCATCCAGTGATCTTCAATAACATCCTCATGATGCAAGTCTTTTCCTGCCAGACTCTCCACTCTCCCAACATTCTCAAAGTAGGGCTAGGGAGGGTTGTATTCTTCAAGAGGATAATTCACCCACTCCCACTTGAATGATGGAATATCTTGCTTCCACTTCACTTGATATGATCCTACAACCAATGACAATGCCCAACAAGGTTCCATTGTCTCTTTATCTTCTCATAGGCTAACTCAATTTGTCAGGAAATCTCCAATAGTACCAGTTTGTCACTTGGATATCTTGGGAGCTTCTTAGGATTGATAGAGGCACTAGCTACCCACAAAAATTTGAACGTCTTTAACTAGATGAAGTAGGCTTTGAGAACTATAATTTGTGCTTTGGCTTCATCGGATAACCTCTTTCCATAATCCCCCTCAATGAATTGAATGATTGTAAAGATGAATGTATCATTGATGATTTTGTACTCCTTCCTCTATGTCGAGAGCTTCTTCTTCACTAGCTAAGGGTAGACTATGTATGACTAGGCACTAGGATCCTACATACTACCCCTATTGTACAAATTAGGGTAGTTTGTTGCCCTCACTGCAATTACGTATATCATGTAAGAAGTCATGTAAAACTTCTTCTTTTCCTTTACCATCCTCAATTTCTCACACAAGTTTTCACTTAGTGTGGTGGCCTAGTCCAGTAGTATCTTCACTACTCTAATGGTCTCAATGAAGTTGACCATGAAGGTGTTCAGGTGGCTTGCTGCGGGTAGACCCATGACTCTACTTAAAAGAATGATAAAGTATTCAATGTCCTCCTTCATGTATCCCTGAGTGATGTCAACTTTGCCTATTATCCTTCCCTAAGGAGGCTTCTCAATGAGGTAAGAAGATTGTATGATGTCAATTGCCTCCTGTTGGTGCTCCTTATACCATCTTTCAGCTATTTCATATGAAAGCCTAGTGAACTGGTCTACTCTTGGAAGACGGAAGATCCTCTCAATGTTATCAGGTTGTAGATCCAACACGACCTTTCTAGTGACCCTCTTGACCACTCTTTCCTTAGATATAAAGTGTTGTGCCGAGGCCATAATTAATTTTGATGATTGTACTAACATGGGATGTGACATTGTGTTCACCAACATAGAATGGCTCAATGAGGATACTAATACAGATCTTTCAATTGGTTTGTTACAAATTTTAAGGAATTCTCCTAGATCTATGTGTCCTAAATCAGTATCCCTAATTTCTGCATGGTCATCATGAAATCTTGACTTCGAGGGAATGCCTTGAAATTTGAAAACTATGGTCTTCGGTCCTACTCTAGATGTGGATGCCATTTGATCACCTGCACGTCATAAAAAAAAAATGCTTGTTAGGTCAATGACAAAATTAGAAATAGAATGTAAAAGCTTTGAATTTTAAATAAACAAAAATGAAATGTCCAATTTGGGCATTTTATTTATTATTATTATTATTATTATTACTATTATTATATCTTTTATATTTTTTATTATTTTTTAATATTTAATAGTTTTTCATTTTATCATTTTAGAAAATAGTGTGTGTGGGGCAAGAGCACGTATGGAGGAGAGCACACATGCAATGGGTATGAGGTGCCATAGGTGCGAAGCGTGGGTGTAGGAAGCACCATGTTGGAAGTGGGCATGTGCTAGCCAAAGGGTGCACACGAGTGACCTATGGAACGCAACGCCAAGGCGTGCAGGCAGCAGTGCATGGCCTATGGTGTGCAGTGCCAAGGGGTGTGTGACCCACAATGTGGGGCTAAAAGGCACTCGGCTTGTGGCATGTGGCACCAAAGGTGCATAGATTACAACATTTGCGCGGCTTGGAGGTACCAACAAGGAGCACAACGCCCACATGTTACACAGCATGGTAGTGCCAAAAGCGCATAGACCGGAGGATATGCAGGCGCAAGGCACTGAAAAATTGAGTGCATACACTGTGTCAAAGTGAATGGTTTTTTGGGGTATTGCATGGGCAAACAATGCTGGTTCAAAGTGCGGGGTGCCAAAAAAAGACTCACCTTGCGTGTGCCAAAAGCTCCCCAAAATTAGTCCATAAAAAAGAAACATTGAAGTATGAGTGGGGAGAGGGGGGGTAAGGGGGTTTTATAATCCCCCCGGATGTGTGGCCTTGAGTGGGTGCATAAATGCACGGCATGCACTTGCATACGCATGCACAACAATTATTTTATCTTAATTTTTTGAATTATTTTTTAAATTGTTTTTTATTATTATTTTTTAATATTTTTTCAGTTTTTCAATTTTTTTGTCTTTTTCAATTTTTCCAAATTTTCAATTTTTTTAAATTTTTTTTTGTGTTTTTATTTTTTATTTTTATTTTTTTAATAATTCCTAACTCTAACACTTTTTCCCAATCTCAAAGTGTGTGTTTAGGAGTTCAAAAAAAGTAGGGGGTCCCCATTCCTAGCAAGGAATGGGGTGTGTGTTCTAGGACCACAGCAAATAGCTTCAAAAAAAAGAAGAAATGACGAAGGCATTTCTTCATCAAAAAATATTCTTCCAATGTGTGCCAAATGCCAACTGAACTTTGAACACCTCAAGTGAATTTTGGATGACTTTTGCAATCAAAATCCTAGAATTTGAAACCTTGAAGCTGAGTGTGTGATTTGTATATTCATTCCCTTTGATATCTCAGGATGTAGTTTGTCAAAGTTTTCTAACAACCCAGAAACAATCTTCCACTCCTCCTAGCTCATTCATTCAGAATTTCCACAAAGGCTATTCATCGATCATTTGCTTGACTAGATGAGAGAATCAGTTTGAGGGCTCTTGATAGGGTGTCACACTCTTTTAGCTCTTTGGAAAATTTGAATAATCGCTCCATGTCATTTAGAATGTTACTTTTGATGAAGCAATATTTTGGATACAAGATACTTTGTTTTGAAAACGTATCTTTTGCCTTTTCAGATCTTTAGAATCCTTTAGTCTTAACACCATATTTTTCTTTTTAATTTCTTTCTCTTTCTTTTTCTTTTTTACTCTTCTATATGTTGACTATGCTTAGACTATGTAGTCAAGACATTAGTGTCATTCTTGGATTCGATCTCTTGCAAACATCCTGTGCATTTCTCTTTTAGAACATTTTAGGAACTCTCTTGCCAAACAATATCTTAGAAACCTTTCGAAAAGACCCCTCCTATTTGAACCATTTGGAGTTTGGATCACTTTCATCATCTTTGACTTCAATTTAACAACACCATAAACAAATCAAATTTTAAATTTGCAAAGTGTTGAGAACTTGTTGATCTAGATTTCTTGTTTCTAGACTGAAAATCCCTTATTTTTGCAAGGAATATCCATTGCTTGGTTGGTATAAGACACACAATCATCTAGATGTTTTGACAAAGAAATATCTCTTCCTAAAATTAGAACCAAAGAGTGGTTAGTAAAATCTTAAGAGAAAATCTCAAGTACACCTTACCCCCAGGATTGACACAACTTTGAAAGGAAACAAATGACTAAGAGCAAAGATGCAACATGAAAGCAAATACACTTGCAGAAATTAAAATTTAAGCTAAATGTAGAAATAAAATCTAACTAATTTCGTTTTGTTTTGTGTCTTTTAGGCTTCAAAATAATGCTTCAGAAACTGCTCATTTACAAGCAAGGGAAGAAATTCCCCCTATAAGGAACTGAGCCTAAAAGTGTTTTCTTCAAGAATTTACATGATCTGATAAGGGCCTATCCACAAGAATTGTAACTTGGTATGGTTGCCCAACTTTTCTTTCACCTTATCCTAGAGTAAAACAAGGTCAAAAATCTTGAACAATTTAATTGTGGCTCTCTTGTCAAACCATCTTTTCACAACTGCTTGATGTTTAGCCATGTTCTCAAATGTAGCTATCTGTTTCTTTTCTATCTCTAAAAGATTCATCAATCTAATTTGTACTTTGTTAGCATGTTTGGCATACCCACTCATGAATTTCAAAATACGAATCTTAAGATTAAGTGGGAACACTAGTTCTTGTCCATAGACAAGAAAATATGGAGAAGTCCCTAAAGCATTTTTGACTCTCACTCGATCTGTCTATAAGGTGTATTTGAGTTGTGTATGCCAATCCCTAGGATTCTCCTTCAACAATCTTATTATTATTATGATCAAGTTCTTGTTTTTAGATTCAGCTAACCCATTTCCTTGTAGGAAATAATTTGAAGAGAACTTGATAATGACTTTATTTTCAAATGCCCACTGGGTCAAGAATGCTTCAATGCAAAAGTAGACCTGTTATCACACATAAGAGTGGATGGAATTCTAAACTTGGTAACAATGTGTTCTTCCAAGAAGTCTATTACCACCTTAGTGGTGCAATTTTTGAATGTTTTTGCTTTTGTCCATCATGTGCAGTAATCTATAGCTATGAGAATAAAAGCATGTCCCAATTATGATGGTGGATTGACTAGACCAATGAAATCTAGCCCCCACTTTGTGAAGGGGCATATCTCATGCATAGAATGTAAAGGCATCCCCAGATTCCTTTCTCTATTGGCACTGGCTTGACAGTTATGGCAAGAGTGTACATGTTTGAAAGTGTCTTTGAATATCGAGGGCCAAAAATAAGCTAATCTTAGAATCATGTTGTTAGATTGTGGTGACTGATCAGGAAAGTACTGTACATACTTCATAAATAGTGGGGTTTGGGGCATCGCCCCGAATTTTTTTTTTGGGAAGTAGCCGACATGGTAGCCGACATATTACGGCCGACATATGGCCGACATGTTATAACCCTAAAGTGGTTTAATACTTGTATAAAAAGGGCTTAGGGTTGGGTATTTTTTATGTGTGTGGTGATATGAAATTGGTTCTTGCGGCGGTATTGAGCTGTAAGGGATTACGGATTGTAATCAGGTTGTAATCACTGGATTATAATAAGATCGAACTTGCTGTTTGGTGGACGTAGCCCAGGGATTGGGTGAACCACGTTAAATCTTGGTGTCTTGTGTTCATTTCTGTGTGTTCTATTATTTTTTGTTATTGGTTATATTTGCATGTAGTTTTTATTTCTATTTGTGGTTTATCCTAACAAGTGGTATCAGAGCAAGGTTGTCTTTCAATTATCCACTGCAGGAAAGTCTCACGGTTAAGTGGGAGTCTCACAGTTTAGTGGGAGCAATGGAAGATGAGGGTAAGTTGAGGGTTGACAGGTTTAATGGGCAGAACTTCCAGTTATGGAAGATGCAAATGGAAGACTATTTATATCAAAAGGATTTATGGAAGCCGTTGGAAGGAAAAGCCAAGAATTAGGGAACTATGTTAGAGGCTGAATGGGATCTTTTGGACAGAAAGGCACTCGGAAGCATTCAGTTATGCTTGGCACCATCAGTGGCATTTAATATTACAAAAGCAAAGACGACAGAATATTTGATGAAAACCCTAGCGACACTGTATGAAAAGCCCTCCGCTTCAAATAAGGTATTTCTCATCAAGCGTTTATTTAATATGAAAATGGCAGAAGGTGGATCTGTTTTAGATCATTTAAATGAGTTTAATACTATTACTAGTCAATTATCTTCTATGGGTATCAATTTTGATGAAGAAATTAGGGCTCTCTTGATTTTGTGTTCTTTTCCTGAAAGCTGGAATGGCTTGGTAATGGCGGTGAGTAATTTTGTTCCTGGATCTAGTACCCTAAAATATGATGATGTGATTGATGTTATTTTAAGTGAAGAAACTCGTAGAAAATCCTCAGGTGGATCTACATCAGGAAGTGCTTTAAATGCACAAAGCAGGGGCAGAACGATTGAAAGAGGAAGTAACTCTGGAAATCATGGGAAATCAAGAGGAAAGTCAAAGGGGAGGAGGTCTCAATCGAGAGGACCAAATGATTGCTGGTACTGTGGGAAACTAGGGCACAAAAAGAAAGATTGCTGGACTCGAAAGAAAAATGAAGGAGATAAATTAGATGGAGACAAAGAGGTAAATGTGGTAAGTAACAAATCCGAAGAGGATGCTTTGCTTCTGTCTTTAGAGAGTGTTGATGATTCATGGGTTTTAGATTCTGGTGCTTCTTTTCATGCTACACCTCATAGAGGTTATTTCATTGATTATGTCCAAGGGGATTTTGGGCTTGTTTATTTGGGGGATAATGAACCCTGTCAGATTGTTGGAAAGGGAAAAATTAAGATTAAGTTGCAGAATGGGAATCATTGGCTACTACATGAGGTAAGACATGTTCCAAAGCTGAGTAGGAATTTAATTTCAGTAGGGCAACTCGGTGATGAGGGTTGTGTAGTTACTTTTAATGATAAAATTTGGAAGGTTTCAAAAGGTTCCCTTGTACTAGAAAAAGGTGTGAAAGTAGGCACCTTATATATTTGTACAGGTCATATTGTTCCTTCTACTTTGATTATTTCAGAGAAAAATGAATATTCAGGAACAATTACTATAGTTGAGCAGGGAGAACAAATAGCTGCTGTAGATTCTGATACAGCGTTGTGGCACAATAGAATTGGGCACATGAGTAAGAAAGGTATGAAAGTACTTCATTCAAGGAAAGTTTTACCAGGTCTAAAATGTGTGAATATGGATTTCTGTGAAAGTTGTGTGTATGGAAAACAAAAGAGAGTGAGGTTTGTAAAGACTGGGAAGGAAAACAAAAAGGAGAAATTAGAGCTTGTGCATACAGATGTATGGGGACTGGCTCAGGTATCTTCTCTTAGTGGCTCTCATTATTATGTTACATTTATTGATGATGCAACTAGAAAAGTATGGTTTTATTTCCTTAGACAGAAATCTAATGTATTTCAAACTTTTAATAAATGGAAATGCTTGGTTGAAAATGAGACTAGTAAGAAATTAAAATGTCTCAGATCTGATAATGGTGGTGAGTATTGCAGTCATGAATTTGAAGATTATTGCTCCACTAATGGTATTCATAGACAAAAAATTGTTCCAAGGACTCCACAGGAAAATGGAGTGGCTGAACGCATAAACAGGACTATAATGGAGCACGCAAGGAGCATGAGGTTGCATGCTGGGTTTCCCTTAAACATGTGGGCGGAGGTTGTCAATACTGTAGTATATTTGATTAATAGAGGACCCTCTACTCCTTTGGGCTGTGGTATTCCAGAGGAAGCATGGACTGGTAAGAAGGTGAGTTATTCTTTTCTCAAGACCTTCGGTTGTGAAGCTTTTGCTCATATAGATTCTGAAAATAGAACCAAGCTAGAAGCTAAATCAAAGAAATGTGTCTTTGTTGGATATGGCATTAATGAATTTGGCTATAGGCTTTGGGATTTTGAAAATCATAAAATTATAAGAAGTCGGGATGTCATATTCAATGAAAAAGTGTTGTACAAAGATCTGTTGCAGCAACATGAGAAGAAAGAAGATGATTATGTAGTGCTGGATGATACTCCAAAAGCTGATGTTCCAGCCATTCCTCATGATGTGCAACAACTGCAACAACAAATACCACACACACCAGTGAATGTTGGACGGTCAACAAGGCCAATTAGACCTCCACAAAGGTTTTCTCCCTCTTTGTATTCTATTTTAATTACTGATGTTGGTGAACCTGAAATTTATGATGAAGTTGTGTAGGTGGATACTAAGATTCAGTGGGAGTCTGCAATGAAAGATGAAATGGACTCTTTGCTGAAAAATAAGACATGGGATTTGTGCAAGTTGCCTGCAGGTAAAAAGGCTTTACAGAATAAATGGGTTTATAGGTTGAAAGAAGAGGAAGGAGGTAAGAAAAGATTTAAGGCTAGGTTAGTTGTAAAAGGATTTGCACAGAAAAAGGGAATTGATTTTGATGAGATATTTTCTCCTGTTGTTAAAATGACTTCTATTCGTACTGTTTTAAGTCTTGTGGCTACTAAAGATTTGCATATAGAGAAGATGGATGTTAAAATTGCCTTTCTTCATGGTGATTTGGATGAAGAAATATATATGGCTCAGCCACAGGGTTTTGAGGTCAAAGGTAAGGAGAACTTAGTGTGCAAATTGAAGAAAAGTTTAAATGGTTTGAAGCAAGCACCTCGGCAATGGTACCTAAAATTTGACAGTTTTATGCATGAGCATGGATATAATAGGTGTCATTCAGATTACTGTGTTTATTTTAAGAGGTTGGATGATGATAGCTACATTATTTTATGTTTATATGTTGATGATATGCTTATAGCTGGGTCTAACATGGATCATATTAAGGGGCTGAAATGCCAATTAGCACATGCATTTGCTATGAAGGATTTGGGGGCAGCAAAACAAATCCTTGGTATGAAGATTTGCAGAGATAGGAAGAATAGAACACTGACACTATCTCAACTTGATTATGTTGAGAAGGTGTTGCAACATTTCTCTATCGAGAATGCTAAAGCTGTTAGCACACCTTTACCTGGTCATTTGAAATTGACTAAGGAGATGTGTCCCAAGACACAGGAAGAGTAGGATAAGATGTCCAAGGTACCCTATGCTTCTGCTGTAGGAAGTTTGATGTATGCTATGGTATGCACTAGGCCAGATATTGCACATGCAATGGGAGTCATTAGCAGGTATATGAGTCATCCAGGATTTGAGCATTGGAATGTTGTCAAGTGGATTCTCAGATATTTGAGAGGAACATCCAATAAGTGTTTACACTTTGGGGGCTCTACTACTGATTTAGAGGGCTATGTTGACTCAGATTTGGCTGGGGATATTGATACCAGGCAGAGTACTACAGGTTTTGTCTTTACTGTTGGTGGGGCAACCTTGAGCTGGGTTTCTAGGCTACAGAAGATTAATGCTCTCTCCACTACAGAGGCAGAGTATGTTGCTACTACAGAGGCAGCCAAAGAGATGATATGGCTTCAGTTCTTCTTGGAAGAATTGGGACATCCTCAGAAGGATAATTATTTGTTCATAGATAGTTAGAGTGTCATTCATCTTGCTAAGAATTCAGCTTTGCATTCTAAGACCAAACACATACAATTGCGGTACCATTTCATTCGGTCAGTTTTGGAGGATGGATAGTTAAAGCTAAAGAAGATACATACCAATGAAAATCCAGCAAACATGTTGACAAAGGTTGTAACAAGGGAGAAGCTGAACTCCTCTTCAGCTTCAGTTGGTCTTTTAGACTAAATGTGAATAAAAGAACAGCAGATTCCAGGGTGGTTTGATCCAGTGGGAGCCCCATGCGGTAGTTGTATTGCTATAGGATCAGTCTCCAAGTGGGAGATTGTTGTTTAGTGTGGAGCCTGATCAGTCCCCAAGTGGGAGATTGTTAGATTGTGGTGACTGATTAGGGAAGTATTGTACATGGTAGCTGACATATTATGGCCGACATATGGCCGACATGTTATAACCCTAAAGTGGTTTAATACTTGTATAAAAAGGGCTTAGGGTTGGGTATTTTTTATGTGTATGGTGATACGAAATTGGTTCTTGCAGCACTATTGAGCTGTAAGGGATTACGGATTGTAATCAGGTTGTAATCACTGGATTGTAATAAGATCAGACTTGCTATTTGGTGGACGTAGCCCAGGGATTGGGTGAACCATGTTAAATCTTGGTGCCTTGTGTTCATTTCTGTGTGTTCTATTATTTTCTGTTATTGGTTATATTTGCATGTAGTTTTTTATTTCTGTCCATGGTTTATCCTAACACATGTGATTTGTTGCTTTTGCTGAACCATGTCCTATACCATACTTGTCATGAAAGTGCTCCAAGACTTCCTTTTCTTCCTCATGGCCTAAACATTTTGGATAAATCCCTTCATATTTTCTCTTGTACAATTTTTTTTCACATAGGATCTAGGATTCACACTTCATTTTAACTACCCTATGTTGTGAGTTATTCATCCAACTAGGGCATTGGTCCTACATAAAATAATAAACAATGTCTTGATACCAAACATTTGTCACCACCCTTGATAAATGTCAACTTGAGACACAATCCTCTTATCTTGATCATCTTCATTATTTTCATGTCAAACTTGAACTCCTTTTCATCTTCATCTTGGTTGTCAGCTATCTGTAGGTGCTCTTTCAGTACAACATTTTAAAACTTCCGAATCAGCCCCATCTTGTAAATCTTCGGTTGGTCTATTTTTCTGATTATGATGTTGTAGAATTTGAATTGTAAGGAGGAATTTAGAGAATGTACTGAACTTGAACCTTGACCTATAAAGTTTAGAAGGTCAAGTTCAAGTGATCAAAGGTTGAGATATAATTCAAGTATCATGGCACTTCATTCAAAATAAAATTTAAAGTTCAAATTCTGACTTACAATTTCAAAGATCATCCTCCAAGCCCAACATCATGAGCACGAGTTGTTGATTCAGATAATGAGATCATCAGTGTAGAGGTTTGTGTAGAAGTAGTGATTCAAGGAGGCCCTCTTTTAAAAGATAAATTGAGTTTGCTCTTAATATCACAACCAATCCTTATGATGTTACGTAGATTCTTTTTGAACCATGCACACAAACTGTTGTGTAGAATGCCAAATATAAAGGAGGATCTCAATAATGAAATGGGATATAAATATTTGAATAATGGAGCTATGTTTAGTCTTATGCTCTTGTTTAAAGAGATACAGTCATGGTCAGTGAAGACATGGAAGCCACAGAGAAAGATGTAGGAAGTTCCATGAACCTGATACATGCTCATTAGCACAAGACACATACCAGTTTGAAAGATGTTGGAATGTTTACAAGGCCGAAATGAAGATCATGGAATGAACTTCACGTGATGAGTACCTAGCGGTAGAAGTAAGACTTACTTTTCTAACCATTTGGCAAAATGGAAAGAATGTCCTAAAGGTAGATTTCAAAGTGAAAGGGTTTCGTAGCTAGATAAGGCATGGCCACAAATTGTTTAATGGAAAGACCATATTTTGAAATGGAAATTAGTGGTTCATTATAATTGACATTATGAGCATCAATAATAAAGATATAATGAAGTTGCAAGAGGATAAATTTGGTGATAGATATAATGCAATGTCGAGCCTTTCTTGTTGGTCAATATGTGGATTCAATTCCACATCTAGTTTCTCTTTGATTATCATGACATGAGCCTATGGATGCTAAATGAAATGTCATGTAATCCATTCATGAAATCCTACTAGTGGAGATGTAGAAGTCTGAATTTATGCCAAACATATTGGTAGGGTCATCAAGCTAGTTTCACTGGAAATGTGGATGCAGGTGTTGCTAACTCTGCAGATGGGACTTCTAAAGGTGGTTATATGGGTTCCCATCATGGAATGGTGCCAGGTTATGCTCAATCAAGGCCAAAGCCTTTACACCATGGATAGAACTCTCCAAGTCATCTGGGGTAGTAGTCATCATAGACTTTCCAACAATATTTTCAATAGTATCATCCTCTATCAATGTTGAATCCCAATTAGTGGTTGTTTCCTAATGTGTTAAGATTCTTCAATCAAGTAATGTGGATGATTGAATATAGATATTGAAATGTCTAAGGGTCTCTATGGTGTCATGGCACTTGCAGGAAAACCAATATGCTCTTTCACTAGAATTGATGATCTTGGAGGATTAGGTCTATGCATGGATGTTGTACTAAATGGATTTGGTTATGCAGTTCCACCAATGATGTGTCTTCTCTTCATAATGGATGATGAAGTTGTGAAATTTTCTCCTTATGCCTGGGTTATTAGAGATATTGAAGATGAGTAATTTGTGAATTTTTTCATTGGAATGTTGTCGTGGCAGTTTATGCTCATTGTAATAGAAAGCTCCATCGGGGAGGAGTTATTTTACCGCAATGCAGTGCAGGGTGGACTTGCACATGTGTTCTTGAGTGATACATGGAACAGTAAGGATACTTATGGGATTGTAGCATTGACTAGCATACTCTCCTTTTTTGTTCCATTTGCACAAGCATTTGTAGCTATGCTAACTGTTGCCCTCACTAGGTCATTGTATTTTCTGGTTGCTTCTCCATGAGATCCCACTTATGTTGGGGCTCAAGTTCCTCCTAGTACTGGAGCATGTGAAGATATGAAAAAGTGCTTTGCAGAATAGCCTAGTACGAGAGAAGGCAAACGAAGAAGATTTACTCACCTTTGTTGGAGTCTCCTCTTGCACTCTACTTGGGGTTTGAGTGGTTTCAGAAAGACAACCTTCTTGCTCCCATGTTCACACATAAAATCTACTCTGGTGTTGTATTAGGACATGGTCTTTGGCAGATCCATGAACAAAGAGAGAAGCTGAGAAAGAGGATCAACAGTGTAAGGTAGAAAGATGGAACAAAATTGGAAGGTTAGAACACCACACTATGCATAATGGACATTACCTACCCCCCAAGTTATGTCTGTTGGAATCCATCTTGTCCTCCACAAATACTGATAAAATGAGTCTAGGACATCATTAGCAAGGAATTCTAGTTGCAGTATATACATTTTCTGTTAATATATAATAATATAAAATGGCAAAACCCTTGTGGATTGTGTGTGTGTGTTTTTGGATACTGATGATTTAATATATAATTCCTCTTGTTAGAAAACTAAAATATAAATCATGAATTAAGGAAGAAATAAAGGAGTTCGACCAGTACATAGGGAAGTGAAAAGATGGGAAAACCAAATGTCAAGGAAAAGAAGAAACTAATCACCTTCCCAAGATTTAGTTATAGAACCAAAAGGACACTGTGGAGAAATGAAAGGTTTGTGAAGGGGATTATTTATGTAAAAGTTTTTCCAATCGCCAAGGGGGGTTCAGCCTTTTCTAGATACAGTCAGAGAGCTAGAATAGGAGGGGGAAAGAATTGTTAATGTATCAAACTTAATATTGCAGAGCCAATAAAGAGGATTTTATGTCAATGGTTTTTTGTTCCATTTAATTAGTCATTGCTTCTATGTGTCTTTCTTTTTCTGAATTACAGAAGGAGAGAAAAGGTTTTTTATTCTTTTGTCATGAGGATATGAATTGACCACAGTAAGAAATGCTTTGGGGTATTCAGAGAAAGATTCATTAGAATTCTTTAATCATCTCATTTATTTATTTTTTAGTGTTTGATGTAGGTTAATTAAATGCTAAGTATATGGATTCATAAGAATTGTGAATTCTATTGCTTGGTTTATAGATTATAAAGTTTTTCTTGCCTGGATTAAGTCCTGTTTAGGCTTAATTTAGTTTGCCTCTTTTGCTCTCAGGTTAAGAGCATACCCTGTGTTAGTTTAGGAGAGAAACATTATTCACATAGGGAGCTATACCTTAATTCAGAGGGAAACTAGTTATTCTTAGAAATAGTTTCCCAATTGTTGTGTAATGTTGTTCTTCATTACAAATTGGGCGAATTAAAAGGAGAATTGGAAGAAGAACAATCTATTTACCCATAGATTTTTTGTGACTCTACTGGGGAAACAGAAAAGAAGATCAGTGTTGGAGATTATTTTCTTAGTCTTATTATTGTTATCTTTGCTAGAGATTGGCAACTCTATATTTTAAAGAACCCTCTTCCATATCAAAGTTTGAAGAATTTAAGAGGAATCAGGCTTCCAGTCCCAACCAGTTGAAGAAAGAATTAATTCAAATTTGATGGTAAGAAGTTTTTACTGAAGAAAAATAGAGGAGAAAATTTGTGCTGATGTTTGCTTCCTTAGTGGTTATAGATATCTCTTCTATCTAGAGATTGATGACTCCATTCTAGTTCTCACAATTTTGAGTAAGAGGTCCAATGTCTACATTTTCAAATTTTATTATCTCTAACTTGCAGAGATTGGTGACTCTGTTGATTAAAAAGGGCCGTGCCTATTAAATTGGTGAAAAGAGGGAGACTAGATCCTTCCCTTATAGAGCTTCATCACACTACTAATTCTGTATTGTACGACATGTTTGAAGCTTGGAGAGAAAACATCAGTAATAGAGTAAGGATGAACCTGAGTATCAAAGAAGATCATGCAACCGTGTTGTTATGGAGAAGTATATGTGCAAGATATCACCTATTGAAAGAGGTGGAAGAGAAAACAAAGTTGTTGCAGAAGTTAAAAAAAGAACTACATGCAAATGATGGTAAGATTTCAGAAGCCCTTCCAGATTGCATCTCTTTAAATTTTTCAGTTTTGAGTGAACAAGAAGTCAAACTAGAGGTTCTTGATAAAAAACCAATAAATGAAGAGCCCATATCAACCAATAGTTTGACTTTTGGAGAACAAAAAATGTCTAGGTTCCTAGAAGCAAAACTTTTAGTGGATGAGGTCATCCCCTACAGTGATAAAGAATTGGCTTCTAGAAAGAAAAGCTCAGATGCAACTAAAGTATCAAAGAAGCATGAAGAAAATGATTAGTATGAAGACCATTTCCAGCCCGAACCATCACAAGAAGAAGAAAAGTTTGTTATTATTCCTTGCTTCACAATAGTATTTCCTATGAAGTCATTAGTTACACCTTTAGATCCATCATTTAAGGTTGGAAATGAGACTTCTTCTCCTAATACTGATCCTGATGCAGTAAGTATGAATCTAGAACCACTCTCAGAACTGCAAACAAAAGAATCAGTTTTGGTCCGGCATGCTAAAATCATTGAAGTTGTAGAAAGCATTCCTAAGGTGGATAGAATCAATGAGCAAAATGAAGAGATCATATCAACCAATGGTTTGAGTTCTAAATAGGAAGAGAAGCCTGGTTTCCCAGAAGCACAACTTTTAGCAAATGAAGACATCCTTCTCAATGATGAAGAATTGGTAAGAACAGTTGAAAAAGAATTTTCTTTCATACCTTCATTTACCTCTAATTTAAAAAGTTTCAGATTTGAAGAAAATAAAGATAAACCTTTGCATGAAGTCTTTGATGAGAATAATCAGATAGTTAATGCAAAACATGAAGAGTTGAATTCCATTGAAAATTTTTGTGAAACTAATTTTCAAGTTGCAAAGGTTTGTGATGATACTATATTAGAATCTATGTGTCTTGAAGAAAAAGTGGAAACATATTTTGTCAAATTAGAAAATATGATTGAAGAAATGATCAGCAAAATTGAAAGAGAAATTAATGGGGATTATATTTTAAATTATTGTCTTCCTGAAAACTATCCTAAAACAAACATGCTAGCTATATTATGCTTTAGTGGTCACCATACTAAATCTAAAGATGTAGCAATAACAAATGTTGAAAAGGAAGGGATTGTAAAAAATAATGAGGCATGGCTGTTTGGCAAGGTTCTATGGGTCACTGTGTTGCAGATAGCTTTTGGATTCAAGTTTGACAATGAAGGAGTAGCCAGAGGTCACCAATGCTATTTTAGATTATGTGAGGCCTCACCCCGATCTGTCATACCATGGATATTTTATTTACATTTTGGATATTTAGGATCTAGATATTTTGATAGTTATCTGAGACTTGATGGATTGTGGATTATTTATTTACACACCTTGATACTTAGTAGTAGTGGTTTACATTATCATATGCACTTAGAACCTACTATTGTATAGGAAATGGTTTAAATATGTGGATGCAATTTCATGAATTGATATTATTAGAATTTTGATGTGATGCTAAATGATAAGATGATTATGGATAGATGTTAATTTGGTTATGATACTTTATGAGATGGATGATTATGATAGTCAGAGAAGTAGTTATGATGATTTATGATACACTAGTAAATGATAAATTGATTTTAATATGCACATAGATGTTTATCTGATGACTTATGTTATGTAGATTTGTTATTCTAACATCTTGGATGATTTAAATAGGAAAAAAAATTACCTAAATTATGATTATCACTATACACTTATATGTTATATATGTTATATGACTCCTTGGACTATTGATGCTCGAGTTTATTGTGCAAGAAGTGGAAGCATGGAAATTCTTGGGGGAAACAAGTTCCAAACCCTGTGACATAGTTTAACCAAGACAAATCCTTGGAAGATTTAAAAGCCTCATTATGGAAGTTATTTTCTTCATAATTGGATGATTGCTTGCTTGCTTGTGAATATGTTTAATCATAACCTAGGTGCATTAAGGGCATGTCAAGGAAAATGTAATGTATTTTTTTAGGTGTGTCATTTGACACTTGTATAGTCTATGTGTTCATGACATGTCACTTATAGTGTTGGTTTCAAGGTTACTCAATCTTCATCCTCTTCCTTCTTTTCAAATTAATGCTTAAGTACTCCCATTTGGGAGAGAGTGTTTGGATGGGTCACATCCTGTTAGAATTCGAATTCAAACTTGACAAGGAGATTAGGGGGTCTAAATGGGATCCTAAGGTGTTACTTTTTTGTTAAAAAGCCACCCTAATGGTAGTATAGTAGGTTAGGGGCCTAAATTTAATTATTTTAATGTTTTCCTAGTTTTGGGAACCCCTTAAACAAGGCTAACTGAGACCAATTCGAAGTTGGGAGTTTTTCCATGATAGAAACCTCACAACCCCACGAGGTCAACCTTCTTATTTTGGAGGAGCAACAATGTAAGAAAGGGAGGCCTGATGTTCTTACTAAAAATGGTTAGTGGAGAGTCTTTTAGGCGGGGAGTGACAAGTTAATGGGTGGTTCACCCACTCTCTAATTTGAGAGACAACTAAGTTTTGGAGGGAGATTAAGGGAGCTCTTCTACAACTATCCTTACCCTAGCTTGGACCAAGGTTGGTGACTCAAGCATGTTCTTTTATTTCTTTTCTTTAGTATGGATAAGAAAATCTGCAAATGTGAAAAGTTATCAATGGAGTATGCATTGCATTGTCAATCTTGTGTTATGAGTTTGTCATTGTGTTGGGAAGAAGGGAATGTGTTTTGTGCTTTTGGAGATCCTTTCTTGGTTTTGTTTTGTTGTTCCTCATGTGTTTTTTTGTTCTTTCTTGCTTGAATGTGAGTGTTGATTGTGACTATGGGTGTGAAGGCTTCACTCACCCTTGGGAGGGCAGAGAAGTCTTGGGTGAAGGGCATAAGTTGGGCTTGACATTGCAGGTGAGAAACGAATTTTTTTTTACCTCATGATGAGGTTTGTTATTATCATGGAGCATGGGCTCCATCATGGCCATGAATCTTGTTGTTTGGGAGGTGTTGGTCTGACTTTTTCTGCAGTAAAAAATTTTTCAGTTAAACCATAGAAAAGTCAGATGTTCTATGTCTAAGTGAAGTATAAGGTTTTGGATAAACTATCTATAAGAAATATTCGCCATATAAGCCCTATATTCATCCCTATTCATAAATGGTCGGGCGCGAAATTTTCAAATTTCAAAAGAAGCGAATATGCTTTTGTATTCCTTTTCCTTTCTCCCGGGTTACCTTTCTTCCTATTTGTCCCAACCGTCAGATCCGATTAGATCTACCGCTGGCGTTACCTCGCTATTGAGAGTTGCATGCTCATTAAGTATAGCGAGATAGCGAGTGTTGAGTTTTTAAGCGGTGGGACCATGAAGTGAAGGTGCGGTGATCAGAGATTTGCTTATTAAATGCTTTATTGTGCAGGTACACTTTGCAATTCGCCATAAAAAAGGGGGGAGAGGGACCCACAAGAATATTTGACATCAGAGCCGGAATGTTGATCTTTCTGAAAGTTCTGCCACCTCGCTATCGAAAAATTCAGGCATTTCACCATTAGCGAAGTAGCGAGGCCACGTGAAAATCTAAAAATGATGACATTGCATCTTGCTTGTATCATAATTACACCAGGTGTCATGACCAGTCATAAATACCGTTGTCAGAATCAGTTTTAATTAACAGAAGTAATTACTGGGTACCCCTTGCTTTTTCCGACACGGAATCTTTTTAAGTGCCGAAGCTCGCTACCTCGCTATCAAAAAATTGAGGTGCTTCACCATTAGCGAGTTAGCGAGGCCCCGTAAAATGGCAAAAGATCGGCAAGATCTTTGATGACGTGTAATGACAGATGACTGTGATAAATTTTGACATGTGCCAGCTATGCAGAGATCCTATTCTCATTAATACCTATCTGACTAAGTGTACAAGAAATCTTGAACATTAGTTTGAAGTAGATTAGCGGAGCTCGCTACCTCGCTATGAAAAGTTGCAAGGAAGATAATTACAGTGACATAGCGAGTTGGGCCCACCGCCTTCTTTCTTCAGAAGTCTTGTAGCATATCTTTCGATCATTTCTTGATCCGATCAACGGTTGTCACCGCCTCGTCATGGCAAGGTGCTTGTTCTTTATGCATAACGAAGTAGCGACATGCTGACACGTGTTCTCCGACGTCAGTGGGTCTAAATGTAAGCGCCATCAAAAGAAAGAATTATGTATGTGGCAAGCTCTCATTGGGTAAAATAACTGACATGGAAAATATAACTCCTAGTTGTTCTCTTTGTACCACATGATCGTAGGATCTTTGAAGATCAACGACGCAGTTTTAAATAAAAAATGTAGTGTCACTCTCTGTATTAATTAGACAAGAAAGCTTCGTCCGTGAGGAAAAATAGAGTATAATACAGAGAGATTGCATCAGTTTCATTTCACGCGAGAAAATATTTGAAGCCATTCTTGTGCAGAAGCTATTACTGAAAGAAAAGCGTGCCAAGGTTGATAAAAAATTATCAAGTTATCTGTTCGCTAAAATTTTGCAAGAATACAAAGGAGAATTGAGACAGAATTCAAGTAAGTAAAACTGAGATCATCTTTGTGAGCTTTTAAGTTTTAAAAAGGATAGCCCAAGATGCCTCCTAAGAAGGGATTTACAGGAGCAGTAAACTACTTGGATAGAAATGTGCATGATGATTTGCTTGAGTTACTTCCTGAATCTACTGTAGAAACGGTGCAAGTTAAGAGGTTAACCTCACTCAACCCTAGGCTTAGGGTAGCTGATGGATTGTATGATAAGGGTAATTGGGTCCGGGATGCTCAAACTGCTCAAACTGGTTTGAGTTTATTCAAAAAATGGTTTGCAGAGAGGAAGTTATATGCCCCTCATGCCAATATTTGGAATTTTGATCTTGGGAAGCTTGTTGTCCCCAGCGTGTTTATGGATTTTGACTTGCTTGAAGCTATAGCAAAAAACTATGACCAAGCCACTAAGGTAGTGAGAAGAATAGATGGTGAGGCTTTAGTTACCATCAGTCCCGAGGAGATTAGGAAGGTTTTCAATCTGGGACCCCTCACCATGTATCATGTGCCCATTAATCTGATAGATTTAGAAAAAGAATATATATCCAAGAGGGATGTAGTTAGACAGGGTGCACTGAAAGCCCACATAGGCCGGATTGGAGGCCTCCCAACCATAACATCATCTTCTAAAGAGCCCTTCAAGAAATCATGTTTTAATGCCAGGGCAGTGGAGATATATAGGACCCTGTGCAGAGTCTTCGGAGAGGGCGAAGAAGATTTTATTCCGGTGAGCTTCATGTATATGATCACCCAAATCTCTTCTTTTGGTGTGGAAATAATTTTTGATTTTGCATCTTACTTGGCAAATGAGATCCATCATGGATTGGTGGGCATTGCACAGGGCAAGGTGGAAAAGGTTTGGGGTCAGTATTCCTTACTGATGCATATGTTTCTTTTTAAAGGGGCCACTTATTTTGGTAAAGAAATGGTTTTGAATAGAGAACAAGAAGGGGAAGCACTGCCAGTCCAATTATGGAGTGCAGACATGACCTAGGAAGCAGAAAATGCTAGCTTCGTTAGATTTGATAGGCACTTTGCCTCCAAAATAAGGTGCCTCATATTGAGTGACAATCCCAGAATCCCTAAGGCATTAATGCACCTTGTCAGGCCTATGGACAAAACCCATAATCTAAAAGTTTCACATAATTGGGGAGATATTATCCCATATTCAGTCTCAACGGTCATCAGGGTCTATGGTTTCAAAGGAACACCCCATGTGTTACCCTATCAGGTACCCTTGAAGGTAGGGATAGCTGAATTTTTGTGGTAGTTGGGAGGAGTGGAGGAGGCCTTTTTGCACAAAAGGGGGACAGGATCAATTTTTCCTACTTGTACTATAGCCCACCAGTTTGTGATAACTAAAGAAGGGTGGGTCTTCCTCCATAAAATTTTGGATCAATATAAAATGGCAGTGTCTCACTCTCATTTTTGTGATACAGAAGGTTTCTTCAACTCTGCCCTTAGATTGAGAATCAAGCTTCGTCCAGTTCAGCATGAATTCTATTTTCCTGAAGATATAATAAGAAATGAATACTCTCTCCATGAGAAAGAAATAAAGAAAGAAAAATGGAGAGTCTATTCAAAAGTTTTGGAATTCATTAATTGTTTTGATAAAGATTTCAGTCCTCTTAGTAATGCTGCAAACAATGCAGATAAAATACATAAGCTCATGAGTAATTTCTCTGAGATAATGGAAGTAATGAATGAGAAGAAATAGCATTTTATTAATTCTTTTCCAGATAAAGCCAGAGAAATTATGAGAAAATTGGGTTTCACTCCCAACATTGGAATAGGTCCACTGGTGGTACGGAAGAAAACAAGATATACTATTGTCCGACAGCAGGTGCCCGTTGTGCATAAAGAAAAACAGATAGTTGAATCCACCAGCACTGTCCTAGAAGAAAGACCCCCTGAACCTTCCCCCAAAAGAAGGAGAATAATAAGTGAGGAAGAATCCCCTGATGAAAGTGGCTCACCTTCTCAAACCCCAATAAGAATTGAGGAAGAACAGCTCACCAATGAGCAATTCGAACAAATGGGGTCACAAGGAGAAATTTTTGTTACACAAGCAGAGATTGATGAAGGGAACCCTCAGGAACCCCCTGTACCAAGTTTTGAATTAACTACAGTAGATTTCAGAGGAAGGGAATTGGACCCTATTTTGGAACAAGCCAGTCAGCAATTTTTGTCTGATAACAATTTTGTAAGATCTAGGGCTTTCCATCAGTTTGCGTGGAGAGTAAACATGCACATTTTTGAGCAAAGGTGCAATAATATGAGAGCAGAACATCCAGAAATGGATGAGACCTCCATTCAAAATCTAATAAAGGAACAAATGGTTCAAGAGTTCCAAAATATAACCCCTGATGAGGGAAGATAGATGGTAAAAAATGCTAATGTTTTATTATTTCCCAATTGGGACATTGCTGACGCATTAATTTTTAATTCTGTTTCAAATAATTTAGGACTCCAGGATCCAAATAAAGAGGAATTCTTGGGTACAAAATTCAGCAATGATCAAGCTGCCCTTGTTATGTGGTCCCTGAGAAGAGGATCCAGAATTACTTCATCACAGCATGATGATTCGGGATTAACAGGGAGTATCATTGTAAGAAGAGTTGCTGACACTTCAAATGTACAGGCAGCCCACATGAATGTGGATTATTCTAAATTTTCCCTGGCTACTGCGGAAAGAGAAGAGAGGGAAATGATTGATATGCATAATAAATATGAAGTAGTGGTGGAAGCCTATAATCAAGAGGTAAAAAGGAGAATTGAGTTAGAAAACAGGGTATCTCAATTAGAAAAGGTACTTGGAAAGAGAAAAGTGGGAGAATCCAGTATACTAAGAATTGCATATCCCCCATAGTCATCTGTGGGATTAACCCCTATTATTGAGATACCTGACACCCCTGAAAGACCCCAATTCTATACTGTAGAGGAATTTGAAGCAGAAAAAACCAAATTACATGAGTGGCAGATAGAATTTAGAAATCAGCAGGAAGAGAAATGGAGGCAGGGTGTGACATATTTGAGGGATAAAATACAATGGTCAAATTTTTATGATCAGTTGACAAGGATTGTAACCCTCATAGATGAGTTAAATAAAGAAAAGAATGGACTAGATTCTCTTGCACAGAAGTGGAGACAGAGAAATAATGATGTTACAATTATTTGTATATCTACAGTTCAAATGCCTTATCATCAGGTTGAGAGGATTTTTGATTTATTGAATCAATTAGATAATTTTGAAAATAAAAGAGATTCTTTACAGAGGAAATTAATATTCTGAAAAATAAAAATAAATTAAAAAAATAATAATAATTAAAAAAATAAAAAATAAAAAAATAAATTTAAAAAAAAAAATGGTTGTGTTTTGTTAGATTAAATTTTAGGGCATGACAGATTAATGGAGCATCTTCCTCTATTTAGGAAAGGTTCATACATCCCTCTTCCTGTAAATGGTCATGTATGAATCTTTCTGTATTTTGGGTTCTGCTGGTGAGGTCTCCTCACCTTTTGTAAATAAATTTCCTTTTCAATTTTGGTGTGTCTAGTGTAGCCTTTTCTTGCTTAGTATGTAGTTGTTATTTTCTCCTACTTTGTTTCAGTCTGCCCTGCTCCCCTTTGCTCTCCTAGCAAGAAGCTCTTTGTTTACCCTCTTCTTGGCTCAATTCTATAGTGCAATGGATAAGGCCTATTCTAAAAAACCTAAGATTTTGGATTCTTTACATAATTTGCAGTACATAATCCCCATTCAGAGCCAACTGTAGGTGCACTTTCAGTATAGCATTTTAAAACTTCCAAATCAGCCCCATCTTGTAAATCTTCAGTCGGTCTATTTTTTTGATTATGATGTTGCATGATTTGAATTGTAAGAAGGAGGAATTCAGAGAATGTACTGGACTTGAACCTTGACCTATAAAGTTTAGAAGGTCAAGTTCAAGTGATCAAAGCTTAAGATATGGTTCAAGTATCATGGCACTTCATTCAAAATAAAATTTAAAGTACAAATCCTGACTTACAATTTCAAAGATCATCCTCCAAGCCCAACATCATGAGCACAAGTTGTTGATTCAAATAATGAGATCATCAATATAGAGGTTTGTGCAAAAGTAATGATCCAAGGAGGCCCTCTTTTAAAAGATAAATTGAGTTTGCTCTTAGTATCACAACCAATCCTTATGATGTTACCCAAATTATTTTTGAACCATGCACACAAACTATTGTGTAGAATGCCAGATATAAAGGAGGATCTCAATAATGAAATGAGGTAAATATTTCAATAATGGAGCTATGTTTAGTCTTATGCTCTTGTTTAAAGAGATACACTCACGGTCAGTGAAGACATGGAAGACACGAAGAAAGATGTAGGAAGTTCCATGAACTTGACACATGCTCATTAGTGTAAGACACATACCAGTTTGAAAGATGTTGGAATGTTTACAAGGCCAAAATGAAGATCATAAAATGAACTTCACGCGGTGAGTACCTAATGGTAGAAGTAAGGCTTACTTTTCCAATCATTTGGCAAAATGCAAAGAATGTCCTAAAGGCAGATTTCAAAGTGAAAGGGTTTCGTAGCTAAATAAGGCATGGCCACAAAATATTTAATGGAAAGACCATATTTTGAAATGCAAATTAGTGATTCATTATAATCAACATTATGAGCATCAATAATAAAGATATAATGAAGTTGCAAGTGGATAAATTTGGTGATAGATATAATGTGATGCCGAGCCTTTCTTGTTGCTTGCTATGTGGATTCAATTCCACATCTAGTATCTCTTTGATTATCACGACATGAGCCTATGGCTGCTAAATGAAATGTCACATAATCCATTCATGAAATCTTACCAGTGGAGACGTAGAAGTCTAAATTTCTGCAAACATATTGGCAAGGTCATCAAGCCAATTTCATTGGAAATGTGGATGCAGGTGTTGCTAACTTTGCAGATGGGACTTCTAAAGGTGATTATATGGGTTCCCCTTATGGAATGGTGCCAAGTTATGCTCAATCAAGGCTGAAGCCTTTACACCATGGATAGAACTCTCCAAGTCATCTGGGGTAGCAGTCATCGCAGAATTTCCAACAACATTTTCAACAGTATCATCCTCTATCAATGTTGAATCCCAGTTAGCGGTTGTTTCCTAATGTGTTGAGATTCATCAATCAAGTAATTTTGATGATTGAATATAGATATTGAAATGTCTATGGGTCTCTATGGTGTCATGGCACTTATAGGAAAAACAATATGCTCTTTCACTGGAATTGATGATCTCGGAGGATTAGGTCTGTCCATGGATGTTGTACTAAATGGATTTGGTTATGCAGTTCCACCAATGATGTGTCTTCTCTTCATAATGGATGATGAAGTTTTGAAATTTTCTCCTTATGGCAGGGCTATCAGAGATGTTGAAGATGAGGAATTAGTGAATTTTTTCGTTGGAATGTCACCATGGCAGTTTTTGCTCATTGTAACAGCAAGCTCCATTAGGGAGGAGTTATTTTACCGTACTGCAGTGCAGAGTGGACTTTCACATGTGTTCCTAAGTGATATATGGCACAGAAAGGATACTTATGGGATTGCAATAGTGACTGGTGTATTCCCCTTTTTTGTTCCATTTGCACAAGCATTTGCAACTGTGCTAACTGCTGCCCTCACTAGGTCATTATATTTTCTGGTTGCTTCTCCATGAGATCCCACTTATGTGGTGGCTCAAGTTCCTCCTAGTACTGGAGCATGCGAAGATATGAAAAAGTGCTTTGTAGAATAGCCTGGTATGAGAGAAGGAAAATGAAGAAGATTTACTCACCTCTGTTGGAATCTCTTCTTGCACTCTACTTGGGGTTTGAGTGGATTCAGACAAACAACCTTCTTCCTCCCATGCTCACACATAAAATCTAATCTAGTGTTGTATTAGGACATGGTCTTTGGCAGATCCATGAACAAAGAGAGAAGTTGAGAAAGAGGATCAACAGTGTAAGGTAGAAAGATGGAACAAAATTGGAAGGTTAGAACACCACACTGTGCATAATGGACATTACCTACCCCCCAAGTTATGTTTGTTGACATCCATCTTGTCCTCCACCAATACTGATAAAATTATTCTAGGACATCATTAGCAGGGGATTCTAGTTACAGTATGCACATTTTCTAGTAATATATAATAATATAAAATGGTAGAACCCTTGTGGATTGTGTGTGTGTGTTCAGATACTGATGACTCAATATATAATTCCTCTTGTTAGAAAACTAAAATATAAATCATGAATTAAGGAAGAAATAAAGGAGTTCGACCAATACATAGGGAAGTGAAAAGATGGGAAAGCCAAATGTCAAGGAAAAGAAGAAACTAATCACCTTCCCAAGATTCAGTTATAGAACCAAAATGACACTATGGAGAAATGAAAGGTTTTTAGAGGGGCTTATTTATGTAAAAGTTTTTTCGATTGCTAGGGGGGGTTAAACCTTTTCTAGATACAGTTAGAGAGCTGGAATAGGAGGGGGAAAGAATTATTGATGTATCAAACTCAATATTGCAGAGCCAATAAAGAGGATTTTATGTCAATGGTTTTCTATTCCATTTAATTAGTCATTGCTTCTATGTGTCTTTCTTTTTCTGAATTACAGAAGGAGAGAAAAGATGTTTTATTCTTTTGTCATGAGGATATGAATTGACCATAGTAAGAAGTGCTTTGGGGTATTCAGAGAAAGATTCATTAGAAGTCTTTAATCATCTCATTTATTTTTATATTAGCATTTGTTGTAGGTTAATTAAATGATGAGTATATGGATTCATAAGAATTGTGAGTTCTATTGCTTGGTTTATAGATTAGAAAGTTTTTCTTGCCTAGATTAAGTCTTGTTTAGGCTTAATTCAGTTTGCCTCTTTTTCTCTCGGGTTAAGAGCATACCCCGTGTTATTTTAGGAGAGAAACATAATTCCTTGAACATTATTCACATAGGGAGTTGTAACTTAATTCAGAGGGAAACTAGTTATTCTCAGAAATAGTTTACCAAATGTTGTGTAAAGTTGTTCTTCATTACAAATTGGGCGAATTAAAAGAAGAATTAGAAGAAGAACAATCTGTTTACCAACAATATAATTCTTGACAAACTTTGACCTCTTACTAATCTCATAGGCTGAATTTCAAGATTGAATTCTTGAAGTATACCAAGTTCATTCTACATCAAAAGTGTCTTTACTACTAGATTAGGTACAATTGCATATACCTTACTTCTCAGTATGTAATGATAGAACTTCTTCACTACCTTGATTAATGCAAATGATTGTTTATCAAGGTTTGATTACTTCAACTCAACATTCTTCAAAGGGAAAGTCATAAAAACAATTTGTCTTTCAGCCTCCTTTTCCTTCTTCTATGTTAGGATCCCTACACAAGAGTGTTCTCAAGCAAAGAAATCGATCTTATAAGGTAACTTGTAATCAGGACTCACCAAGACTAGGGCTGTGGAAATGGCCATTTTGATATCTTCAAATGATTTCTTAATCTCAAGAACCCATTCCATCTTATCCCTCTTTTTTAGTAAATTATTAAGGGGATGAACTATCTCTAGAAATGCGCTTATGAATGTTTGCAAAAAAATTATCTTCCCAAAGAAAGACTTGAGTTCTTTTCAACTATGAGGAGGTGCTAATTTTAGAATAGCTTCAATTCTATTATAATTGATGGAGATCCCAACTTTAGAAATGATATGCCCCATGAGCTTTCTTGTAGTGACCCCAAATGAAAATTTCTTGGGATTGAGGGATATGTCATACCTACGACATCTATTGAATACCCACCTTAAATCAGCAATCTGAGTGCTTTGATCTTTTTAAAAGATGGTTAAATCATCCATGTAGATGATTATACACTTATTTACCAATCCCTTAAAAGCTTCATACATGGCTCACTAAAATGTAGCCCCTGTGTTAATTGGCCTGAAAGGCATCCTCCTATAAGCAAAAGTTCCCCATTTAGTTGTGAACGTTGTCTTTAGTCAATCCTCTTCCTCAACCATCACCTAATTACATCCTAAATATTCATCTAGGAAAGACATCATTTTTGAACCATTTACAATTTGCAGAACCTCATCAAGTGAGGGTAGAGGGTAATTGTCCTTTTGAGATGCCAGTTCAAGTTATGAAAATCAACATAAAGATGAATCTCACTAGTCTTCATCCACACAGGAACCAAACTAGCCACCCATGTAGAATGGCAAATGGGAAATATGATCTTTGCATCCAACAATTTCTTGACTTGCTTCATTATCAGGGGTTTAAGGATGGGATTAATAGGCCTTTATCTTTGCTAAAAAGGTTTGGCATTTGGTTTCAGTGAAATGTCATGAGTTATAATCTTGGGAGTCATATGTCTTTAATTCTTCATAACTACAAGCGATGACATCTTTACAGTCAGTAAGCAACTTGAGCATTTCTTCCCTTTCTTGTGTATTGCATGCTTTCCCTATTTGGACCATCCTCGACTCTTCTTTAGTTCCCAAGTTGTATTCATCACACTCCTCAATAAACTTTTTTTAGATTGTCCTTTCATTAAGTGCTAATTCATCACGATCAAAAATGCATTCTAAGTCAACCATCCCCTTGTGAATAGTGTTAGTCTTTAAATTCAAGATCCCATTTTCATCTTCAATTTCATCATCCTTAGGCTTGTCATATAGATTGTCATCAATTTCTTTCCCTTTAAAGTGACCATTGCACATGATAAATTCAAGTATGTGTTGATCATCCTAAAAGACTTGAAATTTTGTAATATTTTCCAGAATAGATGGGGCAACAACCAACTCTACCAAAAATCTTTTCAACTTTGTTCTTCCAACTAGTTGTAATACACTTGTTGAAATAGTGAGAGCATTTTCCACCATGTTCTTCCTACTTGGAATGGATCTTATGTTTAAAGCTTTAAAATCATCCAATAAATCCCATACTATCTTCCTGTAAGAAAGTAACCTTTTGTCACTGCAAGAGTATAATGATTTTACTTTCTGAATAACCAGCTGAGAATCCCCTTTGATTATGAGAGTTGTGACTCCTTTCTTGAGTGCAAAGTGAAGTCCTTGGATCAACACTTCATATTTTGTAGCACTATTAGTACATCTAAATTGTAATTGATATGCTACATAAAAAGATTTACCTTTTGGATTAACCAATTCTATACTTGCTCCAGCCCCTAATTTGCATTTAGAATTGTCAAAGTGAAGTGTCCAAATTAGATCTTCCTTGGGCTTCTTAACCTTGCATTTCTTCATTCTCATCTTCTCTTTGATCTGAGAATTGAAGGATTTTTTCTTGGGAACCCATTACAACTTCTCACGGGGTAGACTTGATGATTCCCCTTTATAATCTATAGATAGAGGAAGTATATGTTTTTCTTGTTTATCGTAGATTTCCCCTATCAATTCTTCGATTTCCTCAACTTTAGGTTTAGGATAAATGACTACTGAAGTCCATCCTTTACCTTTCACATATTACCTTCTTCTTTGGACTTTAATCATCCCTAGAGGAGGAGAAGACAAACTCCCCCATCTAAAGAGTTATCACTATATGACACATTTAGATCTTCAATTTATTCTTCAATTTGCCCTGCCGACTTAGTTGAGTTTATATTACTTTTATTTCCCACATATCCCTTTCTGGAATGTGGTTATCCTTGCCTTGCATTATATGCGTTAACACCTTTAGAACTACTTCTTGGCATGATGAGCATTCAAACTTAAAGTGACTAATTTTGTGTAATTGACAAAATTTGGGGAGAGGTAAGATGCTAGGATTAGCTTCTTCTCCCAAGCATTGTAAATTAGTCACCCTATTATCTATAGATTATATCACAATCTCATCCTTTGGGATTGGTATCTTGAGTTCCTTATCTTAATCTTGGGATGCTTTGATTGGAATAGAGTCAAATGCCATCACCTTGTATGAGCCCAAATCTGATTGTAAGAATACTATCTCATTCGAGGCATTGTAATCTATAATCATCATTTTCAATTTGGGTTCTACATCTATCTTGATTTGATTGTTCAATCTTTTGCATAGTAACCATAACTGAGTGAAATCCATAGAAAACCATCCTCTTAGGAATTTTGTCCATTCTCTACTCAAGAGCAACCCATACGTCTTTGGAATGTCCACCACATGTATATCAATGACATATTTTATTTGGGGATCAACTATCAGCTATATTCAAATGTCTTTCAACACACAAATGACTCTCACCTTCATTTTGTCCAACTGTATCACTATCCGATTGGAAGGTTGAGGACTTACCCCTAACCTTTATGCTATTGATAGTGGCATGACATTACATGAGGCTCCTAAATCAATCAAGCAATTGTGGAGATTCTTTCCATATATCCTGATGTTGAGAAAAAATGAGGGTAATTAAACTTTGTCTTTAAACATAGTAGGCATCATTTCTGCAACATTGGCTTGTTGAGATACTATCTTTTGAGCGACAATATTCATGTAATGGGGTACCTTTGTCCGATCTAGAGTCTTAATAAGTGGTTCTCACTATTGTGGACAATTTTGTAGCATGTTGAACATGGAAATATTTATGTTGGTTCATTTCAAGTGTTCAACAACACTATGCTTATCAATATACCAAGCAAGATTTTTTAGTATTGTTGGTACATTCACTTGATTCTAAATTATTTGTCCTCCATATGGTGGCCTGATTCGTTTTGGATTGTTAATCACTCTTGGATCAGAAGGAGTTGGTTGTAAACCTGGAGGAATCCCATTTGTCAAAGGTTCCTTTCTATTTCTCAGATTATATGTATTTTGATTGTAATTGCAAAAAGCAAACATCTCATCCTATTGAAGATCAGGTTCCTAACTGAATGGAAAAGAGAACTCTTTGCTAGCTAGTTGTTTCACAAACACATTTTGTGTAGAATCATAGGATTCTAGTAGCATAGTGTTAAACTACACAAGAGGAGCATTATCATTCGCTTGTGAACTTTGAGCCATCTCTTGATTCCCATTGTAATATGAACCATCATTGTTGGGTGCATTCTAACCATCATCATAATGATTGATATTTTCATACTAAACATTATTATTGTGTTGTTAGTAGGAATGCTTCCATTATTCAGCTGAGTGTTCCATTGTTGGTTCTATCTTTGGAGGCCATTGTTATGATTAGGAGGATTGAAATTGTTCCCCCCATTGTTGTTCCCTACAATATTGTTGTTGTTTCCACTAAAGCTCTTGTTATAATTTTGGCCATAATGTTGTTGTAAGGACTACTGTTGTTTCTTTGGAAGTTTTTGTTCTATCCTTGAGACAACCTAAGATGAGTCAGTTCGTTGTTCATTTGATACATAGTCTTTTTCATCTGACCAAATTTGGAAACAAAACCATTTTCTGCTTCAGCAGGTGCTATTGCCTTTTCCTCAAAGAAGGAAACTTTTAGAGGTTCAAACCCTAGATACATTAGAGAAAGATTTTGCAAATTGGGTGCCTATTGTAGTGGAACTGGATTCATAGGTATGAACTAACTAGGCATTGTGGGTACCCTAGCAGGGTATGTTGGCATTACTATGATATATGGAGCTGGAAGCATTAATCCTCCTCCATTAGGATTAACTTTCTTAGTGAAGGTAATTTCCTATGCGAAGACTTTATCCAATGTGGCAATATTTTATGTAAGAAGTCTTCTCAAAAAAATCACATTAAATGGTCCATAGCATTTAGATAAATATGAATAGCGGCTTCAAATAGTATAGTGTATGGAATCTCTAGCTTGTGATATGCCATATGAAAGTGATGGTCGAAGCAGGAAACTATCTTAGTTGGGTCCTTTTTTATTGATATGAATTGTTGATGTATCACAGCTAGGTTGATGAATGTTTTGAATTGTTCCAAGAACAATTTTTTGAACGTGTCCCAATCTCCAATACATCCAAGTGGAAAATTGACATACCAATTAAAGGTAATTTCCCCCAAAGAGTAGGGGAATAAATGAAGAACTATGTCCTCATTAACAACCTGCTTGTGGTTGCAAATTTCCTTGAATACCTTAATGTGATCTTCAGCAATTTGTGTCTTACCATAGATGAATCTTGTGCAAAACTTCTCGAGATTCTTAGGTAGGTCATGGAGTGCACCTCTCAAGTTTATTGGCGAGTCCACAACATTTATGAAAAAGGCTATTGGAGTGTTTAGAAAACCTAATGATGGTTGTTGATGAGTAGCTATTGGAATATGTGGTGGTCCACCAGGTGGTTGGAGTGGAGGTGGAGTTGAAGAAGATGATGAAAGTTTTAATGGAAGTGGTTGAATGAGGGCTATTCCCTTGTCACTACATGGTTTGCAGAAGTGGGTAAGCTCAAGAAACTTGTGTGCACTTGGCGTAGACCTTAATGCTTACTAAAATGGGGATTTTGGATCAATATCCTCCAGTTTGCATCAATTTTGGAAAAAGTGCACCTCTGTAGAAGTTCACTTTCTTACCTCTCTAAATTTTGTGCACCATAAAGCTTTGCAATCCTATGCACCTGCAAAGTTATGGATCTACTGACTTGCATACCTATAGACCTACATACCTATCAAGCTATAGAGCTGTGGACTTGAATTTCTCAAAACTCAAAAAAAAAATTGAACTTGTGTGAAGCATAGATTTTTTGCAAAAGGTACAGAATTTTGAAACTTTGGCAAATTTTACACTTTTCTACAAGATCTAAAAGCATTACCCTACTTCTAGTGCCACTTCTATTGAGCTATCATTTTACACGATGCTAAATGGAAGGATTCTTACAAATTCCTCTCTTGAAAAGCTAATTTTGTAAAATTGACTCCAAGGTTTTTGGTGATCTTGCGACCTATTGGAACCCACCTAGTTGAAGATAAATGTGAATCTTCATGAGGAGACCTTTGCTGGTTCATTTTTATTTTGGTTGGAATGTAGAATCTGCACACTGTTTCAAAAATAGCACACAAAGAACTATATTTTTGTATTTTATTTTTTTATGAATGCAATCTAACAATGCAACTAATAAGAGCTCCTATTCTAACAAGGGGTTAGCAAAGAAAATAACAGAACTTAAAAGAAAATAACATGAAATTAAAAGAAAATAGTGTGAAATTGAAATCCTAACAGACATAAACTATAGAAAACAACACATTGCAAGTTAAGCCTTCAAAGAAATCAGTGGCTAACCAATGAAAATAGGAGCAATGCTTCCTAGATTCCACTAATACAATCGTCGATGGGAAATTTCAATAACCAAATGATGTTTCACTCTTCATCAAATCGCAAGGCTACAAAAAGTGTGCTCATGTGAGACAAAGAGTTATGCAGGCACAATTTGGTGATTTCTACTTGAGCTTGATATCTTAGCAGAATTTGTAAATCTTTAGAAAACACCAAAACTAAAAGATCACACAACTAGAAACAATGCAATAAACCTTTGGCTCAATCATAATCTCATGAACAAAATTCAAAAAAAAATGACACATTCAAGAAAGAATCACTACATTCCAAATGCGAGCACCAAAAGCATAATTTTATTACATAATAACAGAAACCCTTGTTACATATTCCTCAATTTGTGTGGAGAGTGAGAGATATTCTTCATGAAATAAAATGCTTTTGAACAATAAAACAAACTAAATATATACAATCTAACAATCTAATTGGTGCTTAGTAGGACTCCATCTATATTTTATTCAGTAATTGGATGCATGAGCCTTCTACATGTTTAAAACAAAGAATATATGAGAGAAGAATGAGGAGGAAAGCCCTCAGTCGAAGTAGAAGTCTCTTAAAGTGCCAAAAATAGAAGTTGGTCCTTTACTAGGCATGTGTTTATGTTAAACTATCATCAAAATGCATTCTCGATGCATTTAAAGTACTATTTTTGGAACAAGATGTTAACTATCGATCCACCTCTAAATTATAGAGCTACGGACCTATGGACCTATGCACCTCAAAATTTTACTAAGTGTCAAAATTGAAATTCTGGCATCTGGGTTTTGTTCTTCTTCATCCCAAAGCTATGTGTGGATGTTTACCCTTGAATTTCTCTATCATCTTGGTAATCTTAGCTACATCTGGTAGATCTAAAGCCTCATATTTATCTTTAAAATTTTGTTTTTAATTGAAGACCTCAATTCGGGTATCAGCAAAATCCCCAAGTTTGGTATGCAATTCTAACAAGGCTTCTTCTATCCTAAAGTCTTGTCAAATGTCCTCATCATGAACAACCTCCACAAAAATATTCTTGAAATTGTCAATTACTATCTCTATAGGTAATAAATTTTCTCATTCCTCATCTTCAAAAATATCCAAGCATGCATCACTATAGTGTCTCTCTGCTTCCAAAATTTACTGTCAAGCTTGGTCCTTGAGCTGATGAATCTCCTTCTGTAATGTTCTGATTACTTTATTACTATTTGTTATCTTTTCTATCCAGTCATCAATCATATCTAATTCTTGTTCGGTATATACATCAATCAAAACCCAGTATCTTTGGCCCTTTATGGCTTGTAGAGTTTGCAAATCCTTACTCTAGGCTTGTACTTCATCCATAATATTGAAGTCCTACTTCAAAATTGCTATGATTTTATTCACATTCTCCTACATAACATGTAGTAATTTCAAATTCCTTGTGATGATCAAGATACCTTCCTCCTCAAAATTTTCCCACCACTGCTAATAGACTTTCAAAATGGATCAATGTGCACTACTCCTCCTTCTTCGAGAAAAGTATTCAAAGTCTCCTTAGGGTGTTTAGGATCTAGAGGACCAACTACTTTGGTTAGATATCCTTTTACGATCTCAACCTACCTTTGATGTATTTGGAGTTTAGCCTCATCTTGCTCCATGTTCTTAAGGACCTCTTTGACCTCCATGGTCATCATCATTCAAGTTGAATCTCTTGTAGGCCTTCCCAACATAACATCCTTCAATTTTTAATCCTCGAGACCAAGATATTCTGCATCTGTGTCTTCTAGAGGGATAGCCACTTGTGCAAACAATTCTTGGCTCTATGTACTAGTGAAAAATGTCAATGGTGTTGCCTCATGTTATGTAGACTTAGGTTTATTCAAAATCTTCACAATGTCACAAATGTCTTCTTCTGAAGCATGAAATTGAGGCTTAGTACTCCCCATTCTTTCCTTCTAGATCCACCTAGGGATGCACCCTACTATGGACCTAGCTCTTGATGACAAAGGGGTATGTTCTGCAACTTCCTTCCCTTTGTCACTCCTGCTCAAAGTTGTCTCCTATTGGGAGGGCTCCTCTTCTGTAGCCTCAGTCTCACTAGGCCCTATGGCCTAAACCTCAATATCTTGGGAAGGCAATTGAGAATATTCCACCATTTGTTCCTCCTTAAACACTTCATCAATCACCATTTGTTCTAGTCTCTCCTCCCATGATAATTCCTTCTAAACCTACTCTTCTTCTGAACTCTGAGGTGGAGGAGTCACTGAGCCCTGTTCTACCACTGCAACTCATGGTGGAGATGGAGGAGTAAGATCAAGACCCTATGTATCTTGTGACATTTGCATCTAGTCTTCCTATTGAGGTTCACCTATAGAAATGTCCTAATATTATCCCTAATCAACTCTATACCCATGGGCATAAAATCAAAATTTGATATTGAAAAACTATCATCACCCCCTTCACTCTACTCATCCACCCACTCCTATAGTTCATCTTCCAAGGAACAGAGTTCTAAGTGTTCTGCTTGGGTGGATGGTGAGGTACCTGTGGCACTCTCTCTTCTTTGTAATTTTGTGTCTCTTGCTAGCTGACTTCTTCCATATAGGGGCACTTGTTCCTCTTCCTCTTCTGATTCTTCTTCTTCTTCCTCTTTTTTTTTCCTTCAGAATGCTTTTAGGAATAGATGGGGAGGCACCAATCTTCTATTCATCCTTTGCCTCTTTTTCATCTAGATCTTAATCCTCCTCCTTTGTTTCATGGAGGTAGAAGGAGAAGTTGGTTCTTCTTGCACAAGAGGAATGGAGGCCTATGGAATCTCTCCCTCTTTTGGTTGGCTAGGTACAATGGGAAACAATTGAGGTTCATCCTATTCTTGAGTAGCTCTAGTATCTTCAAACCCTTGTGCACTTTGTTCTTGCTACTAGGGGGTACTTTTTCTTTAACCTATTCTATCTAAATCTTCTAAGGGGAGGTCCTCTTTCTTTTGTTCTTTCTCTTCCTCTCTAGATGGTGATAATATCCTACTAGGCAATCAAGCTAGTACATTGTGTTTTGGCCTGATAGGAGACTAGGCCATAAAGGTAGGAATTGTTACTTTCTTCCCTCTACCTCTTTTTGGGTGAGCATGTGAATGGCAGATTGCTATATTAGGAATTGGATCAAGTGGAAAGGGTTTCTTGATCCAATCCTTTGTCATTCGGATGACATGCCTTGCTTGATGATTAATATCATCTACCTCCTCCCTATCAACCTCAGCCTTCATAACGGGTCTTTCTCCTATCTTGTCTGAGTTGAATAGGGGGTCTAGTAGCTCCTTAGAGTCTTGTTTCCTTATCACCTCTGAGATATTCAACTGGACAGCCTTTTCTACTAGATACAAAGTACCTACAATAATCCCTTATGCTGACATCGTAGTCATTTGTGGCATTCATCCAATGATATTCAACAACATCCTCATGATGGAAGTCTTTTCCTACTAGACTCTCCACTCTCTCAACATTGTCAAAATAGGGTTAGGGAGAGTTTTCTTCTTCAAGGGGATAGTTCTCCCACTCCCACTCGAATGATAGAATATCTTGCTTCCGCTTCACCTGATATGGTCCTATGACCAATAGCCATGCCCAAAAAGGTCTCTGTTGTCTCTTTATCTTCTCAAAGGCTGACTTAACTTGCCGACCAATCTCCAATAGTACTAGTTTGTCACTTGGATATCTCAAGAGCCTCTTAGGATTGATAGATGCATTAGCTACTCATAGATATGTGAATGTCTTGAACTGGATGAAGTAGGCTCTGAGAACTATAATTTTTGCTTTGGATTCATTAGATAACCTCTTTCCATAATCCTCCTTAGTGAATCAAATGATTACAAAGATGAATGCATGATTGACAATTCTATACTTCTTTCTCTATGTTGAGAGCTTCTTCTTCACCAACTGAGGTTAGACTATGTATGGCTAGGCATTGGGATCCTACATACTACCCCTCTTGTACAAACTAGGGAAGTTTTTTTCCCTCACTGCAAGCAGGTATACCATGTAAGAAGTCATGTAAAACTTCTTCTTGTACTTTACCATCCTTAGTTGCTCACACAAGTTTTCACTTAGTGTGGTGGCCTAGTCTAGTGGTATCTTTGCTACTCTAATGGTCTCAATGAAGTGACTATGAAAGTGCTGAGGTGGCCTACTGTGGGTAGACCCATGACTCTTTTTAAAAGAATGATAAAACATCCAATGTCCTCCTTCATGTATCCCTAAGTCATGCCAACATTATCTATTATTCTTCCCCAAGGAGGCTTCTCAATGAGGTAAGAAGATTGTATGATGTCATTTGCCTCCTGCTGGTGCTCCCTATACCATCTTTATGTTGTTTCATATGAGATCCTAATGAACTAGTCTGCTCTTGGAAGATGGAAGACCCTCTCAATTTTATCGGCTCGTAGATCCAACACAACCTCTCCAGTGACCGTCTTGAGCACTCTTTCCTTAGATATAGAGCATTGCACCGAGGGTATAATTAATTCTGTTGATTGTACTGACATGGGATGTGATGTTGCATTCACCAACCCATAATGGATCAATGAGGATACTAATGAAGATCTCTCAGTTGGTTTGTTATAGATTCTAATGAATTCCCCTAGATCTATGTGCCCTAAATCAATATCCCTAATTTTTGTATGGTCATCATGAAATCTTGACTTCTTGGGAATGCCTTGGAATTTGAAAACTATGGGCTTGGGTGCTACTCTAGATGTAGTTTCCTTTTGATCACCTGCATGTCATTAAAAAAAATGCTTGTCAAGTCAACAATAAAATTTAGAAATAAAATGTAAAAGCTTTGAATTTTAAAGAAACAAAAATGAAATGCCCAATTTGGGCATTTTACTTATTTATTATTATCTTTTTATATATGTTATGTGTGTGTGTGTGTGTGTGTGTGTGTGTGTGTGTGTGTGTGTGTGTGTATTTATATTTTCCATTTTTTATATTTTATCATTTTAGAAAAGAGTGTCTGTGTATGGCACAAAAGCATGCATGGAGGAGAGTGTGCACACAATGGGTATGAGGTGCCATAGGCACAGAGCAGAGGCATAGGAAGTTCCATGTTTGAAGTGGGTGCACGGACGCTGAAGGGCATGCACACATGGCCTATGGCACACAATACAAAGGGGCATGCAGCCTATGACACACTGTGCCAAGGGGCACATGGCCCGCAGTGCGATGCCAAAAGGCACACGGCCCATAGTGCAGCACCAAAAGTTATGGGGCTTGTAGTGCACGGCTTGTACTATTTGTGCAGCTCAACGGCACCAACAAGGAGTGTGGTGCCTACACATTGCATGACACGATGGCACCAAAGGCACGAGTGGAGGATATGTGGGCACAAGGTGTGAAAAAATTGAGTGTGTGTGTTGTTTTGAAGCATGTGGCACTTTGGGCTATTGCATGGGCAAATGAAACTAGTTCGAAGGGTGGGGCACTAAAGAAAGACTCACCTTGCATGTGCCAAAAGCTCCCCAAACTCAGTTCAAATAAAAAGAAACAATGAAGTATGAGTGAGGGGGGCAAGAGGGCTTTATAACCCCCTCACAGTAGTGGACCCGTACAGGTGCGCGAATGTGCAGTGTGCACTTGTGGGCATGCACACAACAATTATTCTATTTAATTTATTTCTTTTATTTTAAATTTTTTAATATTTTTTGAATTTTTGAATTTTTTCATCTTTTTTTATTATTTCAATTTTTTGATTTTTTTTTATAATGATTTTTGACTCTAACACTTTTTCCCAATCTCGAACTGTGAGTTCAGGAGTTTGAAAAAAGTAGGGGGTCCCCATTCCTAGCAAGGAATGGGGCATGTGTTGTGGGACAACAATACTGATTGACTTACATATATGGGCATTCAAGTTCCCAATTCCATCTTTATTTACTATGGTAAAAAAGTGCAATAAATCATTCCTAAAATCCTTTCATGTATTCATGTAAAAACCATATTTCCATATGTTAGAATTTTTTTTAAGGATTACACTAAAAATAGGTTTTGAGGGGACCAAAAACTCCATACAATTTTTTTTTTTTAAATTGATAATTGAGCTAAAAGTTCCACTAGGTTTTACAAGGATCTGGAACATACAAGTATGGAAACAAGCAAAAAATAGGTTTTATAAGAATTAAAACATAAATATAGTCAAATATATAGATCAAAAGCTAGAATATAAAACCTACTAAGCATCCAAAATTAAGAGCAAGGACCTGACACCCCGACGAGCAAATAGAACCTACAAAAAAAATAGCAACCTTACACCAGCTCCTTTGTTGTCTTAGCCAATTCATTATCATTATTAACAACGTCTTGAAGTAGGTCTTTGACAATTAAATAGGAGCAACATCAATAGTCCTTTTTTTACTTTTCCTTGTCC
This sequence comes from Cupressus sempervirens, assembly GCA_028749045.1. Taxonomy (NCBI): domain Eukaryota; kingdom Viridiplantae; phylum Streptophyta; class Pinopsida; order Cupressales; family Cupressaceae; genus Cupressus; species Cupressus sempervirens. Next base: position 962,300,186 of record CM053787.1, on the reverse strand, counting down.
TTTTGCATAGGCCACCAATCAACTGGGCATCTATAGGGGAAATAATTTCTTCATTTCTTCTCTGTCTAATTCTCATCACTACTGCACATAAGCTAGAGGTAACCATGTCCTTAACTAGTTAACTCAATACTTCTTTATAGGCCACCAGATTCTCTAGGATGTTCCCATCTTTACTCTCCATCTTGATTCTTTTGGTAAACAAAATTTGCCTGCTAATCTTCACCTCCCCATTATTCCCATCAATCATATTGTCCTTGAGATAATCAATGTCCTCTTGGGCACCTTTAGGCATTAACTTTCTCTCCCTAGTTGGGGCCTCTTTATCATCTTCAACCTTCTAATCCACAACATCAATTTTTGTCTCATTGTTTTTCATATTTTTTTGGTCATTTATAGTTTCCATAGGATGCCTCTTCTCATGACCAAATTTCTCTTTAATAGTTATGTTTTTGTCCATAGATGGGTTTAAAGACCCAGTCTATTCCTTTGTCCCTAAATTTGGAGAACCCACATTTCTTTCCACGCCATTGAATCTAACCGAGAAATCATCCTAATTATGAGAATATCATTCATTGTGCGAACTATAATCCCTACTCTCTATCTCCCTCTCCTCTTCATTATCATTCTCCTTCTCTAAAGTAAACTTCTCATCCTCTAAAACTTCTTCAGGTCTGATACCCATCTAACTTCTTGACTCTATCTTCCTTCTTACTATTCTTATTTTTATTTCTCTTCACAAATTCCTCATCACCTTTTGAGTCTCTATTCCACTATATTTTTGTTCCCTCTCTACTTATCTCCTGAATCTTTGCATTATGAGTCTTTATTTTTTTCACACTAGACTTGTTTAGATTATTCCAAAAAAAATTATTTATTTCTCTGCCTAAAGGAAATGGCTCACAACATTCTCTTTATAATATTTTTCAATTAATAGAAATAAGCCTTCCTGAAGGATGGGCCTACAATATTTTTTCCCATGAGCACTAAGGTTGTTTAAGGAGGAAAATTTTAGATAAAAGGGAAAAGAAACCCTATCCTTGTATTTGAAATGATTAAGAATAAAAAGTAGAAATTATACACACATTTTGACCACCCATCTAGAATGAACTGCTCATGAATTCATAATAAAAAATCCTACCAAATTTCCTTAATCTAGTCATGATCTAAGAAATCCCCCTCCTTTGCCAATTTATTTTCTTGTTTAGGGGCTTTCAGGCATTTTTTAAGTGCAACATTCAAAAGTTTAGTCTCTTTTATAAATTTAAGTCCCCCCATTGGAAGCTGATTTATTTCAGCTATAAACTCTTTGAAAAGAGACATAGTAAGCCCATGCAAAGACACTTTCTCATGCCTAACCAATTCTTGAAGAAATCCTTAGTGATTTGATTTTAGAACCATGTAGTTTCTCAAGGTAAACAACAACATAATGTTTCATTTGCTACAAGAGAAATTTATAGAAAATTAATCAGAGATTGATATTGTACCTTCACAAGCTCAACTATTGATGTTATTTTTACAAAATCACTACATTAAAAAACATTTGAACATTTTCAAATATTATTGGGATTTATCTCTCAAAATTTACTTGGTTGAGCTATGCATTTAATATGGGGGAGCCTTCTCTCCACAAGTCTCAACTAAGTTTACCTCTCTTAGATGGAGACTTGCATGATTAATAATTTGTTGGGGTGCATTGTATTTGTTAGTAACATGTCTACTATTAATAAGCAGTAATGCTCTTTACGAGAAGTACTATGATATTGTTAAATAAGTTTTGTGTAATGGAAAGAAAAGTTCTAGAAGGGTTCATTTAGTATGAATATTTTGTCATGAAATAAAATGAAATCTGTTGAATAAGTTTAATATAGGTTTTTCTATGAAAAAAAATTATTATTCAAGTTTCATTGTGGAAGATTTTGAAATTTTCCATTGCCTACACCTTATCCTAATGCAAAAACTATGACATTGTCTAGTTCAAACATGGGTTTATTTTTCACCAAACATAAATATTTTATGAAGAAAAACAATTTAAACAAATTATGGTTGACCTAACTCAAGGGTTTCTTTTGAAGAATCTTCTTGAGATAATTTTTTTTTAAATGGTAATTTATTAAGATAGGTTTAAGCTATTTGGAATATGTGGAAAACCAAGTTGTAAAATTTAGATGTAAAAGTGACATTTTATTATTATTATGATGGGTTAACCATAATTTATCTACGAGTATATGCATGAGAATTTGGTGTAAGTACATGTTTATGTTTTTAGGTAAATAGTTGTGTCTATTGGATTGATTCAATATCCCACGATGATATGTTTCCATTGGTCTTTTGATTGAAAAGTATAAATGGATTTGTGAGATGAGTAGTATTTTGATATTGTAAAAATTGTAATCTTGGAAGTTCTTTGTGCTCTTTACAGAATGAGTTCGTAAATATATTGTAATGATTTGAAGCTTAGTGAATCAACAAAGATACATATTTTTTCTTTGTTTTTTCTTTTGATGACAAAGCCTTATAGGCTTTGAGGGTTTCCCTCTTAGAAGAAAGTTTGTGTTATATGTCTACATTCTTTAAATTGTATTTAAAGGTTATGTTCATGATATGATACTTTAGATTATCTTGTTCATTCAATTTCATAATCTTCAAATCAGCAAGATCCATTTTCCGAATATTCAAATTGCCAATATTTTTTGTCTTATTAAACTATGAGGTTTTTATTAATATCTACATTGAAATACGTTATTGAAAATCATCAAGGGGAGATTATTTTTCACTACCAAGTTAACTATTTTACTGTGTGCATAAATTTTAAAAATATGATTCATTATTCATCAAGATTGCTAATATTCTATTCAATCCATTGACCCTCTCCCCCTGCACCCCCAAAAGAGTAAATCTACTTCCAACAATCATTTGAGAAATAATTAAATACATTTTAATAAAAACATAAATGCAAGTGTAAGAATGGCTTTTTTTATTCAATCTAATCCCTTAAACATTATATCAATGTTCCATGTTGAATATGATTGCTAACATCACATCACAGGACTAGCAACATAGAACATCCATCCTAGCTCTATCAAGATGATATGAAATATTAAAATTAAAGTTTGCAAATTTTTATTTAAAATCTCAATATTTGTGCAAAACCAATAAAAGAAAATGTGAACAAAAACTACATCTAGTGGATCTAAACAAAAAAATTCTAGCTAGATGGTTTCAAGGTTAAAGTACAAAGTTGTGTGACCTTTCACACTAACTTATCAGAATGACTAAATTTCACTATTTCTATCCAAAAATTAATATTGTTCAAAAATGTGATCTAGATAAATTCATTCTAGCCAAGTTATATATGGTCTCACACTTTTCTAATTGGAAATGTTTATTAAATACATGTTTTATACTAGTTTGTTTCCAATTACTAAAGAAATAAAATTATTGTAGAAAATGGACATTTCAATAACTCACTATTTTTTATGATATTTTTATTGACATAAACACCATTTTATAGAGTTCAAAGTCAAGAATATTCTCATATAGATTTTATAGTGTTTTAATTAGATGTAGTTATATTGTAATTAAAAAATTCTACAAGCACATATTTTAACAATAAAAAAGGTGCCAATTTTGAGAAAGAAAAAAATATTAAATCATATTATAAAAAATTAAAAGTTATATGACATTCTAAGGGAGAGAGTCATCTTTTAGAATGTATAATTTTTCTTCTAGTTAGAATAGATTTGTTCTAAAAAATATGGTGGGAGATGAAAGCTATCATTTTAGGTGAGTTGAAATTTTCAAATCATTATAAAAGAGAAAATATAGGTCTAAAGTCAATTTTTCTTTTGAATAGTTCTTAGCTATATATATTATCTATAACATAGTCTAAGTTCAAATGGAAATAGGTTTATTTCCATATAGTTTTATGGTGGGAACTAAAACCCTAATTTTCAACATTTTTCATAAACTAAAAAATTATCTATAAAAAATAGGAAAATATATCAATTCTTGTTCAAAATAATTATTAAAAATTCTAATTCTAAACTTCATCCATTTCTACACATTTCATTAGTTTACTTCATTTTTAAATTCTAGATAATAATACCTATTTTATTTCATTGAAAGTGAACAATTATACATTTTTCATCCTTTTCCTTTACAAAAGGGTGACAGAGATTTGTACTTTTACCTCTTGAGGAAACATAAAAGTTTCAAGCTATCCCTTCTGACTTTAAAACTCATCAAAGTTTAAAATTACATAACTGATTGAAAAAAAGAAACATATAAACATTGTGACTAAGATTAGCTACATGAAGGTAGTAGAAGCTATGTGAAGACTTTTGTCCAAGTTGCACTAACAAAATATGATAAAAATCTAAGTCAAATTACAAGTATACTTTCCCAAGGCTTGGTTGATCCAAACTAAGCATTCAATTTGACTATTTTGTTACTCAAATAAAGTAAACATCGAAACATGAATAGTTGATCTATAAACAAATACAGTAGACAAATAAAATTTGACCTTTTTCAAATAATAATTATCACACCATTTAAGATCTCATAATATGGTAGTCTATTAGAATAATAACATAATATATTGGTTTCTATAAAAACTAGGCTAAAACCTAATCTATTATATATTTAAAAGTGGTAGATTATGTGATATAGATCAAAATATGATAATTTAAATCACGTTTATTTATAAGGATGAGTAGGGAATGTTATTTAAACTTTAAGATAGGGAATATAAACCTAAAATAAAGCATAAGGAGAAATTAAACAACCATTTGATATGAAAATGTACGAATTTGAAAAACAAACAACTATTTGCACCAAACAAGGGGAAACAACTCTACACAACAATAAGGCAAGAAATCAGATATGTTAACATTAAAGTGCTAATTTTCACTCTTTTATGTTTCCTTTTATTTTATCATGCACAATTTTATCAATAGGATGTTTTGACTTTTGGAAAGGCAAATTAAAAATGTGATGCTACATATACAAGACTTGAGTGCATCTTCCAATTTAGTTTTAAAAAAAAATTGTTAAAGTTGAAGTGCAAATTTTCACTCTCTTTTCTTTCATTTTATTTTACTATGCATCATTTCAGCTATACAGTGTTTTAACAAATGTGTAGGAAAAGCAAACAATGATGTAAAGCGTTGAACATCTTTGAATGAAGACATATTTCATGAAATAAAAATCAACCTAACCCTCCAAATAAATATACTAGCGAGGATCTATGTAGTTTTCTAATTCTATTCAAGTTCAACACAAGTGATCATATAGTCTTTGTCATTCATAGTTATAAAAGAAAGTCTGATTAAAAATTGTGAAAACTAGACTACATTCAAGCTATGATAGATTAAAAGAATAAAAATATTGTGAAGGCAAACCACCAATGTCATTTTAAGAAAGCATTTTGAAGAGATGCACTACATTATCTTTTCTATTTTCTACACATTCAATTGAATATTACACTTTGAGGATCTATTTGCTAAACATGTTTTTTCTTATTGTAATGAGGTAAAAAAGAATTATTATTATTACTAATGAAAAGAGAAATTTCATTTTCTATAATTATTTAATCATATGATCATCTAACCATCAATCTTTGTAGTGGATTTTAATGTTAGATCATTGAATTGTCAAACTAAAATTGTATTTAGGAAAATTCGTCTTGAATAAAAGAAAATCATAAGATTTTATATAAATCAATAGAAAGAATCTAAAGAAATTAATTATGGTAAGACATGCAGCTCCTAATGAAATAATCAACAACCCCTACAACAATCGTAAATATCAAAGGCAAAAGTGAGCATGGCCTAGATTTTAGTTTGCACAAGCTTCTTTAGTATGTATCTTATGTGATTACTTTATTCATTTGTTTGAATATATATATATGTATGAATTCTGACTTTTTCTTGCTTGGTTTTTCCTTCACCCCATAATTATAAATGGCTCATATTGGCTTGATCCATCACCTCTCCCAAAGATTTATGTTAGGTGTTCCAAAAGACCAATCTACAATTTTTGACAAAAGAATAAGTCTACAAAAGACAAATGAGCCACTCGTGTAATGTCATAGAATAGAGTAATGGCTCAAACATTTATATGAGCAGATGTTAGAATTGCATGTGAATACTAAGTTCGAATGTATGCACTACACCATCGACTGGTGTTAATCTATGGATTGTGTAGGAGAACGAGTGAGTTGATAAGGAAAAGCACATGATGTTGTTTTGAAGGGACAAATATGAAGATGCCACCTATGAAATGTTCGCGTCTTGGTTGCAGCATGGGTATGATTAATTTCTCCATACATTATGGTGGCTCACTGCTATCTGTGCAGGCCTCTCTCTCTCTATATACACCTGCTCATGCAAAACATGCAATGTTAGTTGTGAAGCTCCCTAATTACATTCTTCATCTTTTGAATTGAATCAATATTTTTCATAAGGCATCACATTTATTCATTCCAGCACACACTGTCAAACACTACAAATCATCTTCATGGATCAGAGACTCTGTATGGCTGCTTACATGATACTGGTGATCATTCAGGCCACCACCTTGTCTACATCCATTCCCTCATACAATGTGGTAGACAATTTCTTGAGAAGAGATCCAAACTATGTTGGAAATTAAATGTTGAGAGCCTACAAGTTGTCCTTGAGCCCCATGCCCATCTACCCTGCCAGTTTGTTTCTCGCAGGAATCTATGGATGACAGGCATTTATTTTGGTAGGTGATTTTGAAATTTGAACGTTGAGAGGGAAAATGGAATATGACAAAAGGAATGTTTTCTACATTCATTTTTTCAGAGAGTCAGTTTAGTAGAGCATAGAAGATAGAAGTTGTAGAGTACAGCAAAGTAAAAGGAAAGAGATCAGCAGATCCAATTGGCATGTGTTTCCCTTGTTCACTCTGTAAGTTTTCTATTGTTGGTTTTGTCCTATTGAAGTAGAGATTTCTCTAGGCACCAGTGTATGCTACCATTAGAACTATAATTTTAAAGTTCATTGAAGTTTGAATTTTTACCAATTTAGGATTATTTTAGTGTTTTCTAGTTGAAGCCGAATGCTCCTAGATTTTGAATTTTTTTTAATCAAAGTTGAATAGAAAGCAAGTAGGCATACTTGAATCCATTTCTCTTCCTCTATTCCTTGCATTTGAGAAGTTTGTTTAGAAGCTTCAAGCTTTGGCTCTCTAGTTTTAATGGTGGAAACATTCATGTTGAAATTACTCTAAGTTATAATTTTTTCAGTCTGAGCCAAGCTCACTCAGCATCCATTGTTGCTTGGCATTCCCCTTTTTGTGCTGAGCTCACTTGACTTCTTTGTGTGCTGAGCTTACTCAACTCCTTCTTCTACTGAGCTAACTTGGCACCCATTGCCTGTCACTCGGCACTTTCACATGCCAAGGAAACTGCCACATGGCTCCTTAAGGTGCTGAGCAAAATGGCACTCGACAATAGTTAGTGCTAAGCAAATTGATGCAACAGCATCCAAAGGTATAAGGGCAATCTCGTGTCACCCAAAAAATGTACTTAGACTTAGTTTATATTTCATGTGTTTTCATTTTTGGACACCCATTTGGGTCAAATAAAGGTTCCAACTCTCACAGTTCCACTATCAGTGTGCTAGAAAATCCTAAAAAAATAGGAGCATGTAATTGGGCCATCATTTTGGTAAACTAGAAGGTGTGAATTGGCTAGATGAATGTAATTGTGATTTAGAACATTCCAGAAAATGAATCAGGTCAAAAGGCCCCACGGTTTGAAAGTTATTGCAATTTTTTGAGTTTTGGAGACCTCCTAAAAATGATTCAAAGTCAAGTTAGGGGCATTAAATGATCTCAAAAAGGGCCAAAAAATGAGGGATGAGTGAATCTTGTCCATAGGGCTATAGAGCGCTTTCCAAAAATGTAAACAATTCATCAATCGGAGCTACGGTTCAAAAGTTATGCCTCCTGAAAGTTCGGTTACCATTTTTGGATTCTTCTAGATTTGCACCGACTTATAATGCAGCTTTTGGAGCCTTCTATTTGGTTGGTGGATGCCTACTAGCACCTTCTAGAATGTATTCCTAGTCCTTAACCCTTCGAGGTCTATTTTAGGAGATTCATGGCATTGTAAAAGGCAGTTCAGAGTGGAGTTTGAGAGGAGGTACTGAAAGGAGAAATTATCTCCACATTTATGCTATTGTAAGCCCTTAGGGCATGTTTTGAAGTTTATTTTCTTTGTATTGAATGTACTAGCTTATTTTTTAGTTAATAAAATTTCCCTTTTCTATTATGTCCATTCTGTTCTTCGGTTGTGTCCCCATCAAGAGGTATTAGAGCCAATTTTCCTGAGTGTGTAGACAGAGTGCCGATTGTGAGGCAGTTTGCAAAAAGACTGTGTGGTTGTGGGTTTGAGTTAGAAGATGCCTCCATGAAGAGAGTGTGGCAGAAGGGCTAGAGCTATTAATCCTAAGGAGGTTAGAGCCCTCCAAAGGTAGGTAAAGGCATTGCAAGAGGAGCTCCGTAGAGGAGCAAATGTTGCCACAGGTGACGACAGTGAGGATGATAATGAAGAAGAAGAAATGGGACCAGAAGGGGAATTTGATGGGGAAGTTCTAAATCATGCAGAGGAAAGGCTTTTTAGTGCCATTACTAAGTTTGGGAAAAGACCTACCATTGAAGTGGGTATATTTTTAAGAAATCTAAAACCAGATGAGTTGATCGATTGGATCAATGAACTAGAAGAATACTTTAAGTATGAGGATATCAAGGACCCAGATAGGGTTAAGTTTGCAAAGGCCAAACTAAAAGGCCATGCCAAAATCTGGTGGCAAGAGGTTCAATTAGAAAGAAATAGAATAAGAAAGGAGAAGATCACAAGATGGGATCGCATGGTGGACAAATTGAAGAAGCAGTTCATTCCTATGGACTACAAGCTTGATTTGTTTAAGAAGATGCATGGGTTAAAGCAAGAAGGAAGATCAGTCCAAGAATATACAGAGGAATTTTATTGACTCTTGATTAGAGCAGGGCATGCATAAGAAAATAAGGAGAAGGTTTCTCGTTATATCAGTGGGTTGCGACCTAGCATCCAGGAGGAATTAAGTCTGGTAAGAATGACCAGTGTTGAAGAGGCATACCAGTTTGCCCTACAAGTTGAAGAGAAGCTTAATAAAAGGTTTGAAGGAAGACAAAGAGGGAACAGTCAAGGAGGAAGGGGAAGCGGTAGATCACCTAGAGGCCACAATGAAACCCAAAAGAAAAATGAAGATGTGGGTACTAGCAAGAACTAGAGGAATGAGGGTTTCAACCGCTCCCATGATCAAGACTTTGGAAATCAAAGAGGAAGAGGTAGAGGATATGGACAAGGAAGAGGAAGCTTTTGTGGTACCTGTTTCCATTGAAATGAAGAAGGTTATCATGCCTTTGAATGCCCTCAATGATAAGGAAGGATAGATAGGAGAGCTGAGGGCCAAGCTAGGGTTGCTCATGTGGATGAGGATGCATAATCATCACATTTAGAGGATGCAGAAAGAGAAGAGACCTTGGTAAATGAAAGAGTCCTACGAAGTGGTGAGATTGAACCAAGATAATGGAGGAGTTTTTTTTGTACCAGATGCAAGTGTGAGGATAAATGTTGTGACGTGATCATTGATGGTGGTAACATTGATAACTTGGTATCAGAAGAGATGGTCTCTAAGCTGAAGCTCAAGAGGGAGAAACATCCCCAGCCCTATCAAATTTCTTGGGTAAAAGATGATCATAAGGTCCTAGTAAGTGAACAATGTTTAGTGAAATTCAAAATTGGGAGTTACCATGATGAAGTTTTCTATGATGTTATTCTGATGGATGTTTTCCATCTATTGTTTGGTAGACCATGGTAGTTTGATAGACATGCAGTACATGATGGGCATGCAAACACATACTCTCTGACAAAGGATGGAGTTTGCCACAAATTGAAGCCCATGAAAAAGGAAGATGAAAAGGTACGTAGCAGTGCTAGGATTTGTCTTGTTGATGGAGGGAATTTTTTAGATTGCATGAAACATCAGCATATGTGCTATGCTTTGATTCCTATGAAAGATAAAGAAGGTAGTAGTGAAATACCACTTGAAGTTTCAGATTTACTAGGGGAATTTGGAGATATTATCTCTGATAATGTTCCAGATGGATTTCCACCAGTAAGGCAAATCAATCATCAGATAGATCTGATTCCAGGAGCTTGTTTGATTAACAAGGCTGCGCACAGGATGACTCCTGCTAAAACAAAGGAGCTAAATAGACAGGTTTAGGAGTTGTTGAGGAAGGGCTTAATTCGAGAGAGCTTGAGTCCATGTGCAATACCTATAGTACTCACACCAAAGAAGGATGGAGAGTGGAGGATGTGTACAGATTCTCAAGCTATAAATAGCATAACCATCAAGTACCAGTTTTCTTTGCCAAGGATGGATTATCTTATGGACTGCTTGAGTGGAGCTCAGTACTTCACAAAGATAGATCTCAAGAGTGGCTATCATTAGATACAAATTCGAGAAGGAGATGAGTGGAAAATAGCCTTCAAGACCAAGGAGGGTCTTTATGAGTGGTTAGTCATGCCCTTTGGATTGATGAACGCCCCAAGCACCTTCATGCGGCTCATGAATGAGGTACTTAAGAAGTTCTTGGGAAAATTTGTTATTGATTATTTGGATGATATTTTAATTTTCAGCAAGACTTTGGAAGAACATTTACTACATATTCATAGTGTCCTTGAAAGGCTAAGGGAAGAGAAATTGTTAATTAATCTAAAGAAGTGTGTCTTTGCAAAAAGGGAGTTAGTCTATTTGGGATTTGTTATATCACCTGAAGGTCTCAAAATGGATCCAGAGAAGGTAAAAGCCATCTTGGAATGGCCTACTCCGAGGTCTACTACTAAGGTAAGATCATTTCATGGTCTTGTTATTTTTTACAAAAAGTTTATTAAGAATTTTAGTGGCATATGTGCACCCCTAACTGATACAATAAGAGGGGATAGAAAAGAGTTCAAATGGACAGCAACAGCTACGAGAAGTTTTGAATTGCTAAAGAAGAAGGTAATAGAACAACCTGTGTTGGCACTTCCAAATTTTAGAAAGGTTTTCGAGGTGGATTGTGATGCCAGTGGCAGTGCTATTGGGTTTGTATTAAGCCAAGAAGGTAAGCCTATTGCATATTTTAGTGAAAAATTGAATGATGCAAAGAAGTATTTTGTTTATGATCAAGAGTTCTATGCAATAGTTCAGGCCTTAAAGAAATGGAGGCATTATTTATTGCCAAAAGAATTTGTTTTGTATACTAATCATCAGGCATTATAGTACCCAAATAGCCAAGGTAAATTGAATCAGAGGCATATGAAGTGGGTAGAATTCTTGCAGAGTTATACATTTGTGTCGAAGCATAGAAGTGGAAAATCTAACAGGGTTGCAGATGCACTAAGAAGGAGACAGTTGTTGCTTACAATAATTCAGGTTGAAGTAGTTGGGTTTGATGAGGATCTTGATTTTGCTGAAGCATGGAAAGCTTGTAAAGAACTTGTTGTTGTAGATAGAACCAAGTGGTTAGACTATTTGATTCAGGATGGCATGTTGTTCAAGGGTAGTCAATTGTGCATTCCAAGGAGTTCCATGAGGGAAAATCTGATTAAGGAGAAACACAGTGGAGGGATGGCAGGACATTTTGGTCGAGATAAGACCATTGCCATTCTTAGAGAACATTATTTTTGGCCTCAAATTTCACAGGATGTGAAGAAGTTTGTACAGAGTTGCTAGGTTTGTTAACTTGCCAAGGGGTTTAGTCACAATACTGGCCTATATCAGCCATTGCTTGTTCCATCAAGGCCATGGGAGGACATAAGTATGGATTTTGTTCTTGGCTTGCCAAGGACACAAAGGGGTAATGACTCAGTATTCGTGGTGGTTGATAGGTTCTCCAAAATGGAACATTTCATTGTAGTGCCTCTCCCATTTGACTTTTGTAAGTCATCCTGATGGATGCACCCTTGCTGATCTTTTGTTGTGATTGATCATGATTGTGACCCTGAGTGGTCTACACTGTCGAGGTGTTTGGATTTATATTTTTGTATCAGTTTCTTTATTTATGCTTTTGACTGATCTATGAGATTATGATGTGATTTTTGGTTCACTGAAGTTTGTGCCAGTGGTTACCAGGATCAATGTGGTATCATGAGGTTGTTCTATGATTACCCTAAGATGTGTGTAGAGATTGCACTATGTACTTTTACCATGCTACACTGAACTAGGCTCCTGTAGTAGTGGTTAGTCATGTTTATGACTGTGTTTTCTTATGTGTTTTAAGTGCCCTTTTTAATGCAGTGTGATCAACCATTATTAAATGCTTAAGTAATTAGAATGGATTGTTCTTATTGGATTATTTGGTTATGTGCTATGGACATTTACCTTGTTTTATTTTGATCTGAAAGATATTTGTTCTCATGTTATGTTTACATTTGAGAGGACTCGAGGGTCAGATGTTACTCTTTGATTCCAGTATCATAGATTTTAGACTACTATGTTGTTCAGTTAATCATATTGCATTATGATGCCATTTTGAGATGACAGTGTGTTTTATGATGATATCTGGTTATCTAGTATTTGGACATACCTCTGATTATGTTATGTGATGGATTTAATGCTATGGTTATTTACTTCATTCCTACATTGTTATGCTTTATGCGAATGTGAGTGATGTAAATAGATTATTTTAATATAATTAATTAAATGGCTAAATTAGGTTATTTAATGCATTTATTGCTTCGGCTATGTTATTATATGCAATTGCACTTGATCATGTTGTTTAGTGTGCAGGATTTATATCCTTGGCAGTGGCACATCGAGTTAGTGATTCAGTCGTTCATATTTTACCAATGTCACCTTTGTATGGTCGACGTATCCTTAATTAAATGTTTAATTTAAACCTTTCAGTGATTATTAAATCCAAACTCATTTGCATTATGTGATTAGACTAGTAAGCGTGTCTGTGCATTTAGAGTTTCACTTTGTCGCAAAAGTTGTTCAGGAGATTTATGTGTTTTTGGGTTTTTGAGCTTTTTAATTGATTTATTTTAATTTCAAGTAGCTTTTCCATAGATGAATTCCTATTTATAGGAATAGCCTATTTTTGTTTGGGTCAATTCGGGGTTTAACTAGTTTGGCCGGTTAAATGCCCTAATCGATTATTCACCTAAAAAGTGAATAAGTATTTAAAAATGAATTTAATTCCTCACTTCTCACTTTTGAATTGGAAAGTTGGAGAGTAAAACCCAAATTCCTCTTCATGAGGATTTACTGTTTTGTTCGTTGTGGGAGCTACGGGCGTGGGATCGTCACAAGGTTGGGCTCGTTGGATCCAGCTCGGGGAAACCTTGGATTGCCGCAATTTTCAGCTACTTCTGTGGGATATTTATTTTATGGTTCAGATTCTTGTTTTGCCCTTTTGGCTGTGAGGTAGGGCTTTCTTGTTTTATTGTTTCTGCTCCGTTTCTGCTTCTTTTTTTTGTAGCCGTTTGTTTGGAGGCTGAGAACTAGTGTTCCCCTCCATTTCTGTATGCTAGTTCTACCCTGTTGGGTGGGTATGAAAATTTCCCTATTTTTTGGGATGAGGGTTTGTGATTTTGCACCGTTATGCTGGCTGTTTTTGCATACGGTGTTCGATTCCATTTATTTTTGGATTTTTGGGGTTTTTGAACCCAAAGGCCAAATGGGTTTTAATTTTGAAGTTTTCCAAAATTTTGCGATTTTTACCTCATTTTGCATGCCATCCTATTTTCTCGAGTTTTCTTGGCACAATGTGGGTCGTGGACCTTGATGATCCGTTTGGATATCAGTCAGACCAATTTTGCACTTTTATGTTGCATTGGGATGCATGTTGCATCCGTACTCCTGATGTTGTGTTCGGTTGGGTGATTTTATACTTGTTATGTTTTTTGGTTAGACCTTTATTTTTGTTTTGTGAACGCTAGGATTGGTGTAGAATCCATACTCTCAGATTAAGGCTAGTTGAGTGAGTTCATGATGTTTGGTCTTGTTACATCATTGGGATTCATGTAGAATCCATGCTCTCAGATTGAGGCTGATTGAGTGATTTCATGATGTATGATTTTATTGGCTTTGGGATTCGTGCTGAATCCATCTTTCTCGTGTTGCTTTCAGTTGGGTGTTTTCTTTGCATTATGTTCTCATTCCTATCCTTGTGTTATGATCTTCGTGATGGTGGTGTGCCACACATGAGTATGTGCGTGTACATTTGTTGGGTGACTTGCGAGGCCCGATCTTTCATGGATTTACCAGAAGTTATGATCATTTGGGTTGGGATGGGAGTATGCATGCCCACGGGCACTTGTCATAGGATGAGCATGGGTAGGGTAGGGTAGCATATAGAGGGGGCTTCTACCTCGTAGCCTAGTGATCATTGTGCCCAGAGGGTTGGCGAAGGAAGCTTTAATTAAGTGAAAATTAAATAAAATGTGTGACTGGTAATAAAACTTAAGATAATAAAAAGGTTTGGGGTGCAAGAGCCTTTCCGTTGAGGGATGTTGAATCTGCGCAAGTCCTAGCTTGGGCTTTTTGATGCCAAGTGACTCTCCATGATGTTGGTCCCTACATAGTAGCCTATTGAGTGTCTGACCAGGACTTGTACTCCTTGTATTGTCTTAGGTTCTTGGTTGCAGCCATCATACTGTCTGGCGTGAGTGTTAACCATGGATGTTGTGTTTTATGTGTGTTTGTGGTTGGATCATTATCTCCATTAGCATGGGGAATGTAGACCTATGGTTTCCACATGGTTGGGAGGCGTAGCTACCTTCACCACTGCTAGGGATCAGTGTACAGAGACGATCTTGTCCTAGTGCGATCGTTGCTAGATGTCTTCACTTGGTACTTCAAGTTTCAGAGCATGCTTTCTTGTGATTTATGCTTTCATTGGGATGCTTATATATCATGTTTAGATGATGTTATTTTATTTGGCGCATTCCCTTATTATGATGTTTAGCATATGATTAGATGATGTGATTTGCTTTAGTAGTATATCTGTTGCTTACTATTTTTTAGCATGTGATAGGTGATGTTATCTACTGTAGGAATATCTTATGCGTTATCACTAGCATGTTAGATTTCCTTGTGCTTATATTGTTGCATGTTTTTAGTAGTGACATCCCTATTACGGTAGTACCGACAATTTGGTCGGTGGCTTGGGATGTTATGCGCGAGGGATGGCTAGAATCACAATGGTCTAATGATGCTATTGACAGTTGGGAGGAACCGCGCACTTATTTGGTTGTTTAGTTCTGAAATGTATTTTTGTTCATTGCGATGTTTATTTTAGTATGTGCTTTGCTTTTATGTTTTAGATGGTTAGATGTTCCTCTTTCCTTGTTGTTAGTGCTCTCGAGTGTTCATTCCTCGATTTATGTGGATTTGATACTCCCTGGTGTGGAGGTTTCCTTGTTTGTTTAGCTTTTTGTTTGCATTTTGTGTCGCGCTGATTTGTTTCCTCACGCAAAATTGTATTTTCCTCGCGTGACACTGTTTCTTCCTCATGCGAAGGAATACACTTCCCGCACGAGATTGTAAATCTTTGTGCGATGCGTAGGGAATCCTCACGTGAGAATGTGAATCCTCGCGCGAAGCTTAGTAGTCCTCGTGCGAAGTGGTAAAAGATCTCGTGCGAAACTCAAGACCAGTTTTCTTTCTCGTGTGAGAAACAAGAGCTATCTAGACTTGTCAGATGAAAGTTCGAAAGTTTTTTTTGGACACCCTTTTGGTTTTTACACCTTCCTAGTTGAAAACAAATTTCCTAGGGGTTTAAAATATATCATTTAATTATAAGTTGACATATATTTAATTCCTTATACTTAAGATATATTTCAATATATGCAACAAATTGTTTGAGATAGGTTTCAGACCTCTCAGAGATAAGTTATGGATTCTAGGAAATTTCAGGGCTTCAAAAATCCAGACTTAGCCAATTTTCAGTGCTTCAGGATTTCAAGCTTAGCCAAATTTTAGGATTTTGCATTTTACCCCAGCTTAGTGTTTTGTTGATGAGTGGTTGTTCTTGAACCCTCATCTTGTTGTGGTGGTTGTTGGCTTTTTTTCATGTTTGTCTTTTGGTAGTGGCATTTGGAGATTCGTTGGTTGCCAAGATTGTGGTGAAGTCTTCCATTGCAATCTTTGTGATCCCTGTATGATGTTGTCATGTACATTTATACTTGTAAAAATATATATATATATATATCTTGGCTTGATTTGAATCCTTGTTTCAAAGGATCTCCGAGCGGGGCATTACATTCATTCCATGCCACAAAACTCATGATGTTGTCCATATTGTAGACTTGTTTTTCAAAGAGGTGGTAAGACTCCATGGACTTCCAAGGAGTATAGTTTCTGACAGAGATACTAAATTTGTGGGGTATTTCTAGAGGACATTGTGGAAAAAGTTGAGAATAGACTTGAAATTCAATTCCACGCATCACCCACAAATTGATCACCAAATAGAAGTGGTAAACATAAGTCTGGGCAATTTGCTGAGATGTTTAGTTGTGGATAAGCCCAAGGGATGGGATTTGATTCTACCACAAGAAGAGTTTTCTTACAATAACTCTATAAATAGGAGTACTGGAAAATCACCATTCCAAGTTGTATATGGGAATAGCCCAAGGACTGCACCAGAATTGAGGAAGATAGAGCAAGGGGAGAGGACAAGTGCTAAAGCGGAAGAATTTGCTGAACATATCAAGCATCTACATGAGGAGGTTTAGGCACACATTACCAAGATGAATCAAGAGTATAAATCTAGGGCTAATCAAAGGAGAAGAGATAAGGAATTCCAAGTAGGGGATCTAGTCATGGTGCATTTACAAAAAGAAAGATTTCTAGCCGGTACTTACAACAAGCTGAAAATGAAGAAATTTGGCCCCTGCAAAATTTTGAAGAAACATGACTCAGAAAATGCATATGAGGTGGAGCTGCCAGATGGTATTCACATTTCTCCCATTTTCAACATTACAGATTTAACAGAGTATCATGATGATGGTGCAGATGAGGAGCTGGTGTTAGAGCCATGTCCAATTCCTACTTCTAAGAAGGAGGAGATAGAAGACATTCTAGATCATCGTGTGGGTAGGAGTACCAGAAACAGGTAGTAGGAAGAGTATTTGGTCAAATGGAAAGGACGATCGATCGAGGACTCAGCTTGGATTTCAGCAGCTGAGGTTTCCCATTTGAGATTTCCTCTACCATTCATAAAGTGACAGGGTCACTTTTCAATCTACCCTGGGTGTCTGATGCAGAAGCATCTAGAGGTATAAGGGCAACCCTGTGTCACCCAAAAAATGTACTTAGACTTAGTTTCTATTTCATGTGTTTTCATTTTTGGACACCCATTTGGGTCAAATAAAGGTTCCAACTCTTAGAGTTCCACTATTAGTGTGCTAGAAAATCTTAAAAAAATAGGAGCATGTAATTGGGCCATCATTTTGGTAAACTAGAAGGTGTGAATTGGCCAGATAAATGTAATTGTGATTTAGAACTTTCCAGAGAAATAATCAAGTCAAAAGGCCCCACGGTTTGAAAGTTATTGAGGTTTTTCGAGTTTTGGAGACCTCCTAAGAATGCTTCAAAGTCAAGTTAGTGGCATTAAATGACCTCAAAAAGGGCTACAAAATGGCGAATGAGTGAATCTGGTCCATAGGGCTATAGAACACTTTGAGAGCTTTCTGAAAATATAAACGGTTCGTCAATCGAAGCTACGGTTCAAAAGTTATGCCTCCCAAAAGTTTAATTACCATTTCTGGATTCTTCTAGATTTGCACCGACTTCTAACATAGCTTCTGGAGCTTTCTATTTGGTTGGTGGATTCCTACTAGCACCTTCTAGAATGTATTCCTAGTCCTTAATCCTCTGAGGTCTATTTATGGAGATTCCTAGCATTATAAAAGGCAGTTCGGAGTGGAGTTTGAGAGGAGGTACTAAAAGGAGAGATTATCTCCACATTTATGCTATTGTAAGCACTTAGGGCATGTTTTGAAGTTTATTTTCTCTGTACTAAATGTACTAGCTTATTTTTCAGTTAATACAATTTCCCTTTTCTATTGTGTCCATTCTGTTCTTAGGTTGTGTCCCCATCACAAATTTAAAGTGTTGATTTATTTCTCACATGGTATCAGAGCTTTGAGGCTCCACATTGACAGTAAGTTAGGGAATTTTTTTTCTTGGGATATTCGACATGGTAGTAGATATGGAAAAGATATGGCAGCACCCACCATCCTTTAATGGGAAAAATTATGATACATGGGCAAAGAAGATGAAAACCATAATGGTTAAAAATGATTTATGGGAGTTTGTTATAAATGGGTTTAATGATGTGACAGACCCAACTCAGTATGTTGCCCTCACAAATGCACAAAAGACTCATTTGAAAGAGTCAAGGAGGAAAGATGCAAAGGCATTAAGTTTGATTGAAGCAATAATGACAGAGGTAGTATTCTCGAAGATTGTAGCAGAAAATTATGCAAACGAAGCATGGGATATCCTTGAGACAAACTTCAAGGAGACTAATAAAGTCTATATAGTAAAGCTACATAATATAAGGAGGGAGTTTGAGAACCTTTAGATGAAGGAAAATGAATTAGTTGCAGATTTTAGTTCAAGGACCTCCAATGTGATTAATCAACTGAAATCAAATGGAGAAGACTATCAAGAGTAGAGGATAGTGGAAAAGATGTTGAGGATTTTACCTGATAAATGTGACAATTTGGTCATGACCATAGAAGAGGCAAAAAACTTCACTATTTTGGCAATGGATGAGTTGATGGGTACTCTTCAAACCCATGAGCATAGGATCAAGAGATCTGCCTCTTCTTCTTCCCAAGAGAAAGCATTCAAGGCTCAGTCAAATCCAAGAGGAAGGGGGAGAGGAAGAAATGCCTTAGGCAGAAACTCTAGAGGTTGAGGCTGAGGTAATGGAGGACAAAGAAATGTTGTAACAGAAAGCTCAGGAACAACAAATGGTGCAAGTAGCTCACAAAATTCTTGAAGAGGAGGTAAGAAAAACTACAACTCAAATAGGAGTAATGTAGAATGCTACTACTATCATAAATATGGGCATTATGCAAGTGAATGCTAGAAGAAGAAAAATGATCAGTCAGGACAAGCAAATGTGGCTGATGTGAACATGGGAAGTGGAAACAATGCCACTACCTTCATCATGTGTAATGTTGGTGAAGAAGAAATCCCTGAGGTTTGGTACCTCACTAGTGGATGTAGTAACCACATGAGTGGTAATGCAACCTTGTTTTCATTCATTGACAAGAGTTTCAAATTTAAGATTAAAATGGGTAACAATGGAACCCTACTAGTAGTGGGAAAAGGATCTATTATGGTCCACACCAAGCAAGGTGAGAAGAAGGAAATACAAAATGCATATTTTTCCCCTAGTATGAAGCACAATTTGATGAGCATTGATCAGCTCATTCAAAATGGATACAAAGTGTTGATGGAGAATGACACATGTGTCACTCATGAAATGGATGGGAGCAAGAACTTACTTGCAATAGTTCAAATGGAAAAAAGAAAATGTTTCCCTTGAAGATAGAGACATGTTTCTCATCTCAAGTTAATGTTGCACCTCACACAAAATCAAGTCTAAGGAGTGTGATTGAAGACCCCTCACAGCTATGGCACCTCAGGTATGGTCATCTAGGCTATGCTGGTTTAAATTTGTTGTCAAATAAAAGAATGGTAGAAGGTTTGCCATGTATAAGAAATTCATGTGACAAGGGTGAGGCTTGTATTTTTGGTAAGAAACATAGGCTTCCCTTTAATTTTAAAAATTCTAGGAGGGCTAGATATCCATTAGAGTCAGTGCATATTGACCTAGTCAGTCCTATGCAAGTAACTTCCATTGGGGGGAGTACTTATTTCATGACATTTATTGATGATTTAAGTCATAGGACATGGTTGTATTTCTTAAAGAATAAATTTGAAGCATTTGATAAATTTATAGAAGTTAAAGCCTAGGCTAAAAGATAATGCAGACACTGTATCAAGGTCCTAAGATCAGATAAAGGAGGGGCACATACCTCCAATTATTTTGTAAATTTTTGTAGGAAACATGGTATAAAGAAAGAGCTCATAGCCAAGTACACACCACATCAAAATGGAGTGGCTAAAAGAAAAAATAGGACCATTGTCAAAATGGCAAGGAACATGATGAAAGAGAAAGGTCTCCCAATTGAAATTTGGGGAGAGGTTGTGGCAAAAGTAGTTTACCTAATTAATAGGTGTCCTAGAAAGGTAGCCTATGATAGAATTCTAATTGAAGCATGGTCATGAGGAAGATGGATAGTTGAATACCTAAGGGTGTTTGGATGTGTTGCATATGCAAATGCGCCTAAAGAGAAAAGGCAAAAATTGGATGAGAAAGGTGTGAAGTGCATATTTACAAGGTACTGCTTAGAATCAAATGCATACAGATTGTATGACCCATTGAACAACAAGATGATTCTCTCAAGAGATGTGGAATTTCTTGAAAATAAGTCTTGGTATGGATAAAATGATGAGTCACCCAGCACCTCAAGTAAAGTACCAATTATGATTGAAGAGGATGCTGATGAATAGCAAGAAGGAGCAGATAGAAGAAAAGGCAAGTAGCCTCAGTCATTGTTGAGCTCCTATAGGCATGACTAAGTGTCAGTGCCGAGTAACAGTGATGACCGAGTTGGTCGACAAAGCAGCAGCAGTGAAGATTCTAATCTACACTCTCCTCCCTATTACTAAGAAAGACCAAGAGTCTTAGGGAGATATACCAAGATGAAAGGTATGAAGATTATGATGAGAGTGTTAATTTTGCATTGGTTTCCCATAGTGATCCAATATATTTTGAAGAAGCTATTAAGGAGAAGAAATGGTGTAAGGCCATGGACGAGGAGATAGATGCTATAGAAAAGAATGAGACATAGGAGCTAACTGATTTGCCTTCCAAGAAGCAAGTGATTGGAGTGAAATGGGTCTACAAGACTAAATGCAATGCTAAAGGAAAGATTGATAGGCATAAGGCAAGGCTAGTAGTCAAGGGCTACAAACAACAGTATGGTAGAGATTATGATGAGACATATGCCCCAGTTACAAGAATGGAAACTATGTGTGCTATCATAGCAATTGTAGCTCAGCACAAATGGAAGGTATATCAAATGGATGTGAAGTCTGCCTTCCTAAATGGTATATTAAAAGAAGAAGTCTATGTGGAGCAGCCACCTAGTTATGAAGTTGCAAGTGAAGAACACAAAGTATATAGATTGAAGAGAGCTCTTTATGGGCTCAAGAAAGCTCCACAAGCATGGTACAATAGGATTGACTCGTATTTGATGAGAAATGGCTTTAGCAAAAGAAATGGTGAGCCTACTCTCTACATCAAGACAGAAAATGGAAATGTGTTGGTTGTTGTCTTGTATGTAGATGATTTAATTTTTACTAGTAATAACAAGGCTCTAATTGGTGAGTTCAAAGAGGCCATGAAAAATGAGTTTGAAATGACAGACCTAGGTCTCTTAAAATACTTTCTAGGCATAAAAGTAAAACAAATGCATGATGGCATCTTCATCTCTCAAGAAAAATATGCAAGGCAGATCTTGGAGAGATTCAAAATGCAGAATAGTAAGCTAGCCCCCACACCAATAGCATAGGTCTAACGTTGAGCAAGGAAGACTCTAGCAAGAGAGTGGATTCAACATTATACTAGATTATGGTTGGAAGTTTAATGTACTTGACTGTAACTCGACTAGACTTGATGCATGCAGTAAGTCTAATTTCTAGATTTTATGGAAACACCAAAGGATTCCCATTGGCAAGTGGGAAAGAGGATCCTAAGGTATGTGAATGGTACCAAGGGATTTGGAATTTTGTATATTGCATCAATAAGTTTCAAGTTGGTGGGTTATACTAATAGTGATTGGGTTAGAAGTATAGATGATAGGAAGAGCACTTTAGGATATGTATTTCATATGGGATCAGGTGCAATTTCATGGGCATCTAAGAAGCAACCTTTTGTTGCTCAATCTATAGCAGAGGCTGACTATATAGTAGCAAATGTAGTAGCATGTCAAGCAATTAGGATAAGGAGGATCTTGAAAGATTTGAATGAAAGGCAAGAGGATGGAACCACAATTTATTGTGACAACATTTCATCAATTGCATTGTCCAAGAATCAAGTCTTCCATGTGAGAAGCAAACATATTAAGATCAGATATCACTTTATCAAAGAGTTGGTGGAGAATGGGGATATCAAGATGGAATTTTTTAAACTTTGAGCAACAACTAGTAGATATTTTCACAAAGCCATTAGGCATTGGAATTTTTATACACCTAAGAGAGTATCTTGGTGTAGTTGATTTGGGTTAGTATTGATCCTTATTTGTGGGTCTCAGGGCAAAGGGGGAGTGTTGGAAATTGAATGTTGAGAGCCTACATGTTGTCCTTGAGCCACATGCCCATCTACCCTATCAATTTGTTTCCCACAAGCATCCATGGATGAAAAACATTTATTTTGGTAGGTGATTTTGAAATTTGAGTGTTTAGAGGGAAATTGGAATATGACAAAAGGAATGTTTTCTACATTCATTCATTCAAAGAGTTAGTTCAATAGGGTAGAGAAGATAGAGGTTGTAGAGCAAAATAAAGCAAAAGGAAAGAGATAAGTAGATCCAGTTGGCACGTGTTTCCCTTGTTCACTCTGTAAGTATTCTATTGTTGGTTTTGTCTTGTTGAAGTAGTGATTGCTCCAGGCACCATTGTATGCAGCCATTAGAGCTACAAGTTTAAATTTCATAAAAGTTTGAAATTTTACCAGTTTAGGGTTATTTTAGTGTTTTCTAGTTGAAGCCGAATGCTCCCAGATTTTGTAATGTTTTTAATCAAAGTTGAATAGAAAGAAAGTAGGCATACTTGAATCCATTTCTCTTCCTCTATTCATTGCATTTGAGAAGTTTCTTTAGAAGCTTCAAGCTTTAGTTCTCTAGTTTTAATGGTGGAAACATTCACGTTAAAATTTCTCTAAGTTATAATTTTTTCAGTTTGAGCCGAACTCACTTGGCATCCATTGTTGCCAAGCATTTCCCTTTGTGTGCCAAGCTCATTGAGCTTCTTCATGTTCCAAGCTTACTCAACTCCTTCTTGTACTGAGCTAACTTGGCACTTACTACCTATCACTTGGCACCTTCATGTGCTGAGCAAACTGCCACTCAGCTCCTAAAGGTGCCGAGAAAATTGGCACTCGGCAATAGTTAGTGCTGAGTGAATTTAAAGTTGTGATTTATTTCTCACAAACTTGGTACAAAGTAGAATGAAGATTGTAGATTGTGGTGTGGACTTTGGGAGTGCAACCAAGGGAGGCAAAGGAGGAGAGATGTACACAGTCACCACTCCAAATGACAATGCTATGAGTCCCGAGCCTAGGACTCTCTAATATAGAGTTATGCACGATGGTTCTTTGTAGATATTCTTTGCCAGTGATATGAAGATAAACTTGGAGATGCCCCTATTCATGGCCAGCCACAAGACTATTGACACAAGGGCCTCAATTGTTCACATCAAAAATGGGCCTTGCATATGCCTCCTCAATGTTAGCAACATTATCATCCATAATTTGAACATCCATGACTGCAAGCCAAGTTCTACTAGAGTTGTTCTCCTCTCGCAATCCTTGAGCCATGAGGCCATAGATACTCAACATGGAGATGCAATTTTGTTCATTTCTTCGTGAGACATTTGGATAGATAATAACAACCTCTCTAGCTGCGCAGATGGGCTTGTAGATTTAATGCTCGCTTCCACCATTGTTACCATTTCTAACAACCGCTTCTCTCACCATGATAAGATAAGATACAAGATTATATGTATACGTATAGGTGATGCACTTATTCATAGGGATGAATAAATAATCTTCTATTTACTGCACAAGTGATGCATCTGGGACATAGTGACAATTATACAACTGATACAAACATGAGAGTGACTTTTTCATTGAACAAATTTTGACCTGGCTTATTGGAGTGCGTGCCTAGGTAATTGAATTTATTTAAACTCCTTATGTTTAACCAAAAAACTCTAATCTCCAACAGTCAAGTACCCAACTCATGTAACTTATATGATTTGGTTTGTTTCTCTATTCAGGTGTCGGCATGGGTATGCACATGTTGCAAACAACAACTATGAGGCATGGGGTATATATGCCATTGGAGGGAGTGTGAAGCCTATCATCAAAAGTGAAGGAAATCACTTTGTGGGCCCCAATGAGGAGTACAAGAAGTAGGTTACATGGTGCGAGAGCTCTGATGGGAAAAGTTGGATGTGTTAGTTTGTGAAGGACACATTTTTGTATGGAGCATACTTCCTTCCATCTGGGAAAAGAAAAGAACTTCCCCTCTACCAGATAGGATAGCAATTTAATGTTGCTGATGGAAGATCAGTGCTCATATTGATCCAAAGTGCAAGAGTTCTATCCTACACTACCTCAGGCCCTTGTCTCTAATTTACTTATTAAGTCTCACTGCTATTCTTGTACGGATTCTTTGATCATGCTTTCATTCAGTTCTTCCATGCTTCAAAATTGCAATTCACTCATTCTTGCCTTGTATTAAAAGATTAAAATTCATTCTTAAAAGCATTGGGTATCAAAGCTATTTTGAGTACTTTTATTTATTTTGTATATTATGTACTACAAATTTATATTATAATAAATTATATTATTTCTAAAGTGGACCTTATGGTGATTTAAACTGAAAAAAAAAATGGGTGTTGATCATTCTATTAAATGTGGGACAGATACAATGAAACCTTATTCTACTTGTGACATATATATATATATATATATATATATATATATAAGTAGGTTATCCACATGATCAAATTAGTGGTATGTACAATATGTCAATATATTAATATAGTCTATAACTGTCTTATGTCTATTGATATATTTGAAGAGTTATACAATAGATTTAGACAATACTCACAACCTTTATATATATTAAATCCCTAATCTTAAATATTGACTACATAAAGAATTAAGTAAAACACTACCAATGGTAAATGAAGTGTACTCAAATAAATGAGAATAAAAAGTTCTCATATAATGCAGTAGTGATGACAGTAATTGGAGGGAGTGTGATGCCTATCATCAAAAGCAAAAGCAATCATTTTTTGGCCACTAATGAGGAGCACAAGAAGTAGGTGACATTGCACGAGAGCTTCGATAGAAAGAGTTGGCTGTGGAAGTCTGTGAAGGACATATTTTCCAATGGAGCATACTTCATTCCATCTAGGAAAGGAAAAACACTTCCCCTCTACTAGACAGGCCAACAATTTAAAGTTGCAGATGGAAGATCAGTGCCCATTTTGACCCAGAGCGTAGGAGTTCTATCCTACACTGCCTCAGGCCCTTACCTCTAATTTACTTGTTAAGTCTCATCATTTTTCTTGTAAATATTCTTTGATCATTCTTTTATTCAATTCTTCCACACTTCAAAAATGAGATTCACTCATTCTTGGCCTATATTTAAAAGATTAAAATTCATTCTTTGTTCTTTCTTAAATGATACTTTATGTAATTAAAGCTAATCTAATATATTCTTTGATCATTCTTTCATTCAATTCTTCCATGCTTCAGAAATGAGATTCACTCATTCTCTCCCTGTATTTAAAAGATTAAAATTCATTCTTTTTTCATTCTTGCATGATGCTTTATGTAATTATAGCTAAACTAATCTATCATTTTTCAATACTTTCTAAGGAGAGACATGATAGAATGTTGGGAAATTCAATTGTTAATTTTTTTCCCAGATCAATTTCTAATTAGAATGATTCTAAGATTTATAAAAAAAATGATCAAGATTTCTTTATGTGCTATACAATCTCTTTATGTACCATAGAATCTAAAAACAAGGGCAAAATAGGGCAAAAAAAAGAAAATAAACAACATAATATTTGACAGGCACACTTCAACTGATATCTTTTTCAATATTTGATAATCAACTTGATTATGTTTTTTCTATTCATGAAAACCAAGATTTTTTTACAAGTTCTAATGCACCTTGATTATCAAAAAATAGAGTTGATGGTTGACCCTCTGAAATTTCCATAATGGACAGGATGTGAGGTAACCATATCGCCTTAGGTAATACTTCTTGTGGAGAATAATATTCAGCTTCTGTAGATGAAAGAGAAGTAACATTTTTCTTCCTACACATCCACATAAAGCCAAATCCAAGATGAAAGATGCACAATGATGTTGATTTGCAATCATCTAGAGATCCAGCATAGTTTGAGTGTGCATAACCCTGTAAGAAAAAACTATCATTATGTTTATATTCAAGATCATGCTCAAGAGTATCTTTGACATATCTCAAAACAAAGTTGGCTATCACCCAATGATATTTCTCTACCTCAAGCATAAACCTTGATAGATAGGTAACAATAAAACATAAATCTAGCATGGTATAAGTGAAGTAAATGTGGACTGCCAATAAGTTATCTATAGAGAGTTGTATCTACATGATGTGAATCCTAGAAGCAAGAGAGTTGTAATTGTTTAGCTGTCATTTTACACGATGCTAAACAATAGGAATTCTTGTGAACTCCTCTCTTGAAAAGCTGATAGGAATTCTTGTGAACTCCTCTCTTGAATCAACTCCAAGGTTCCAGGTGATCCTGTGACCTACTAGAATCTAGTCAGTTGAAGATAAATGTGAATGTTCATGAGGAGGCCTTTGCTAGTTCTTTTTTAGTGTTATATTGAAATAGCATGCAGATTTGGTGCTTGCATTTGGAGTGTAGTGATTCTTTCCTAAATGTGTCATTTTTTTGTGAATTTTGTTCATGGAATTGTGATTGAGCCAAAGGTTTATTTCTTTCTTTCTAGTTGTGTGATCTTTTAGTTCTAGTGTTTGCTACAGATTTATGAATTTTGCTAACGTAATGAGCTTGAGAAGAAATCATCAAATTGTGCTTGCATAACTCTCTGTCTCACATGAGCACACTTTCCATGGCCTTGCAATCTAATGAAGAGTGAAATATCATATGATCATTAAAGTCTCTCACTGACAATTGCATTAGTGGAATTGAGGAAGCACTATTCCTACTTTCATTGGTTACCTACCAATTTCTTTGAAATCTTATCTCGTAGATGTGTTGTTTTCTATAGCTTATGTCTGTTAGGATTTTAATTTCATGTTATTTTCTTTGAATTTCATGTTATTTTCTTTAAAGTTCTTGTTATTTTTTTTATTAACCCCCTTGTTAGAATAAGATTTCATACTAGCTACACGGTTAGATTGCATTCATAGAAAACATAAAAATACAAAAAAATAGTTCTTTTTTAGTGTTATTTTGAAATAGCATGTAGATTCTTCATTCCATCCAAAATAAAAATGAACTAGCCAAGGCCTCCTCATAAATATTCATATTTATCTTCATATCAATACCTTGGATAAAGTCTTCGCAGAGGCAATTACCTTCACTAAGCAAGCTAATCCAAATAGAGGAGGATTAATGCATCTAGCTCCAGCTATCATAGCGATGCCAACATCCCCTGCCAGAGTACCTATGATGCCTAGTCAATTCATACCTATTAATCTAGAATAGGAATCCACTTTGCAAAAACTCACTCTAATGTACCCATGTTTTGAACCTCCAAAAGCTACCTTCTTTGAGCAAAAGGCAACAGTGCCCACTAAAGTAGACAATAGTTTTGTTTTCAAATTTGGTCAGATGAAAAAGATTATGTCCCAAATGAATAATGAACTGACTCATCTTAGGTTATCTCAAGGATAGAACAACAACTTCCAAAGGAACAACATTGGTCCTTGCAACAACAATTATGGCTAGAATTATAATAGGAACTTTAGTGGAAACAATAACAACAATGAAAGAAACAACAATAGGGGGAACAACTTCAATCCTCTTGATTGTAACAATGGCTTCCAAAGACTGAACCAATAGTAGAACACTCGACCAAATAATGGAAGCATTCCTGCCAACAACAACAACAATAACAATGTTTAGTATGCAGATAATAATCAGTATGACAATGGTCAAAATGCACCCAACAATGATGGTTCATAATACAATGGGAATCAAGAAATGACTCAAAACTCTCAAGTGAATGATAATGCTCCTTCTATGCAATTTAACATTATGTTACTAGAATCCTATGATTCTACACAAAATGTGTAGGTAGAACAACCTGCTAGCAAAGAGTTCTCTTTTCCATTTAGTTAGGAACTTGATCTTTAGTATGATGAGATGTTCACTTTTCTTAATGACAATCAAAATACATATAATATAAGAAATAAAAAAGGAACCTTTGAAAGATGGAATTCCTCTAGCTTTACAACTAACTCCTCTCGATCTGAGAGCAAGTAACAACCTGGCACCAATTAGCTCACTGTATGGAGGACAACAAAACCAAAACCAAGTAAACATGCCAACAATATTGAAGAACCCTACTTGGTCTACTGAAAATTATAACATCATCGAAGACTTGAAATGAACCAAAGAAAATATGTCCATGTTTAACATGTTGCAAAATTGTCCACAACAATGAGAAGCACTCATGAAGACTCTGGATCATATAAAGGTACCCCATAACATGAGTATGGTCCCTTAAAAGGTATTATCTCAACAAGTCAATGCTACAAAAGTGATGCCTACTATTTTTAAAGATAAGGTTGAACTACCCCCATTCTTTCTTAGCATTAGGATATATGAAAGAATCTCCACAATTGCTTGATTGATTCGAGGGCCTAATGTAATGTAATGCCACTATCAATAGCACAAAGGTTAGGGTTAATTCCTCAACCTTCCAATCAGATAGTGATATAGTTGGACAAAATAGAGGTGAAAGTCATCAGCATATTGAAAGATGTTTGAATACAATTAAGAGTTGATCCTCAAATTCAAGATGTCGTTGATATACATGTAGTGGACATTCCATAAATGTATGGGTTGATCCTAAGTAGAGAATGGGTGAAATGCCTAAGAGGATGGTTTTCTATGGATTTCACTCAATTGTGGTTACCATGGAAAGGATTGAACAATCAAATCAAGCTAGATGTAGAATCCAAATTGAAAATGATGATTATCGACTACAATACCCCAAATGAGATAGCATTCCTACAATTGGATCTAGTTTCATACAAGGTGATGGTATTCAACACTATTCCAATCGAAGCATCCCAAGATCAAGATAAAGAACTGAAGATACCAATCACTAAGGATGAGATCATGAAATAGTTCATAGATAACATGGTGACTAATTTGCAATGCTTGGGAGAAGAAGCAGATCCTAGTATCTTGCTCCTCCCAAGATTTTGCTGATTACACAAAGTTAGGCACTCTAAATTTGAATACTCGTCATGCTAAGAAGTAGTTGCAAAGGTGTTAACACATATGATGGAAGGTAGGGATAACCAAAATCTAGAAGAGAGACTCATGGGAGATCAAATTCATATAAACTCGACTGAGTCAATAGAGAAGATTGAAGAGGAAATTGAAGATCTAAATTTATCATATAGTAATACCTCTTCTAATGGTGGAGGTTTGTCTTTTCCTCCCCTAGGAATGATCAAGATTCAGAGAAGAAGATGGTACATGAAAGGAGAAGGGTGGACTTCAGTTGTCATTCATCCTAAACCTAAAATAGATGAAATTAATGAATTGATAGAAGAAATTCAAGAAAAACATACACTTCCTCTATCAATATTTTACATTAGGAAATCATCAAGTCATCCCCAGAGGAAGTTGTAATGGGTTCCCAAGAAACAATCTTTCAACTCTCAGATCAAAGAGAAGTTAAGAACGAACAAGCACAAGGTTAGAAAGCCTAGGGAAGATCCAATTTAGACACTTCACTTTGACAGTTCCAGATGCAAATTAGGGGCTAAAGTAGGTATAGAATTTATTAATCCAAAAGGTAAGTCCTTTTATGCAACATATTGATTGCATTCTAGATGTATTAACAATGCTGCAAAATATGAAGCATTGATTTGAGGACTTCTCTTTGCAGTCAAAAAAAGGAGTCACAACTCTCATAATCAAAGAAGATTTGCAGTTGGTTATTCGCTAAGTAAAATTGTTATACTCTTGCAATGACAAAAGGTAACTTTCTTATAGGAAGAGAGTATGGGATTAACTAGATGATTTTGAAGCTTCAAACATAAGGTCCAGTCCAAGGAGGAAGAACATGGTGGCAGATGCTCTCACTATTTCAGTGAGTGCATTACGATTAGTCAAAAGAATGAAGTTGAAAATATTTTTAGTAGAATTGGTTGTTGCCCTATCTATTCTGAACAATCTTACAAACTTTCAAGTCTTTTAGCATGATCAACACATACTTGAATTTATCATGTGCAATGGTCACTATAAAGAACAAGAAATTGATGACAATCCATATGAAAAGCTTGAGGATGATGAAAGCTTGAGGATGATGAACTTGAAGATGAAATGGAATCCTAAATTTAAAGACAAACACTATTTCCAAGGGGATGGTTGAGTTAGAACACATTTTTTATCACAATGAATTAAAACTTAATAAAAGAATGATCCAAGAAAAGGGTATCGAGGAGTGTGATGAATACAACTTAGGAACTAAAGAAGAGCCAGGGATGGTTTGAATAGGGAAAGCATCCAATGCACAAGTTTCTTACTGAGTATAATGGTGTCATCACTTGGAGCTATGAAGAATTAAAGACATATGATCCCAAGATTATAACTCATGACATTCCATTGAAACCAAATGCCAGACCTTTTCAACAAAGGCAAGGACCTGTCAATCCCATCCTCAAGCCCCTAATAATGAAGTAAGTCAAGAAATTGCTAGATGCAAAGATCATATTTCCCATTCACCATTCTACATGGGTGGCTAACTTGGTTCCCATGTAGAAGAATACTAGAGAGATTCATCTTTGTGTTGATTTTCATAACTTGAAACTAACATCTCAAAAGGACAATTATCCTCTACCCTCACTTGATGAGGTTCTAAAAATTGTAAATGGTTCAAAAATGATGGCTTCCCTAGATGGATATTTAGGATATAATCAGGTGATGGTTGAAGAAGAAGATTGACTAAATATAGCTTTCACAACTAAATGGAGAACTTTTGCCTATAAGAGAATGCATTTTGGACTAATTAATGCAGGGGCTACATTTTAGCAAACCATGGATGAAGCTCTTAAGGGATTGGTAAATAAGTGTATAGTCATCTACATGGATGATTTAACCATCTTTTCAAAAGATCAAAGCACTCACATTTCTGATTTAATGAGGTTATTCAATAGATGTTGCAGGTATGGCATATCCCTCAATCCCAAGAAATGTTCATTTAGGGTCACTAAAGGTAAGCTTCTGGGTCATATCATTTTTGAAGCTGGGATCTCAATCAATCTTGAAAGAGTTGAATCTATTCTAAAGTTGTCAAACCCCAATAGTTGAAAAGAACTTAAGACTTTATTTGGGAATATAAATTTTGTGCAAAAATTCATAAGCAGATTTATAGAAATTGTTCATCCCCTTAACGATTTACTCAAAAAGGGGGCTAAGATGGAATGGGTTCTAGAGATTAAGAAATCATTTGAAGATATCAAAGTGGCCATTTCAAAAGCTTTGGTCTTTGTAAGTTCTGATTATGAGTTACCTTTTAAGATATATTCGTTTGCTTCAGAACACTCTTGTGTAGGGATCCTGACATAGAAGAAAGAAAAGGAGGATGAAAGACCAATCACTTTTATGAGTTTCCCTTAAAAGAATGCCGAGTTGAATTATTTGAACCTTGATAAACAATCCTTTGTGTTAATCAAGGTAGCAAAGAAGTTCCACCATTATATATTAAGAAGTAATGTGTATGCAATTATACCTAATCTAGTAGTAAAGACACTTTTGATGTAGAATGAACTTGGTGAAAGGAGAGGTAAATGGATCGCCATACTTCAAGAATTCAATTTTAAAATTCAATCTATGAGATTAGTAAGAGGTCAAGGGTTGTCAAGAATGATAGCTAATAACTAGGACAAAGATGAAAAGGAGTTCAAGTTTAATAGTGAAACAAATGAGGATGATCAGAATAAAATGATTGTATCTCAAGTTGATCTTAGTCAAGGTGTGGTGATAGATGTTTGGTATCAAGACATTGTTTATTATCTTTTATATAACTAATGTCATAGTTGGATGAATAGTTCACAATGTAGGGGACTTAAAATGAAGTGTCAATCCTACATGCTAAGTGACAACAAGTTCTATGAGAGGAACTATGAAGCGATATATCTGAAATGTTTAGGATGTGAAGAAGCAAATGAAGTCTTAGAACATTTTCATGACATGTATGGTATAGGACATGGTTCAGCAAAAGCAACAACCCACATGATTTTAAGATCAGGTTATTTTTGGCCCTCGATATTCAAAGACACTTTTGAGCATATATGTTCTTGCCATATCTATCAAACTAGTGCCACTAGAGAAAGGAATCTGATAATGCCCTTATAGCCTATGTATGAGATACACCCCTTCGCAAAGTGGGGGATGGATTTCATTGGTCCAATCAATTCACCATGGTAACCTAGACATGCATTTATTCTCATAGCTACAGATTACTATATATAGTGGACAGAAGTAGAAACATTCAAAAATTGCACTACTAAGGTGGTAACAAACTTCTTGGAAGAACACATTGTTACTAACGGGTTTGCTTTTGCATTAACATTCCTGACCCAATGGGCATTTGAAAATAAAGACATTATCAAGTTCTTTTCAAATTATTACTTGCAAGGAAATGGGGTAGTAGAATCTACAAATAAGAGCTTGATCACAATAATAAGATGATTGTTGAAGGAGAATCCTAGGGATTGGCATACGCAACTCAAATAGGCCTTATGGACAGATCGAGTGAGAGTCAAAAATGCTTTGGGAACTTCTCCATACTTGCTTGTTTACAAAGAAGAGCTAGTATTTTTACTCAACTTCAAAATTCCTATTTTGAAGTTCATGAGTGGATATGCTGAAGATGCTGACAAAGTAACACTAGTACAAAAACAACAATATAGTACTAAATAAACTACTAAATTTTTTAGATATGTGACTAATTTTGATCACGTGACCAATGGTAGTTTATTGCCAGACATTTATCTCCCAACCAAATTTATGACTAGACTATTTAAATCATTGATTTAGTCGTTTATTGTTGTTACTTGGTAGTTTGTATGGTAGTTTATTTGGTAATCTTGGTAGTTTATTTGGTAGTATATTTGGTAGTATATATGGTAGTATATTTGGTAGTTGATTGGGTAGTATATTTGGTAGTTTTTCGGGTAGTATATATGGTAGTTTATTTGGTATTATATACGGTAGTATATTTGGTAATATATTTTGTAGTTTATTTGGTATTTTCTTTTATCATTAGTTTAGTCATATTAAGGCACAATGGAATTGAACCACCACCCTCCTACTTATAAAGTAGGTGCTCTTCCATTGAGCTAAAGTAGGTTCTCTTCCATTGAGCTACTACCCTTTAACGAATAATGCAAAAAATTGACAAATTTATTTTCCCAACATTAGATCTACCATGATCATGGTCACTATAACATGATATACTCTTCTCAAAGAACACAAATTTTAGTTATTATGAAAAACAATAACCTAAATCTTTATCAATAACAATTCAACAATTTTAAATTCTTCTATTCAAGCATTTTAAAATTATATTTCATGTTAATTAAACTTCTCTAAATTATTGTAGTGATAAACTCTTATAAAATATAATTTGGAGCACTTTGGCCACACACAAGTATTGTTTCTTGTGCTAACTTCTCAGAAAAAAGATACTAATGATTATGCAATTATGTCAAGAAAATAGACCTTTGCATTAAATAAAAACATCAAACCCCATTAAAAAATCACATCTATTAAAAACTATGAAACAAAATCAACAATTCTAGATGTAATTTTCTTACCCTCTATTAGTTTTTGCTTGAATGGGAATTTAAATTTTGTATTATATTAGACCAAGATTTTGATACATCACTCTTGTATCCATATAGAACCAGGTAGATATGATGACTTTGTTTATCTCTTCATGTTTACAAATGATCACATATTCAAGAAATTGTTAAGTTTATAATATTTTAGGTTTTGGTTTTTCTTGGATTGAGCAACTTGGTAGTAAAATTAAGAAAATTCCTTGGTTATCCTTTTATGTCATACATTTCAATCTGATGATGATGTTGATTCCTCCTTCAAGTCTTCCTTACACAAAATTTATAAGAGCTATTTTCAGCATAAAATCTTCTATTTCACTTCTAACTAGATGAAAATGATTGATATTTGAATTATGAAGCATATTCTACCCTGAAGGCCCTAAAATCTTTGGCTTGAACCTTAACATATCTTTGACTAGAGATTTTAAAATATCAATCCTAAGCTTCTATCAAATTAACCAAAGCATCCATTTCATCTGTAAACAAACATGAATGATCTCTCTCTCTTCTCTACAAGATACTGTATAATCAGCATGACTATCATAATGATGATATGGACAATCAAGTGATATGATATCCTAGGTACATGTGCCATCTACCTGGAAAATCCTTGATGTGACTCCTCAAACCTGACCTTTGTTATGGAAAACAACAAATGCATTGTTTTAGGTAATACTTTTTGAACACAACAAGGAATTGTTAGTTTAGTGAACATTTCTCCTATGAGCACATAGATTTTTTTGTACATTATCTAAATGTAAAACATGCCCATAATATTTTCATGGTTTGATGTGCTTCCTACATTTCTATAGTCTCCACTAACTTCTTAAAAAACATAAATATGTAGATTTGAAAATAATATTGGGTGTGCAATAGATGTGGAATCAAAGAAATACTTAATCTAAAATGACATTTTGGGTTCCTTTTAAGGGAATGAGTTTATTTATGTGCTTGAGTTCCATGTGCAAGGAATAATTTATTGCAAACAAATAAAATTGTAAAATTTCCAATTTAAATTATTGATAGGGATTGGGAGGAGATTGGCTATTGAAGGTCATGAGTGTCATGAATAATGCTAAATATGTGGAATATGGTTTGTAATATATTAAACACCACAAACAAATAACTTATAAGAATGCAAGTTAAATGGGTTTTAGTTTTCCTTGTATTCTTGCTTAATAGTAGAGTCAAAAGGGGATTTTATGTTTCCATTCTAATTGTTGAATTGGAATGTGGTAGGGGTATGCATATGATATATAAATGAAATTGTATATACTATTATTGATAGATTCCCAACCAATTCTATACACCAATTTCTTTAAGCTTTTCCAATAACATACAAATAACATACCACTTCTTAGATTGCATTACTGTAACTTACAACAATACAGAAGTGAGATATTTTTGGCATAATAATGTCTGGATCTCAATTATCTTGATTCAAGCCCTTATTTTATTCAACTTACAATCAATAGTGGAAATAAAATGATGAAGTTGAACTCTATTCATAATAACATCATTCATAATATCATTGATATGATTTACTAAATAGTTAAAGATGTACCGCACATGAAGTGTCTGTAAGAATCAGAGTTGTGTGTTTACCTTAATATATGACTGTTGAATATGGCTGCCCCTTGAATTCAACACCGTTCCTCTCTACAAATCCAAATCTCAAATCACAAAAATGCTTCTACAAATTCATTTCCTTCAATATATTAGGGAAACAAGATTCAAAATAATGGAGCTTACAATTTGTGATATTTCATGTAATCTAGCCTATGTTGCCTGATGATGCTCAGAATGTTGGTACTTGTCCATGAGAGTTTGGGTAGCTTGGAATGTCATGATTTTGTCCAATCGGTCATCTGATCTCTCAATCTAATGTTCACATGAACAAAATCTCATCTTCATTAAATAGACACCTTTCAATGAATTGTAATATTCACAAAATCAATTAAGACACAAGATGTGGAAAGTACCTGCAATCTCATTGGTCCCTTTAGTGTAGCTTTCACTTTGTCAAAATATGAGTTAATACATCTCAGAAAGTGATCAGATGGGTTTTGGAAAGGTGGGCAAGGAAATCCTACTTGCTCAAAAAACTACAAACATCACAAAAATTCTTATTTGTGAGAATCCATGAATCTAGTTCAGATCAGTATTCCATACCACATGAATCATCAATCAAGGTAGCAATTTTTCTAATGGGGAATTTCATATCAAGGGAATTATATAAGAACATTCTATCTAGAAAAAAACATATATTTAAAAATAATAGTTTAGTTGTCTAACTTTGTTGTATTTATTTCTATTTTTTATGCTCCAACCTTAGCTGGGTCACCACTCTATAGGTTTAAGTTTTCTCTAGATGCTTTTTCCTTGTTAATGTGTACTATTATTTTATAAATGGTAATTTGATTTGAGTTATATAATACAAAGAATTTTTAGATAATATTAAGAGTATTTACTTTTGTAACATAAGTATGTATATAAAGAACAGTCTCAGTAATATGATTGTTGATCATCATTTATAAGACTATTTGTTTGTACTGATTCATTTCAAATAGTTTACAAAATTGACTATCATCTTGTCATTTTCAAGTGAAAAGGGAAAATAGTTTGATAAATGAGGGAAGTCATTGCATAGTGCATAGTGAGCCTTAGAGTTTTAGTGGTATAGAAACATTTAATATCCATTGAATTCATCTACCAATGACCTCAATTGTCAATAGAAATTACCAAAGAAATCCTTTGTGATACAAATACTTTCCATCAACTTATTCTTCAACTACACTCTGATCCAGCTTGAACTTCTCTATAACTTCAAAAAATCTTGTTCCTAGATAGGTAGCAATAACTCAAATACCCTAAAATACAACAACCTACCATCTAACTAAGCCTAGTGACAATAACTCTAGTATTATTAAATATGGAAACCAACCATTATAGCATAAGAAAAGAAAGCTTACCTCACATGCCTGAGATGCCTTGCCAAAGTAAATAGTTTTCCCTCTAGAGAGCAAGTAGAGACTCTCAAAGAGTTCAAACACCTTGCTTCTTGGTTGATGAACTCAAGCTACATAGTATGCCCATCCCTGGCTAGACTTCTTAATGTTTGGGTAAAAAAAAAGGTAGATGCACTGCAATAAATAGTTCACCACATATCAATTCATGTAATTTTGAATTAGTCATAATCAATAGTCTACCCAATTAGTCATAACCACTAGTAGTTAGTATTTTGTTGTCTACACAGAACATTAAATTCATTGATTGAGTCTTATGTGGTCTATGAGGAAAAATATAAAATCATTAAAATACTCTCTAATGTTATTATGGATTGAGGATCTGCCACTAATTAAGTATTAGAGTGACTAATTCTTACCTATCTTAACCACTGGTTGGTTCATCCAAAAATAGCAATCTCGACCTCATGAGGATTTCTAAGCCAATGCTAAATCTTCTCTTTTCTCAACCACTAATTCCTCTCAAGTGCCAATTTCTAATGTGAGTGTTGGCACATTCTTGAAGATCCATTTCAACAAGTGTAGACTCCATTGGTGCTAATTTCTCTGACTGTGAAATCTTATCAAGAAGTCTCAAACAAGAAGAGTATGCTATGGTTTCCATCACACTCAAGGTCCCAATCAAAGTATCATCTTGAGTTACATGTACCTACAAAAAAACATAGGAGAAAAGACATATAACATTAAACATTAAGAATTCACCCAAAAAGAATAACTCCTTTGAAGGAAAGGCCCCTGTTAAGTACTATTAATGAGCATGTTATTATCAAAATCATACTACTATTATGAAGGAGAGCTTTTTCTTTCAATCGTTTAGATTGATAGATCCAGACTGAAATGCATTAGCTGCCAATCTACCCGATTTCCACACAAAAAATAAAAATTGTAAAAGGAATCATCAATCACAACTCAAGTATGAAATTTATCATCTACCCGATTTCCACAATTTTTTTTATAAAACTGTATGTGGATTCATGAATCACGAATCAAGAATTGAAATTCATGATTTGCTTGATGGGTTATTACCTACAAGGGCATCCAAGAGAGTATATTTTCCAGAGCCAAAGGGCCCCATGAGAGCCATCAAGGTGTAAGGCTTGGCATATCCAGTAAAACCCTGAAGAACAATTTGAGTTTCATGACTGCTGAAAGAAATTGTTACACTCAAATTTTTCCATGTTAGCCTTGTTCATAGATCTATTCCTTTTGTACTAGTTTTTTCATTCCTCAATGTCTCACTAAGTGGACTCAGCCCTGCTACCATCGCCTAAACCCTACTATTTCCTTTCTCTATTTCCATAATAGCATGGTTATCACCACTAGATTAAACCATTTTTTGAACACTTGGTTTTTATTTTTGGATCAAACACCACTAATCAAGATAAAAAGCTTTAGACCCACAATCTTATATACCTACCTTTCAACTAATTGTAGACCTTGGAAACTAGAGATTTATGTTATGTTATGATAGCAAAAGAATCTGTTAACCACTTAGAGAGAGCTCATGTGAATTGTGAAGGTGGCATGAAACTTTCATGGTAAGGATCATATGTTTGAATGGTTTGTGTGTTCATACTATTGGCCTCCTATCCTGATTGACTACACTAGAAAGGAGGAAATAAGAATGAAGAGCAATGTCAGCAATGCAAGCCACACATGACAAAGCTGGTTATTAGAAATATTATTAAGGAATCTGTTGGGTATTTCATTTTGGCATGATTGATAACTCACTTACTTATCCCTTTTAACTTATCAAAATAGGGAGGATTCTGGTGAACATTTAATGACTTCCTTCAACAAGCACCACCTCAATCTGACATACAACACCCTATTCTTTTTGCAATTATGATTCTTCCTCAATCAACTCAATTTGTACAAAGCAACTGGAAACTACTCACTGTGCTTCAGATGTTATCTGTTGTTGTTAAAAGTTTTTTCTATTGAAATGTTTAACTTTTTAATTGGTTGATTAAAAAAAATATTTATTATGGATTAGTCGTAATAGATTTTCTCAATCTTTTTGAAATGTAAAAATTTGATTTTGTGTTTTTTTTATATCATTTGATTACATTATAAGAAGTTGTGATTCATTATAAGAATGAGAGAATACAAGAATGGAATAGTTAGTTCACAAAAAAATGAGTAACAATATCTCAAAATTTGTAACAAATCCATGAGTTGAACATGTTAGGGAGAGTAATAAACTATCCAATTTGACAACAATTTGATGGAAGTCTTTCCTTTTGTTAGTGCATGTGAACTACCTTTTTTTGGATGAATGTCCCAAAGATTATTATTGTCAATGAAGGATTTAAAATCTTAGATAGTTCTTATTAGCAGATGAATGCAACCAATCTTCTCATCCAAGGAAGAATTAGCATTAAAATCACCAACAAGAACAATTTTATTCATTCCTAAGAATGTTTCCAACCAAGAGAGCTAGCTATGACCAGCCTCTAGATTTATGTTTAAACTTGGTAGAATGACACAAGTTTTGTTTGGGTTTACATACCTGAATATTTATATGCGGAGTCATTGAGATCACTAATATATCTCCAGATTTTTATGGGACTTAGGTAGAGAGGCATGCAACACAATGGATCATGAATTAAAATGAGAAATTAAATTTGTAGTTGTACCATATGCCAAGAAGAAAATACTTCCACTAACCAGTTCCCCTCCTTGTAGAGTCCGAAGATAAGATTTTGCAGACTCTAGATCCATCAAAAGTGTTGATGGAATTCACTTTAAAGAGGTCAAGATAGTCACATTAGAGGACATTTAAACTTCTAGTGTTGCTAAGGATAATATAGGCAAATTTTTAATAGGTACTTTCAGTAGCAGTTATTATTATGACTCAAATATTACTTCAAAAGGATCTAAATTTAATTTGGGTTGAGTTGAAATTAATTATTGTTTTATTGTCATGTTTGATCGCTAGGTGAGTTTGTTTGATAGCCACAATTATCTTGAAACCCTAGATCACATCTAGTTTAATGCTGGCACTGTGACCATTTTTCCTAAAAAGCATTGAAATTCTTGAGCTATTACTTTATCCTTTATAAGAACAACTGGGTAATTCAAGACTCTTTGAGTTCTAGGAAATACATTGTTCTTGTCCTTTGAACCTTTCCAGCGAAGGTTAACTGTAATTGGATGATGTTGATAATAAAATATGTTAATTTATGGTAGGTAGATTTTGGGATGGAGAGAAAACCCTCGTTGCAAAATTTTCTTCTTGTTAATAGTTTTGTTTAAACCCTACCTCATAGTAATGCTAACACTAGCTATCCTTGTGCTATTTTTTGTGAGTTGAATTAACTGTACTATTCTTGAAAAGGCTTTCTTTTGTTAGGAACCCTAACCATCTAGGGTACTCATTATGGATTATATCTAGTGTCGATAGTGATATATCGACTACAATATTATCTAGGGACGATTCTTCACTAAATATAGATTTACTTGATTGAGTGCCTTTTTGTTGATATATATTTCTCTATGTTGAGAAAGTATGAATACAACTTAAATTCATATGCTCATATTATAGCATACCTAATTGACCAATATGTAGAAGGTGATTCATCAAACAGTGCATTTATCTAGATCCATAGCTCCCATACATGTTTAACAGAGCACAAACCACACTTGAATTAGATTTAAAGCTAGATCCAATCACCTGAGCATATACATTGCAATAGATTTTGATAAGGCTAGAAGCCCTCAACCCATAAACAAAAGCCCTAATTTCTTTTAGATACATCATCTCACAAAATCATCTCGACATCGAATAGCCATCTTTGATCTTGAAGCCCATAACACTAAATTTATCTTTGGAATTTTGTCAAGCACGTGTCACGCATCATTTATTCTTCCACATTTGTTATACATATTTATTAGTACTTGTCAGTAGGCTCAGTACTATTGTAATACTTTTTGGATTTTACGCTTTAACTAGTGATTAAATTATTTGGTTTCTATGACTTTAAAATTAATTGATTTGAATTTTTTTTTATCAAACTAATATGTTGCATAGCATAGATGCATGATTGTTAACATTACAATTTTAAGAGATTTTTTTTAAAGATTTGATTGGTTGTATTCATTTAGCTCTTATACTGGTGGTGGATTGTAAAACTAAATATTTTTAATAGTTGGTTTTTGTGAAGTGAATATTATTCATTAATGTTTAATAATTTTAATGTAAATGATTTGGTTTAATTTTTTTATATTTTAATATTGTAGTTTTTTATAATATAATATTTGTCATTCAATTAAAATTACTAAAAAGATATCTTTCCTATATTATATAATAGTTTAAGAAATATTATTATATTATTAAAAAAATATTATTATTTTCATATTTTAATAAATTTCTAATATAATATTTATCAATGACATATATACAATAGAACATATATATTAATAGGTTATTTATAAATAAAATTTAAATTTAAATTATAATTATTATCATTATAGAAAACTCTAACTATCTAATATTTTTATTAATTAAAATATTTTATAAACTAGAATAAATTTATTAAATTAAAACTATATTTATATAAAAGCTAAAGGCAAGTACTAAGCCACTATGTGGCAGTTGTTATAATAATTTTTTTTTATAAAATCTTGTCTAATTATTAATTATAAATTGATGGTAAAATTTATTTTCAATATAATATTTGCATTTAGTGCTACAATATCAATAAGATACATATTTAAGTAAGTAAAAATAATATTAGTAAATATAATTTATCCTAATTTATATTGATATATTAAAAAATGAAAGAATTGTTCACACAATAATAAAATATGATCAAAGCCCTCGTATGATCAAAAATGGAAATGCAATTTAAATATGAGATTTGAGAATAAAATGAAAAATTCAAAAGTTACCACTCTCTATAGGAAATGTTAGGTTTATATAAATAAATTTAAGGAAAATAAAAGAATCTCTTACATAAATATTGGAACACATGTTTTAATTTATACAAAAATATGATTCATAATATTTATTGTATAAATCTTTAAACTTTCCTTAACAAAATTCTATGTTGTAAGGAGTTTGAAGAATAAATGATGTCACATAGTCATATAATATAACCTAGAATGTTATTGACACTAGATAACATATCAAGGTTAGTCAAAGTGAAATGTTTGAGACTTCAATTTATTCATGATATGAAGTGGTGGGAAACAAACATGCCTAAAATTGAATTTGAAAATGAAAGGTTCAAGGGTTCTCAAAATTTTCAACTTAGTTAGATCACTTTAACACATTATTACAAATACCCTATTGAGAAAAAGAATTAGGTGAAACTAAAAGATAGAATTTTTTCTTGCAAATATTTGTGCAAATGAAAGTGAGTATAAATCAAATGTGCCAACTCTTAGTTGTAATTATACCACTCATTACATTAAGTAAACCCACTCTATAAATCTTTATCTTTGGAGCTATATTTAATTATTATGTGAATGACATTATAAATAAAGAAATTTAAAACCAAAACTTATAGTATTGAAACTTTAAAAGAAATGTAAGAAATATTGATTCTTGAATGTTGAAGTCAAAATTTATATTAATAAAAATTCAAAAAATATTTAAGTAATACTACATTAAATTCCTACCATCTTAATATTTGTATCCTTATGAAGTAAAACCTAATTAAATTCTACACAAAATTCACAAGAACCTATAATCTTATTTACATTTTTCAAAAATTTAAATCTAAGGAGTTCATACATAGATTTTAGGAGTTTGAGTGTAGTTTGGTGTGATTTTGAGCTCATGGGTAGTTTAATATCAATTGAGAGGACATTCAAGAAAGCTAATAGATAAAAATGAATTGATAGGACAAAAAAAAAATTTAGCAATAATTTTTTTTTAAAAATTTTAAATAATATATTAATATGATGAAAAAATTATTGATCATTCATTTAGTCATTTGTTTTGGTGACTAATATTTAGTGAGCAATTGTTTAGTCATTTTTTGATCATTTATTTAGTCATGTGTGCTTGTCTAACCTTTAGATTTTTCCTTATGACCAAATTAGTCATTTATTTAATCATGTGTACTTCTAAATTATAAAATATTACTAGAATTTGATCACTTTTAGTCACGTGACTAAAAATCTTAGTCTCGTGACTAAATATTTTAGTCACGTAGTCATTTATTTTCCAAAATTCTACTAGATTAAAAATTAGATTGAGGAATCTTTTAGGGATGGATGAAAAATGGACAGCTGCATTGGAGCACATGGCTAAACATCAAGCTGTCATGAAGAGATGGTTTGACAAGAGAGCCATGATAAAGTCATTTAGGATTTCTGACCTTGTTCTATTATGGGATAAGGTGAAATTAAAGTTGGGTAGTCATACCAAGTTTCAACACTTATGGATGGGTCCTTACCAGATCCCATAAATTCTCAGAGAAAACACTTTTAGGCTTAGTTCCTTACAGGGGGAATTTCTTCCCTTACCCATAAATGGGCAATTTTTAAAGCATTATGTTGAAGCCTAAAAGAAAAATAAATAAAATTTTTTGAGATTTTTATCTATATTTAGCCTAGATTTTTATTTCTACTAGTGTGTTTATTTTCTGCGATTATGTTTCACTTTCATGTTGTTTGTTTTCTTTTAGTCATGTTTTATTTTTCAAAGTTGTGTCAGTCTCTGGGGGTAAGGTGTACTTGAGATTCTATCTTGAGATATTTCATTAACCACTCTTTGGTTCTGATTTCAAGAAGAGGTATTTCTTTGTCAAAACATCTAGATGACTGTGTGTCTTATACAAACTGAACAATGGATGTTGCTTGTAGAAATAGGGAGGCTTTTAGTCCTAAGTTAAGGGTTCTGAACCAATGAGCTCTCAACACTTTGCAAACTTAAGAATTGACATCTTAGGTGTTGTGGAATTAAGGTCAAAGGAAACAAGGAATGATTCGAACTCTAATTGATTCAAATAGGAGGGGTCTCCTTAACGGATTGCTAAGATCATTGTTGGGTGTGAGAGTTTTGAAAAGTTCTAAAAGAGGAACACAAGGGATGTTCACAAAATATTGGATCCAAGAAACAACACTGATGTCCTAGCTACACAATCTAAGCATAATTAGGATATTAAAAAAAAAACAAAAAAGTAGAAAAGGATGGTGTTAAGACTGAACGATTCTAAAGATCTAAAATGGCAAAAGATATGTTTTCAAAATAAAGTATCTTGTATACAAAACATTTCTTCATCAAAGAGTGACATTGTGAACTACATGGAACAATTATTTAAATTTGTTAGAAAGCATAAAAGAAAGTGGCA
The DNA here is from genome assembly GCA_028749045.1 of Cupressus sempervirens. Lineage (NCBI taxonomy): Eukaryota > Viridiplantae > Streptophyta > Pinopsida > Cupressales > Cupressaceae > Cupressus > Cupressus sempervirens. The sequence continues at coordinate 962,255,805 of CM053787.1, read as the reverse complement.
TCCCACTAAGAGCCCTCAAACTGATTCTCTCATCTAGTCAAGTAGTGATTGATAAACAACCTTCGTGAAAATTTTGAATGGATGGCCCATGAGGAGTGGAAGATTATTTCCAAGTTGTCCAAAAAACTTTGATAGACTGCATCCTAAGATGTCAAAGAGAATGAACACGTGAAATCACACACTAAGCTTTAAGGTTTTGAATTCTGGAATTTTGATCATAAAGTCCTCCAAAATAGGCTTGAGATGTTCAAAGTTTGATTGGTGCTTGAGACATATTCTAAGGATATTTTCTGATGAAGAAATACCTTCGTCATTTTTTTTATTTTTTTGGGGGGCTATTTTTTGTGGTTCCACAATACATGCCCCATTCCCTACTCTAGAATGGGGACCCCCTCATTTTTTCAGGCTCCCAAACTCACAGTTCGAGATTCAAGAAAGTGTTAGAGTCAAAAAATAAATCATAAAAGATCAAAAAAATTGAAAAAAAAAACCAAAAAATTTAAAAATTTAAAACTCAAAAAAATCAAAAAAATTGAAAATTCATTATATATATATATAATTCAAAAAAAAAATTAATAATAAAATTTTTTGAATGAAAGTGAAGTGTGCACCACATAAGGCGTGCATGCACTAAGTGGGCGAGGGTTATAAAACCCTTGGCCCCCCTCCAAAGATTCATTTTGATCGTATAAGTTTGCAAGAGTGTGTTTCAAACAAAGGTGCATTTTTACATTGTTTGGTGCAGCATGCATATGACATTGTGCCTTGAGCTCATGGCATTGCACACTTTTTATGTGGCATTGCATATTACATTGCACCACGCACCTAATAATACATGGCACCATGTGCACATTGTTTTGCACCATGCACATATGACATTGTGTCGCATGCCCATGGCATTGTACGCTCATTATTTTGCACTGGTAAAATATGACATGGCATTGCATGCCGCACACCAAAAAGCTTATCTCCTCCTCACCCCAGTGCAATGCATCACTCATCACCACGCTCGTGCACATGTTTCATGCTATGCAACTCATGCTCACACCTACACCCATGCATGGTCAACATAAAACCCTAACCGCCTCACACTCCCAAGCACACTGTGCCTACACATGTGCCCACCTCTGAGCCATGTAGAGTGTGTTTTGCACCACGTGTGTTTTTGTTTTTTAATCCCCATTCATTTTAACATAAACCCTAAAATTCAAAAAAAAAGTATAATAGTAACTTAAAAAATTAAAAATAAATAAATAAATTATTTAAAATAAATGAAAGCACCCAAATTGGGCGTTTCATTTTTGTTTTTATATTTTTTTTCATTAATGAAATTTAAGGCATTTGAATTTTTATTTCCAACTTCTCTATCTTTTGAGCTGATAAACTTTTTTTTTCGTGACGTGTAGAGATTAAATGACATCCACATCCAAAATGGCACCCAAGCCCATCATATTCAAGGCATATCATCAAAATCAAGGTTCCATGACAATCATGTAGAAATTAGAGATACCAACCTAGGACATATAGACCTGGGAGAATTCCTTAGTATTTGCAACAAACCAATGGAGAGGTCAGTGGTAGTATCCAAATTGATTCATTCTAGGTTGGTGATCAGAACTTCGCATCCCATATTAGTACAGTCAGCAAAATTGAACATGGCTCTAGCACAACATTTTGTTTCTAAGGAGAGAGTGGTCAAAAGCATAACTAGAGAAGTTGTGTTAGATTTATGACCTAACAACATTGACAAGGTCTTCCATCTCTTGAGGGTAGATCAATTCATCAGACTTTCCTATGAAGCAGCAGAGAGATGGTACAAGGAGCACCAGAAAGAGGTGACTAAAATTATCCAATCATCTTACCTCATTGAGATGCCTCCTTAGGGTAGGATCACAGGAAAGGTGGACATGACTAGGGGATACATGAAGGATGACATTGGGTACTCCATTATCCTTTTGAGTAGAGTCATGGTTTTACTAGTAGCTGGTCACCTCAGCGCTTTCATGGTCAACTTCATTAAGATGATAAAGATGATAAGGATACCTCTAGACTGGGCTACCACACTAAGTGAGAACTTGTGTGAGCACTTGGGTGCAGTTAAGGAGAAGAAGTTCTATATGACTTCTTACATGGTTTACCTACTTGCAACAAGAGCAAAAAACTACCCTAGTTTATATAGGAAAGGTAGTATGCAGGATCCTAATGCATGCCCTTACATTGTCTACCCTTAACTAGTGAGGAAGAAGCTCTCAACATAGAGCAAGGAGTACAAAATTGTGAATGACGCATTCATCTTCATAGTCATTCATTTCATTGAAGGTGATTATGCAAAGAGGTTATTCGAAGAAGCAAAAGCATAGATAATATCTCTTAGAGCCTACTTCATCCAATTTAAGACATTCACATAGCCATGGGTAGCTGGTGCTACTATCAACCCCAAGAAGCTCCTCAGATATCCAAGTGATAAGTTAGTTCTATTGGAGATTTCTTGGTAGATTGAGTTTGCATATGAATAGGTGAAGATATAAAGGAGACCCTATTAGGGATGGCCCCTAGTCATTGGACTGTATTAGGTCAAACAAAAGTAGGATATTCCATCTTTCAAGTGGGAATGGGAGAATTATGCCCTCAAAGAATACAATTCCCCTCAACTCTATTTTGACAATATCAGGAGAGTGGAGAGTTTGGATGACAAGGAGTTCCATCACGAGGATGTCATAGAAGATCATTAGATGACCACCACAAATGACTATGATGTCTGCATAAGGGACTATTGTAGGATGACTTTGTACTAAGTAGAGAAAGCTGTAAAACTAGACATTCTAGAGGCAGTAAGGCAACATGATTCATGGGAGTTGCTACACCCCCTATTCAACTAGGACAAAATAGGAGAGAGGCCCATTATGAATGCCAAGGTTGATAGGGAGGAGGGTGATGATATTAATTATCAGGTAAAACATGTAATTAGAATGACTAAGGATTAGATCAAGAAGCCTTTTCAGCTTGATCTAATACCTAACACTGTTATCTTTCATGCTCAAGCCAACCCTGAGAAAGGTAGAGGAAGGAAAGTCACAATTCCTTCTTTTGTAGCTCAGTCTCCCATCAAGCCAAAGATAGTATACCAACTTGACCACCCAGTTGGATACTACCATCCTTTAGAGAGGAAAGGAAAGAACAAGAGGAAGAGGACCTCCCCTTAGAGGATTCAAGAAGAATAGGGAAAAGTGAAGGGTCTGAGGATACTAGAGCTCCACAAGTTTAGGATGAACCCCAATTGCCTCCCTTTGTGCCTACCCAATCAGAAGAGGGAGAGATTCAACAAGTTCCCATTCCTCCTTCACAAGAAGAGCTAGCATCCTCTTCTGCCTTCATGAAACCAAAGAGGATCAAGATCTAAATGATGAAAAGGAAAAGGGTGACTAGGAGAATGGTACCTTTCCCATCTATTCCTAAGACTATTTCGAAAGGGTAGGAGGAGGAAGAAGAGGAGATAGATGAAGAAGAGTAGCTACTCTTGTAGAAGAGAACCCAACTAGCTAGAGCCACTAAGCAATAAAGGAGAAAAAGTATCATGGGTACATCACCATCCACCCTAGTTGGACCCTTGGAAGTCTCTTCTTCGGTAGATGAAGTATAATAGTGGGTGGATGAGAAAACTAAAGAGGGTGATGTCATTTTTAAAATGTCAAATTTTGTTTTCATGCCCATCAGTATAGAGCAAGTTGGGGATAAGATCAGGGATACCCGTATAGGAAAACCTCAACAAGAAGACTAGACATAGATGTTGCCAGATTCATAGGGTCCTAGTCTTACTTTCCTAGCTCCACAAGTCACAGTGGTAGGTAGTAGCTCGGTTACTCCTCCAACCAAAATTTTAGAAGAGGAATAGGTTCAGAAGGAACCATCACAAGGAGAGAAAATAGAACAAAGGGCCATTGATGAAGTTTCATAGGAGGGACAAATGGTAGAGTATTCTCAATCACCTTCCCAAGACATTGAGGTGCAAACTACAAGGTCCACTAAGATTGAGACCATAGAAGGAGAGCCTTCACAAAAGGAAACAACTCCAATGAGTAGTGATAAGGGAAAGGAGGTAGTGGAACACACCACTTCATCCTCAATAAGAAGGTCTTTAGCTAAGCACATCTGAAGATGGCTCCAAAAATAAATTACAAGGATTACAAGACCTCAATTCCATGTTATTGAGAAAGACATTTATGATATTTTAAATAAAGTTGAGTCCTTGTCACACAAGGCAACATCATTGGTGTTTGTAACTAGTACACGAGGCCAAGAATTATTTGCACAACTAGTCATTCCTCCTTAAGACATGGATGTAGAAAGCTTTGGTCACAAGGATTATCAATTTAAAGAGGTTAGGTTGGGAAGACCTACACAAGATACAACCTAATTGATGGTGACTATGGGAGTCAAAGAGGTCTTAAAGAGCATGGGACAGAATGAGGCCAAACTCCAAACACTTTGAAGGTAGATGGAGATCCTAAAAGGATAATTGGCCGAAGTGGTTGGTCCTCTTGATCCTAAGCACCCCAAGGACACATTGAATACCATTCTTAGAGAAGGGGAAGTTGTGCAATTGGATCCATTTTTGAAAGCCTATCAGAAGTAGCGGGAAAGTTTTGGAGAGAAAGGTGTTTTGATTATCATGGGAAATTTGAAGTTACTACATGCTATGTAGGAGAACAAAAATAAAATCATAACCAATTTTGAAGTAGGACTTCAATATTTTGGATGAAGTGAGGGCCTAGAGCAAGGATTTACAAACTTTGCAAGCCATAAAGTTAAAATGATACCAGATTTGGATAGATGTATATACAAGAGAAGAGTTAGATATGATTGATGATTGGATAGAGAAAATAACAGATAGCAATAAAGCAATGGAAATATTACATGAGGAGATTCATCAGCTCAAGGACCAAGCCCGAGAGAAAAGTTTGGAAATAGAGAGACACTATAGCGATGCATGCTTGGATATTTTTGAAGATAAGAAATGAGAAAATTTACTACCTATAGAGACAGTACTAGAGAATTTCAGGAAGATTTTTGTGGAAGTTTCTAATGATGAGGACATCCAACAAGGCTTCAAAACCAAAGAAGCATTGTCAAAATTAAATACCAAACTCAGGGATTTTTTTGACACTCGAATTGAGGTATACAATTATAGACAAAAATTCAAGGAAAAATATGAGGCTTTGGATTTACCAAATGTGGCCAAAATTATTGAGATTATAGAGAAATTCAAGGGCAACCATCCAAACATAGCTTTGGGAAGAAGAAGAACAAAACCCATATGCCAAAATTTCAATTTTGACACTCAATAAAATTTTGAGATTTTGGACCAATTTGAGGTGCGTAGGTCCATAGCTCTATAGGTGCACATTTTCAAAAAAAAAATTATGATAGTTAACTACCAGTTCCAAAAATAGAGCTTTCCATGCATTGAAAACACATTCTGACGGTAGTTTAACTCCTGCAAACAACCTGTGAAGGATTAGCTCCTATTTTTGACACTTCCACTTTGACTTTGATATTTCTCTTTCTCTCTTCTCTCATATTTATTTTTTTTAAACATGTAAAAGGCTCATGCATCCAATTAATGGATATAAAATGGATGGATTCCTACTAAGCACCAGTTAGATTGTAGTTTGTATATAATTAGTTTATTTTTTTAATTAAAAAAAAAATTATTGCATGAAGAATATCTCTCACTCTCAACACAAATTAAGGAGATGATTTCTTATAAATACCTCATTGTAATATGTAATGAGGTCCACCATTATTATGTAATAAAATTATACTTTTGGTGCTCGCATTTGGAGTGTAGTGATTCTTTCCTGAATGTGTCATTGTTTTGTGAATTTTGTTCATGGAATTGTGATTGAGAAAAAGGTTTATTGTATTGTTTTTGGTTCTACAATCTTTTAGTTCTAGTGTTTGCTAAAAATTTATAAATTTCACTAACGTAATGAGCTTGAGAAGAAATCATCGAATTGTGCTTGCATAACTCTTTGTCTTGCATGTACTTTATGTGGCCTTGGTATCTGATGAAGAGTGAAATATCATATGATCATTAAAGTTTCTCATGATGATTGCATTAGTGGAATTGAGGAATCGTTGCTCCTACTTTCATTGGTTACGTACCAATTTCTTTGAAATCTTAACTCACAGATGTGTTGTTTTCTGTAGCTTATGTCTATTTGGATTTTAATTTCATGTTAATTTCTTTGAATTTCATGTTATTTTATTGAAAGTTCTTATTAATTTCTTTATCGACCCCCTTGTTAGAATAGGATTTGATATTAGCTGCATGATTAGATTGCATTCATAAAAAAACATAAAAATACAAAACATAGTTCCTTTTTAGTTTTATTTTGAAATAGCATGCAGATTCTTCATTCCATCCGAAATAAAAAAAACCAGCAAAGGCCTCCTCATGAACATTCACATTTATCTTCAACTGAGCAGATCTAGTAGGTTGCAAGATAGCCGAGAACCTTGGATTTGATTCACAAAATTAGGTTTTCAAGAGAGGAGTTTGCAAGAATTCCTACCATTTAGCATTGTGTAAAACAACAGCTCAATAGTAATCAATATTTCATTTGAGCAGACATAAGCTTACAATCTATCATGCCAAATGTTTATAGGGGTTCCTTGGCATATTTCATGTGAGAAATAAAAATATAATGCTTTCACTAATAGAACATTAAGCCAATACAATAGCGTAGTAGGTCTAAGTCAGTCATATCAAAAGCTTTATTTATTTCATGCTTGACAGTATCAATGAGAGTATCTAAAATCCTTGTAATGATAAGATCATCCACATACAAAAAAAGTATGACAATCTCCACTCCAACCTTTTTTTATATACAAATTAGGATCAAAAGGGCTACAAATAGAACCATGTTGCAATAGGTGACCATTTATTTCAATGTACCAAGCCAATATCAAGACTTTATTTGATAACATACCTTGAGAGGATTATGATCATCAATGAAACCTTCAAGTTAGACCATGTAGACTTCTTCTATAAAAATACCATTTAGGAATGTACTCTTCACATCCATATGGTGAAGCTTCCAACCTTTTTGTGCAGCTAGAGAACACACAACTCTTATGGTTTTGAGCTTTACAATGGGTGAAAAGGTTTCTTCATAATCTATCCCCTCATATTGGGCATATCCTTTTACAAAAAAAATGCACCTTAAATACTTTTCAGTAGATCCATCAGCCTTATCCTCAGTTTTGAAAACCCACTTGTAATCAATAGGTTTCATTCATGCTCGTAGATCAACAAGCTCCCAAGTACATTTTTTGACCAGAGACTCATGCTCAACATCTGTGGCATGCTTCCAATGTGGTTAAATGAGAGCAACATGTAGTGTCTTAGTTCAAGTTAGAATCACAAAGTGTACTCTAAACCCATTTAGGATGAGAGTATTGTTTTCGCTGACCAAAACCATCCAAAATACCCAAATCAACATTTAGATCACCATATAACTTTTCTTCTCCCTAGTTAAGAAGAGTTCTCAATCTCATCATCAAAGTGTGAGATAGTCTTATGAAAAGGTATAAGAGAATTATTGCATAGTTTAGAATCAAAAGAATATTTATCAAAGAACACAACTCTACTTACAACAATATTAGAAATTTTAGGATCCATAAGAGAGTATACTTTGGAATCTAAACTGTAGCCCAATAATATACAAGCGAGTGAATTGGAATCAAACTTCTTTCATTTTTGAGTTTGGATGCGCATATATGGTATACATTAAAACACTCAAAAATGTGAAACTGATAGTTTATGGTCACTCCATACATCTTCTCATGTTTTATTTTTGAAACCATTAGTGTGAAATCTATTAAACAAGTATAGTATGTACAAACATCTCCTACTTTGAACTGTTCACCCATCTTTATGGTAGCTATAGCATACACCAAGTCATCTTGAAGACAATCCACTTGTGTAGCTCTAAAATACCATTTTACTAGGGTGTATATGGAGTGGTCAAATGTTTCTTAATGCTCAAATCCTTCAAAAAGTCTAGAAACTCGATAGTAGTAAACTCTCTCCTATGAGCTCAAGAGAGAATAATTAGAGGCTTCCAAGAATCTTGAGTCATCTAAGAATAAAAGACCACAAAAATGAGAAAAATCCTCACTCTTCTTTTGAGGAAAATAGATTAAATTCCATCAAGATAAATCATCTAAAAATAACATGAAATATTAGAATCCTTGAAAAGAATGAGGAAGATGTCCGCAAAGATTGGCTGAAATAAGAGCAAGTGGTTTTGGAAACTGATACATTCTAGACTGAAAGAGTCTTAATGTTGTTTCCTTATGAAATAGTTAGAGAATGGAGATAAAGTAGACAAGGATAATGAAAAAAGACCTCATACTATCATATGAGAGTTCATCTATGAAAGTGGCTGAACAAAGAGGTCTCCTTATCTATAATGCTAGAGATATGTAGATGCAACAATGGAAGAAGAAAAGAGCAACACTAGATGAGGAAGCAGTAACAAGTGCCAAGATATGCCCCTATTTGAAACCTTGAGAAATGACTATACCATATTTTAAAATAATACAAGATTTATCAACATCCTAGACTCGATACTCTACCTTGAGCTAATGATTCAAAAGTTGACTAATAGACAAAATATTTCTAGTGAAACTAGGAATTTAGTGAATATTTGTGATAGGAAAAGTTACCAAGGTAAAAGGTATCCTAACGATACTAATTCCTTCTACTATATAATCCATATCATCAACAATATGGATGTGATCATTAGTGGGTGTAGGATTGAATGTAGTCGATGCAAGTAATCTTCCTTTTCTTTTTCCACACAAAACTATTAGCAATTCCTAGTATAAAAGGCCTATTAGAAGTAAGAATTTTGTTAATGTACAAGTTAAGGTTGAAAGAGATATTTATTTTTATGCTTTTATTAAAATAGAGACATCCATGTGGAAATAAAGACCATGATCAAATCAATTTTTAAAAAATAATTATTTATAATAAAACTTTAAGAAATATTTTGTGAAAATCAAAGTCACAAATTCCTAATGGACTAAGAAAAGTAAAGAAGGATTGATTGGTGTTGGACTTTAGTCATATCAATGATTAATGGTTGTATTATATGATCATGAAAATTTAATTTTCTCCCATATTAATTAACACCAAGCCTTACTAGTATATTTTTCAAGGCTTAGTTGGTCATAATTGATCATTCAATTTAACTATATAATTACTGAATTAAAGTAGACATTGAAATGTGAATATTTTTAAAAATGTATTGGACATATATTCTTCAATCATTATACCATATATTACAATGAGAACATAATATATTGTGAGTTATAAAATGTAGGGAAAATCTTGGTCATATATATATAATGTGATCTAAACTTTTTGATCAAAATGAGCACAAAATCCATGTGTCCATCAATAATATGAAAGAGAAACCCAAATGAATCAATGAAGAGAAAACCAACAACCATTTAATATTAAAATATAACTATCAAAATAATATTGAAATTAAAACAAAGTGAATATTTTCACTCACTTTTGTTCCATTATATTTTATCATGAACCTTTTAAACAATATGACATTTCTAATAATGTGTAGGGAATTAAAATAGCCATGAACAATATCCAACATCTTTGAATGAAGAGACATTTTCTAAAGTGAACCAATACCTAACTCTTCAAATAGATAGACCATGGGGAATATTTTAAGTTTTATAATTGCATTCCACTCCTCTACAAGTGATCATCAATCCTTTTTCATTCATAGTTTAAATAAACAATCTAATTAAAAATCATGACTATTGGACTACATTCACACTGAGATATATATAAAAAATGAAAAATAAAAATGTGTAGGGAAACCATCAACATCATTTTAAGGAGCTATCTTAAAGATGCACTCCATTATCTCTACTATTTCCAACACATTCAATGCAATTTTACACTAAAAAAAATATTCACTAAACAATTTTTATTTTTATTATGATGAGGTAGAATAAGCTTTTTATTTTTAATGTGGAAGACTCAACTCAACCACACATGCATTTTGGGTAATGCTTAAATGTCACTACCTAATTGTGAAATTCTAAAACTTACAACATGAAAAAAATATTGGCCAATATTAAAACTATATGAAAAAATTAAAATTATGAGACATGCAATCATCAAAAAAATAAGCATAAGTCCATGAAATTTATTTATCCTATTATTCATTTATAAGCTCTTCAAGTCTAACCATGACCACATGGCCATGATGACCAACCTTTTTCAAATTGATAAAAACTATCACACCATCTTTAGTTTTGGTATTGATTAATGAAATAAAGAATTTAAATACCATGAAGTTGCATCAAATACTACTTAAATGACTTTGTTGAAATAATGAAAAACATAAAAATAGCACAATGCATAAGAATTTTCTATTGAGCTCATCTACTTGTTGCAAGTCTAAAAATGACTATTGCATAATAGAAAGGAAACAACTTAATATTTTCTAGGATTTGGTTCATCTTTTCTAGGATTTTCTTCACTACCATTAGAAATTGATTGGTGCTCTATGATTTTTCTTTGCATATAGAGTTGGTTTAACCATGGAAAAAATATCATATTTAATCACATTCAAGTTGCGCAAATACTATTATGGTTGACCTCATAGGAATTCCTCATGCTTCACATATGTGAGCATCATAGGTAGATCCAATAAATTCTAAGTGTTCCATTTATTCTCATCGGAGATAGGTTTGTTTGAGCCACTACTCATAAAATATGAGTCAAAGAGTTTAAATCAAAAAAGTACATAGTTAAATCCTGATAGAAACATTACAAAACTCTCTGGACTTTGAACATTACATGAGAAATGAAACCTTTGGTTGAGATGTTAAATGGTTTGTCCTTCTCAACTATTCCCTTGTTTTCTTCATTTTTCTCCACAAATTCATTAGAAATTCCAAAATCTATAATCTAGTTTGACAAAAGCAATAAGAAACAATTTCTCCTTTATTTATTAGTTTTACATTTGATAGGTGGAAATGAAATTTTCATCTTTTACAAACTACAAGAAATAGGGTATTTCTCAAAAAATTTCCACACTTTCCTAAGTTTCAAAGGTTGTAGGAGTTCCATAATTTTTTGTTGGGAGATTAATGTTAGGTGTTCCAAAAGACAAAACTATAATCTATGCTAGTTGTAGACTAAGTCTATGAGATATGAGTGATCATCTGCTTGTGCAACATCATAGATAGGAGAAATGGATATGACATTTAAATGAGAGGATGTTAGAATTATATAGAAATTTTTCCAAACACAAACATAAATTATGGACTATGACATCCAATAGTCTTAATCAATAAATTTTGGAGGACAATGAGTGAGTTAATAAGGGAGAGTTGGTGGCCTTTCAAATGTCCATGTCATGGTTGTGGCATAGTTATAATTAGTTATCATCCCAATTGCTTCATACATGGGTAGAAATTATGGCACCTCATAGTTACCTATGGAACCCTCTACCTCTCTAGACATCCAGTGTTGGTCCTAAAGCTCAAAATTATTTGCTTCATTTTTTAATTAAATCAATTTACCAAGGAATCATATTTTAAATCAATTTCACAAGGAACCATATTTTGAATCATATTAATCATTTAGGCCACCACCTTGTCTACTTCTATATCCTTATACAATGTCATAGACAATTGCTAGAGAAGAGATGCAAATTGGGCAAAAGACAGAATGAAACTTGAAGATTGTTGCATGGGCTTTAGAAGCCTAGCCAAGGGAGGACAAGGGGAGAGATATACACAAAATCTCTAAATGTAACATTAATGATAAGAACTATTATTAATATAATACAAAATTTCTAAATCATTTACCCAACATTGTTATGATACTCTACCATAGAAATATCATCAACATTCATATTGTTTTGGATATCTTAGAGCTAGATATAGTAAAGAAGATGTGGGACACCATTCTAAATCTTTACTAGAATGCTATCACCAATTGGAAGATGATTCTCAGAGAGAATTTGAAGAATACCCTGATGAACTAGGGAGAAGACATCACAAGTTACCTCACTAGGCTTAGACTTGTCAAGGACAAGTTAGTAGTTGTTTGAGATAGCCCAAGTGATTATGAGATAGTGAGAATAGCCCTAAATGGGTTTTCTAAATAGTGGAGAATCTTTTTTCAAGTTTTCAATGGATGAGATACCTTATTGAGTAGGGATTGACTATGAACTGATTTCACTCAGGAGGAGTTTAGACTAAGTCTTTTTAGCAGGTGAACAAGAGTCAAAAGAGTAAGGTGGAACAAGAGAATGTTGACCTAGCAGTGAAAGGGATAGAAAAGAAGGGATCTAGCAAAGGATCAAATTCACAAAACAAGAAGAAGAAGGACTTTTCTAAGGTTAAGTTCTTTGGATTTCATGAGTATGGTCACTATGTTAGTGATTTCCTTAAAAGGAAGAAGGCAAAGAAGAAAGTAGCAACTTCAAAAAGTGTAGAAGAACACTCTAGTAGACTAGAAGATGAGTTTGGACTTATAGCTTGTATAGTGAGCTCAACCTCATAGACAATCTGGTATATAGATAGTGGGGCGTCATTTCATATGACATGAGTTACAGAGTACTTCTCAAGTTATAAGGAGTAGAACACCAATATCCAAACTTCTATGGGAAACTTGTCCAAACTCAACCTAGTTGGTAAAGGGAATGTTCAATTTTAAAGGGAGAATGGAAAGATAATTCTAGTTCATGATGTGTTACATGTGCCAGGATTAGGTATGAATTTGATTTATGTATCTATTCTTTAGGATAGGGGGTATAATGAATGCTTTAGAGGGACATGTGTTGATTAAGCACAAGGATTGGAAATCACCCATAATTATTGGATTTAGGAGTGGTCGCCTTTATAGGTTGTAGTTTGATACTCCTAAGGCACTCATGCGAAGAAATAATCCTAGATGTCTTGGAGAGATATCACAGAGGAGGATGGGCCATATTCATCATGGAGCACTCAAATTGCTTCATGATATGGTGATAGGTATTTTGGAGGTAAGCATAGAGCATGATGATGTATGTAAAGGATGTGTGTTGGAGAAGTTTATGAAAGCATCTTTTCCAAGGAGTGACAGCAGATCTAAAGGTGTTCTTGATCTAGTGCATTTAGATGTATGTGGACCGATGTCAACAAAGTCTATTAGAGGATATGAGTATTATGTTACTTTTATCAATGATTTCTCTAGGAAAACTTGGATATACTTCTTAAAGACCAAGGATGAGGTTTTTATCAATTCCTAGAGTTCAAGGCTCTTTTAGAGAACTCGAAAGGAAGGAAGATAAAGGTTCTTTAGTTAGAAAATTAAGGCAAGTACAAAGGAAATTACTTCTAGGAATTTTGTATGAGAGAAGGAATCAAGAGAGTGGACTATCCTTACAATCCACAGTAGAATGGAGTTGCTGAGAGGAAAAACTATTCTATATTAGAGGTGGGTAGATCTATGCTACATGACTAGGATATGCCTCACTACTTATGGGAACAGAAATTTAGCACAATAGTCTACATTCAGAATAGGGTTGCACAAAAGGTGCTAGGGAGGATGACACCAAAGCAAGCTTTCACAGGTAAGAAACCTAATGTTAGCCATTTTAGAATATTTGGGAGTTTGGCATATTGTCATATTTTAGGTGATACACATACCAAGTTAGATTAGACTATAGAGAGGGGATACTTTGTTGGGTATAGTGAAATGTTAATGTCATATAGGAATTTTATCCCTGGGACTAGAAGAATTATTGTCAGACATGATTTTAAGTTCATGGAGGAGAAGGCATTTAGAAGGTCTAGAGATTTTCTAGTAGATGATCAGAGTGAGCAACTAGTAGAAGCTCCAAGGCCTAGTCAAGGGCAACAAAGCACAAGTATAATTATTAGTACAAGTGTAAGCTTAGGTCATGAAGATTCAAAAAGAATGAAGAAATAGGTGCAATAGGAAATGCATCTAGAAGACTTGGATGTTGATATTTCATCCTCTACAATTGGCAGCAAGAACCACAAGGTTCAAGAGTCACTAACAGATATTCAATAGTTTGTGAAAGCTCCTAGGAAGAGTAATAGACAACAGAGACAACTAGCCAAGTTCAATGACTATGTGGCATTAGTTAGTCAGTTGGTAGATAGTGAACCTTCTAGCTACAAGAGGATGTACAACATCAAGAATGGAAGGATGCTATGGGCGAGGAATATAACTCAATAATGTAGAATGATGTATGGAAGGTAGTGCCTAGAAGAACAGATAGGGAAGTTGATGGATCACACTAGATCCATAAGATAAAGCATGGTGCAGATGGTAGGATCGAGAAATACAAGGAAAATTTCATGGCCAAGGGGTTCTCTTAGAAGGAGGGAATAGACTACGAGGAGACATTTTTTCTAGTGACTGAATATGGTTCTATATCAGCTATGATCTTGTTTGTAGCATAGATGGGATGACAGATCCATCAAATGGATTTAAAGAAAACATTCCTTAATGGGGTAAGTGCAAGAAGTTAGGTCTCACTTTTGGACAAAAAGAGGAAGTGTTTTTTATATTTTTGAAATTTCTTGTCAATCAATGTCAAAATTTGGGGCATTTAGATATTGAATATAAAAAAACTTTAGAAAAAAAATGTTAGCATTCAAAGTCTAGTTTTTGAATATGTAATTTATTTGTGTACCCATATGATAGATTTTATTTTTAGTATGGATCTTTAAAAACCACTTTTTCAAAATACCTATTTCAAGACCATACCACACGTGTACGGACACCATAATTTGACACAAATAAATGAATTTTTGTAAATCCTTTTAAATGGAGTTACCTAGCACACCTAAGATTGATGACAACATTTTTCCTTAATTTTAATTGAATACTTTTATTATTATTAATTATTAATTGGCTATAAATGTAAATTTTAAAACATCTCATGTATGGACACCATAATTTTTCAAAATTTCTTTTTTTTTTTTACCTCAAAAGAATTGTACGTAGATTGGTGACATATAAATTAATTTAAGAAAAATTATAAAATAAAAAAGTCATTAAAGTTTTAGTAAACCTCACTATTTTACATTTAGGTACCACCTTTTATTAAAAAATAATGCAAAAATAGTAAATAAAATCATAGCACTGTAAAATTTATATTTCTAAAACTAGGATAGTGAGATCTTAGATGGGTTTTTGTTTCATAAAAAATTTGATCAGGAAGACCCTCTAAAAATTATGGCAAGGCATAAATTTGTTAGTTCAATGCCTTAGCCAAATCTTGAGAGGTCAAGGCATATGCTTGGTCTCACCAAGCCTATCCCAAACAAAAATCTGAGGTAGGAGAAAAAATTCCTAACCAATGTTGTAAGAAACGATTGCCCGTTATTTGAAATTCAAAAAATGGTTACCTGTTATTTAAAATTCAAAAAATAGGTACCTATTTTGAAAAAGTCAAATTGGTGTGTCAAATCCCCCCCAAAAAAGAAAAAATTTAAATTTTTAAAAATGGTTTAAAAGTAAAAAATGAGTACTTGTTTCTAAAAAATAAAAATTATTTTATGTTTTCCAAAATGGGTACCCATTTTTGGAAAGTAAAAAATGGGTACCCAATTTTTAAAAAATTGAGTGCCCATTTATTAAATTTCATATCAGGTGCTCGATCCTAGAAGAGTGTGATTTAAATCCATGGACTTTCACAAAATTGACACCAAACTCCTTGCTTCTACCCAATGGTGAGTTAAAGGAGGAGGTATACATAGAGAAACCAAAAGGTTTTGTAGCACAAAATAAAGAGACCCACATGTGTAGATTGAAGAGAGCACTGTACTAACTCAAGAAGGCTCCTACAGCATGTTATGAGCACATTGATACATACTTCTAGGAAATGGGCTTTGTGAAGAATGAAGCAGATGCTAACCTCTACTACTTGGTGGTTAGGGGTGAGATTCTCATTCTTGTTCTTTATATGGACAACTTGTTTCTTACAGGTTCAATAGGGCTTATAGAAGACTACAAGGGGGATCTTGTAAAATAATTTTAAATGAGAGACTTAGTACTTATGCACTACTTTCTAGGCATGTAGGTGTGGCAGATAGATGAAGAGATTTTTCTTGGTCAAGGGAAATATTGCATTGAAATATTGAAGAGATTTGAGATGGAGGATGGCAAAGCCATGTCTACACCCATGATCACAAATTGGAGGAATGTAGATAAATTTAAGGAGAAGGATGTATATCCCACCTTATATAGACATTTGATTAATTTGATTATGTATTTGGTCAATACTAGTCTAGATATAGCATTTGTAGTAAAATCTCTTAGCCAGTTCAAGTTGAACCAAAGATAATGCATTGGATAGTGGCCAAGAATGGATTGTGTTACTTGCATGATACAGTTGAGTACGGGATCATATTTTTTTGAGGTGAAGGTATCAAGTTGATGGGCTATACTAATGAAGATTGGTAGGAAGTACAATGGACAAAAGGAGCACTTCAGTGTGTTGTTTTAGTTTCTGATCAGGAGTTGTATCCATGTTCAACAGGATGAAAATATTTGTGGCCCTAAGTTCAGCAGAAGTAGAATACATAGTAGCTACCATGGTGACATGTGAAGTTATATGGCTTTCGAAGTTGTTAGTAACCTTTTTTGGTCACAAGGTTGAGACTACTATAATATACTGCAATAATCAGATTTGCATCAAGCTATCTGAGAATCTAGTATTTCATGATAGGTCTAAACATATAGATATAAAATATCACTTCATTAGAGATTGCATACAACAGGGGGTTGTTTAGCTATAGTACATACCTATGGAGGAGTAAGTAGTAGACATTCTAAATAAGGCATTGGCGAAGGCAAAATTCATCTTCTTTAGAGATAAGTTTGGTGTCATGTAGAACAACTTCCTATCTAATAGGGAGTATTGGTTTTAGGTAGCTTGCATAGTTTTTTGTTCCTATGTGATTAATTCACAAATAATTGTTAGAGTTATGAAAAATATTTGTTAATTAATGAACTCTTTCTAGAAGCCACTAGTAACCTATTGGTTAGGTTGTTTTAATCAAGAAGCAACTAGAAACTTCTTGGTTAGGTTGTCTTGATAAAGAAGCAACTAGAAACCTCTTGGTTAAGTAGTATAAAAAGGGGTCAAGGGAGGCATTTAGAGAACATAATAGAATAGAGGAACACAAGAAGTTGTAGAAGTATTTGCAGTGTTAGAAAATGAGTTGGCGGTGAAAATAAATAGTCTTGTAGTGTTAGCAAGGGTGTAACAATAGTAGTGGGAATAGTAGCAGGGAATATAAGATGGAGAAATTAGGAAGTTGTATGAATTCTAAAAGTTAGAGGCAAGGAATTTTGTATCTCTTGGTATGCTGAAGCTAATATATTTTCCATTTGCAGAATCAGTTTTCCCTCAGGGTTCTTTCTAGGGAAAATTTGTCCAAAAATATTGTGCTTTGTGTGTTGTGAATTTCTTTCCATATTTTATTGGTGAATTTGTAGTTGTGTTATTTTTTGATATTAGCTATGAATTTTTTTATAGCAATTTAATAATAATTTATGACAGGATATTAATATTCAGTGATTGTAATAGTGTTAATTTTCACAAAATATATTATCTTATTGATTTATAACATTCTGTTGAATATTACGTTTATAAACTGCTTTTAATAAACATTTATTACTTTTGTTGTAATGAGGTAGTATAGATTTATTATTTTTCAGTTTTTTTGCTCTTTTTCACATGATATAGGTTTTTTTGAAAATATATCTTCATTTTATGTATAATTATTTAATCATATGATCATCTAACCATTAATATTTGTAATTTTATTTAACATTATATCTTTAAAAATTTCAAAGTGAAATTATATTTTACAAAAAATAGTCTTTCTTTCATAAAAGAAAATGATAAGATCTTATATAAAGAAACAATAGAAAAATGAAATTTAACAATAATTAAAAATATTGATTATAGATTATAGTAAGATTGATTTCCCTTGCAATTGTAAATATGAAAGATAAAATGAAGATGGTCTCAATTTTAGTTTAAACAAGCTTCATTAGCATGTATCCAATGTGATTACTTTATTCATTTGCTTCAATACATACATATGAGTGTTCTGACTTTTGCTTGCTTGATTTTTCCTTCACCCCATCATTCTAAATTGTTCATATTGGTTCCATCCGTCTCCTCTCCCTAAATTTTTTTAGAGATTTATGTTATGTGTTCCAAAAGACCTAACATGTTTTATGCTATTTTGTATCCAATTACTAACGAAATAAAATTATTTTAGAAAGTTGACATTTCAATAACTCTTACTATTTTTTATGATATTTTTAGTAACATTTAAACAACATTTTATAGAGTTCAAAGTCAAGAGGCATCCTTAAATGTTTATTATAGTAGTCAAAGATGAAGGTATCCCAGTCCAAAGAGGAGTTATACAAGAATAATAGGCTCAAATTATTGAACATTATTGTGTAGTAATAGAAATTGAGCCCAAAAATATTTTTAAAGATTTAAATGATGACTATAGGTTAAATGTGATGGAAAAAGAAAATATCCAAATAGAAAAGAATAAAAGATAGGAACTTATACCTGGACTCGATGAAAAAAGGTAATAGGTGGAAAATAGTTATTTAGGAATAAACTTGATGAATCTAGAAAATTTATAAGGAATAAATAACTTTGTGTGAAAAGGTTATGCACATCAAGAAAGTAGTCACTTTGAGAAAACTTATGTACACATGACTTGATTAGAATCAATTACAATGTTTCTAGATTATGCTTGTAAACAAAATCTTATTTTTATCAAATTGATGTTAAAATTATATTTTTTAATGGTTATCTAGAAGAAAATATTTTCTTGAAAACTTGAAGGCTTTGAAGCACCAAATAATAGATCATGTTTTAAAAGTCTTTTTATGTCTTAAAAAAGAATGTAGAGCTTGATATTCAAGAATAGATTCTCACTTGAACACTAATGCATTATTTAGGGGTGGAGTAGACAACACCCTCTATAGAAAGACTATAAGATATTATTATTTTTAAAAAATATATATATCAATTATATCATTATGGTCAAATGGATGATTTAGTACCTAAAACAAATCATCCATAATAAAATCTAAGTTTGAAATGTGTTTACTAGGTGAATAAATTTCTCTTGGACTACAAATTACATGACTTAAAAATGGTTTATTTTTCTTCAAGATCATGTTTCACTAGCAAAATAGCTAAGAAACTTTAGTTGGATTATTGTAATCTAGTTATTAGTCAAATGGGCAATGGATGCAAATTAGTTAAAATTGTTGATTCGCCTATTTTGGACCAATCTAAATATAGATCCATGATTGGAACTCTCCTCCTCATGGCTTCAAGACCCAACCACATGCAGGTAGTTTCTTTAGTTTCATAATTTTAAGCTTCCCTTAGATAGTGACATTTAAATGTTCTTAAAAGAGTATTCAAATATATTAAAGGAACGCTAAAATATGGTTTGTGTTATGCTTTGAGTAATATTTTTTCTTTAGTTAGCTTTACTAATTTTGGTATGTCTATCGATGAAAAAAAAGTACTAGTGATGTTGCATTTATCTTAGGTGATTATCTTGTTGCGTAGAAAAATAAGAAACAAGAATGTGTGACATTATCTATATTAGAATCTAAATACATTGCATATACAAAATATTGTATTCAATTAATTTGGATGACTTACCAAATTACATATATGGGTATTCAACTACCTAGTTCTATCTTAATTTACTACGAGAGTAAGTATACAAATAATTATTCCTAATATCCTTTCGCTTTTTCATGTATAAACTATATTTCCATAAAGTTTCATTTATTTTTTGAATTATCATAAAAATAGGCTTTGAGGGGACCCAAAACCCCATATAAAAATTTAAAATAGTAGATAATCAAGCTAAAAGTCCCACCAAACTTTACAAGGATTTAGAACCTACAAGTATGACAAAAAGCTAAGAAAATAGGTTCTACAAGACCTGACACCTAGATACAGTCAAATATACAAATCAAAAGATAAAAAATGAAAAATGTGAAGCATCTAGCAATAAGAGAAAGGACCAAACATCTTGATGAGCAACCAGAAAATACAAAAAAAGAGAAACCTTAAACCAGCTCCTTTGTTGTCATAGCCGATTCTTTACCATTATTAATAGCCTCATGAAGGAGGTCTTTAGTAGTCAAATAATAAGTAGCTTCAATAGCCCTTTTTGTGCTCCACCTTGTCATCTTACCTAGTTCACCAATCAACTAGGCATCCATAGGAGAAATGATTTCCTCATTTCTTCTCCTTCCAATACTCATCACCACCACACAAAGCATAGAGGTAATCATGTCCATTTAGTGTTTTTTTTCCTTAACTAGCTGCCTCATCCTTGCTTCCTAGGCCATGAGTTTCGCTAAGATGTTTACAACTTCACTCTCCAGCTTGATTCGTTTGATTTTCTCATTTTCCTGGTTGTCTTACAAATCCCTAACAATTATTTTAGGGAGATGATCATGTTGTAAAGACAATAATTAGCTTGAAGAGAGGCATCTACCTTCAATTTGTCTTTGTGGAGGAACAAAATTCCCTCACTGATCTTCACCTTCCCATTACCCCCATCAACAATATTATCCTTGGGATAAATAGTGTCCTCTTGGGAAAATTTAGGCATTAACTTTTTCTCCTTAGTTGAGACCTCTTTCTCATCTTCAACCTTCTTTTCTACATGATCAATTTTTGTCTCATGGGTAATAGGAGAAGTTGTCATATCTTTTTTGTCAGTTATAGTGTCCATAGGATGCCCCTCCTAAAGACAAGATTTAGGGTTCAATAGGTTCTCTTTAATAGTCATGTATTTATCCATAGAGGAGATCAAAGACTTTGTCTATTCCTTCATCCCTAAATTTGGAGAACCCTCATTTCTTTCTATGCCAAAAGATTTAATTGAGGAATCATCCTTGTTACTAGAATACCCTTCATTGTTTGAACTATAATTCACACTCTCCATCTCCCTCTCCTCTTCCTCATCATTCTCCTTCTCCAAAGTATCCTTGTCATCCATTGAGACTTCTATAGGTCTAACAACCATCTTACTTATCTTAACTCTACCTTCCTTCTTACTCATCTTATTTATCCTTTTTTTTCATAGGTTCCTCATCATCTTCTGAGTCTCTATTTGTCACTTTTTCCATTCTCTCTCCACTTTTTTCCTAAATATTCACATTATGAATCTTAATTTTTTTTGCACTAGACATATCCAAAGTTCCCTTCCCCAAAATATCCTTTCTTTTCCCCATCGAAGGAGTTGAATCGCAAGATTCTCTTTATATTATTCTTCAATTAATAGAATTAGAACTTCATGAAGGACATGCCTACTCTTTTTTTCCTATGAGCACTATGGTTGTTTAAAGGATACTAAAACATATTTCCATGGATATTGGATATAAAATAGGTCTTTAAATGGTTGTTTAAAGGATATTAAAATAGTCCTTCCAATTCCTAATAAAAATATAAATGCAAGCGTAATAATGGCTTGTTTCATTCAATCTAATCCCTTAAACATTATATCAATATTCCATGTTGAATATGATTGCTAACATCACATCACCGGACTAGCAACATAAAACATACATCCTAACTCTGTCAAGATCATATGAAATATTAAAATTAAAGTTCACAAATTTTAATTTAAAATCTCAATATTTGTGCAAAACCAATAAAAATAAATGTGAACAAAAACTACATCCAATGGATCTAAAGAAAAAAATTCTAGCTAGATGGTCTCAGGGTAAAAGTGTTGGAAATAATCAAGACTAGCTAGGTTACTGAGAGGGGAGGGGTGAATCAGTAACCTCAAAAACTTTAAATTTAATTCAGCACTTTAATCCATTCATCATTAATTCATCTAATCTACTACATGCATGAGAAAAGATAAATATTCATAATACATGAACATAGAATTTTGGTGACCCAGAAACCTTTCAAATAGAAAGTAAAACTGGAGTGGGGATGATACCCAAAAAACTTCACTACTACAGTTTAAAGTTGGCCTATTAGGGCTTACATTGACCACTTCTGATGATCTATCTGATTAAGAGCAATTTGGATTGCTAGATCCACCTTGTTGGAGGTTTTACAAACATACAATGAAGTATGTACTCTATTAAGAGATTTAAACAAAGACTATTAAGTCTACCCTATTAAAAGATTTAGAAAATTGATTCACCTATTAGAATAAAATAGTAGATCTAACTTACAACTTGATTTTTGATTAGATCCTTGAAGTACAGATCACCTCTTGTGATTGATATAACCTTACTACTCCTTGTAGACCTTGTTGAATACTCTGCTCTGCTGCTAATTCGCATTCACTCTTCTCAAAACATTACATATCCATTTCTTGATACTCTCATGCATATATTGCAAATGATACAATACATTACATATATACCATTCCAATATTTACAAATACAAGGTCAGCTAAAACACAAGCAAACAAAATATTACTAAGTTGGCCAAATAGTAGAACTCAGGTTCTGTAAGCTGACTTGGTGAACTTTTGATACTCGGCATCTATTTATTACTCAGCATCGTCATGCACATGATAGAAGTAGAAGCTTGGTCCATACTAATCATACAATTTAGCTTCAAACTCGGTAACCATTGGAGACTCGATAGATACTAAATCCTTTGTTTACCTTGTTTTCCCTTGGTAAACACTACTTGTTCCCTTACTTTGTAGACACTGTGAAGCTCAGTGACCACTATCTGCTCGATAAACACTACTAGACTGCACATTATCTGCATTCACTCAGTAGCAACTAGAATTCTCGGTATAAACAATATATTGAGTGATGAGCTTGGTAACCATGCATAATTGAATAAGTGTTGTCACTAATGACAAATATAACATAATGCCAAAAATCTCCCCCTTTGGCTTTAGTGACAAAAACACTTATAAGCCCAGACTTATGTACACTAACTTACTGATTTTTTATTTTTCAAAATTGATCTTTGTAAAGCTATTGTATATACATTTGTACATATCTCCCCCATAAACAAGTCATAATATTTACATAGTCTTTCATCCTTTCTGATTATTCTGTAAATAAATCAATCTATTTTCTCCCTTATTGTCTCCACATATCTCTTACTCCCCTTTTTGACAATAATGCCAAAGAGGTATGCAATGTATTCAAATAGAGACATCAAAATGTTAGAGAAATTCAGAGTGTACCTTGAGAATAAGAGCTAAAGTCTTATCCCAATTTTCTTGCAAAATTTTGCAAGTGGAGAGTCCCACTTGAACTTCTATTGAAGGTTTAATCATATGATCTGCAATAGAAAAATTGTTATCCTAGACCAATGTTTTTGAATATGCAACATGTTTCTACATTGATTCCATAACTAGAAGGATCATGTTTTGTATATCTATCAATGTGGACCTAATCTTGGCTTCCTCTCTTAGCAATTTTGCCTACATGTTTGACAAAAATCTCACCTTGATGTGATGTGATGTGATGAGCTTGAATTGGGGTCAAGGTACAACCTTTGAGCACTAGCATTCATATCTACATCTTTCTTATTCAATTTCTCTTTCACCTCCTTGGTATACTCGGTAACATCACAAAGCTTGCCAAAAGGAGATGTTACTTTGGTAAAAGAATGTTCAAGATTACTCAAATTTGAAGATAGTTTTACCTGGTTTATGGAAATGTGCTAAGAAATGTGCTCAAACACCTTATTATCAAACTTTTTCTCTACCTTTTCAATTAACTTTTCTTGGCCAGATGTATCCTCATTGAACTTATTGACTGCTTCTTCCAATTGTAGCAAAATGTGTTGACATGAATCCACATCAACACCTATAGCCTTTTTTATTATATTCTTAGTATTTTCAATTATTCTCAACTCTCTATCTCTTTCAGCTCTTAACTATTTCTGCCTTACCTTTTGCTCCAAAAGTTGACTAACCAATCTCATTTCATCAACTGTAGTAGTATCTAGATGCAACTTAGGAATTATAATTTCCTTGTTCAAATAAATGTCTTCATCAATTTCCTTACCAGTAAATAGAAGTTTTTGGGGTGTCCTTGGTTCCACTTTTGACCGTACTATCTTGGACTTAGGAATAGAAACAATTGTAGAAATAGCTAGACTTGCAGTAAAAAATTGTATGGGTCAAACTGAAGGAAAATTGAAAGAAGTGCTAACTAAATCTGAAACTGACATGCTCTATAGTGCTAACTAGTTGAAATAGGTGGAGCATGAACAGAAGAACTGACTAGAACAAAATTTGGTTCTATCAAAACTGTAGTAGTCAAAACTATAGAACAAGATGGTGAAGTTATTGTACATGCTATTGATGAAGTTGAAAAAATTGTAGAATTGGGTTCTATTGATGTTTTTGACTCGAGAGCTGATGAAGAAGGCTACAAATCGGTAGATGAAGTGGTAGACACTTCCATTATTGATACCTAGAGCTAAGAGGTAGCAAACAGTGACTAAGCAGATGATGTGTATGTTGTAGTTGCTATCACATTTCTTGAAGTTGTCTCCAACCCTGATGATGTAGCAGTCTTAGTTGGAGAATGAGGAAGGGAGGCTATAACTTGTGCTACAATTCTCATTGGATCATTCTCTTCATTTTCTTCCTTGTCTTCCTCTTCAGCTTCTTCCTCTTTCTCTTCATCATCATTCTTTAATGCCTAATAGTCCTCAACATCAAAAGTGACACATGGAGTGTTATCTTCTTGTTTATTGTCACTGTCATCATCATCATCCTTGATCTCTACTAGATCTTCACTGGGCTTGTGCAGATGATAGATGTTTTCCCACATAGAAGTGGCATCCTTGACTACATGCTCAATTTCTTTTACCAAAATCAGACAAGTATGAAATCTCATCATCATTTTCTCTTCATTCTTTTTCATTTCTTCCTTAACCTCTACATTTGAAGGATTTGGTAGTAATTTTCTCAAGGATTTCTCAAATATGTCTTTAGCTATCTATTCAGTTGATTGCCACCTAACCTTAACTTTGTCTAATAATAGTGCAAGGATTTGTGAAGCAAATTGATTAAGAGAGAATTTCCATCTTCCTAGCTTATCCATGATCAGATCTTCAACTTCCTTTTATTCTGCTAGAGTTCTAGATTCATACTTGAGTGCTTTCAAGTTATTGATTCTAGCACTTACTCTTGATTGATTGAGTCTTTCTTGAAATGTGGAAGAAGGCTTTACAAGCACAACTTCACTATCTCCTTTTCTTTTAGATCTTCTTGTGAATATAGTTGTGGAGTTCTTGGGTATCTTGGTAATGATTACCCTACCCTTCTTTTTCACTGGCTCTTCCTTCTCAAATTCTTTCTCTTCTTCTTCTTCAGATTCTTCTACATCCTCTCATTTTCCCTCAGTAAGCATGAGGGGCACTTGCAGTTTTCAACTTGGTAACCTTCCTCTTGCCTTTGCTTATAGTCTAGGATAGCTTGATTTCGAGCTCAAATCTAGCTTTGGCTTCTTCATAGGTTCCAAAAATATGTTTCTTAGGATCTACTAGCTCATTCACCAGTGCTTCAATGATATCTTTTGTTTAATCAATGTTAACCTCATATGGAAGAGGTTTCACCCATGCAATTCTAGGCATGACTGCCTCAATATACACTCTATCACAATCAACCATAAAACATACATCATCTTTATAGTATTCAACAAGCTTTTGAGGAATCTTGAACCTGTTGTTCATCTTCTCCTTAAAATCTTCAAAGTAATTATCCATAATGCTATCAAAGTTTACACCCATTTATGCAATGAAATCATTAATGTGATACATAATTGGAGTATCTTTCTTCCATACTACTAAACCTTTTGATGGGAAAAACTTTTGAACATAAAAGAAAAGACATGTTAACAAAGGACCAAATTTACAAGGGTTATTCTTTGATGTCCTGATGCTATCCATATTTTTGTTCAACTACTTCAACAATAACTCTGATAGATCAAATTCTAGATCCTTCTTCACAAACTTATATGCCAAATCCATTGCCTCACACAACACACTGTTCAAATGACTAGAGTTATAAATCTTGTGAACAATGACATAAATACAAAACCTTAATTTAACATCAGATATAGTGCTAATCATCATACCTCTACCATCCCACTTGGCTAGGGTTTTCTTTTCAAGCTCTTCCCGACCTAGGGTTTTGGTAGTTTTGGCTTTCCTTAGTATAGGGAGACCTGTGATCTTATGAATCATTTTCTTGGTGATCAATACAAGCTGTTCTAACCATAATTGACCATTGTGCACATGAATAAGAATATACCTAATCCAATTAATCTAAAAGCTCCTTGGTACATGCAGGATATGGGTCAATCCTTTGGTTTCTAGATGCTTATGCTTGGGTTGCAATGAACCATCAACACACATTTCTCCTAGGGCACTATCCATCTCTAGGGCTCCAATTTCTTGAATAGAACACTTAAAATGAGTGTGAACATCATTAATGAGGAGTACCTTTGGAGGAATTTATGATTGAGCTCCATTTGGGTCTAGTGACTCTGTAATTGTTGGTACTAACTTGAAGTTTTGCACTTTCCATTCCACACCTTTTACCAACATCTTAGATCCTCTTTTTTCCTTGCTATTGCTGCTACTCTTCGATGCTATGGTTGCTAAGTAAATGAGAGAAATTTTTTGAATATATTCTTTGTTGCAAATTCACTCAAAATTGGAATTGCTCTGCTTTGTGTATTCTGAAGTGATGGTAAAAAAATGAAGTCAAATTTTACCCTTTTGATGAAAATTTCTCCATTAATGCTTGGTACCATAATGACATAGTGTGTGACAGATTGTCATCCACTCACTATGCTTGATAGAAGCTTCTGACTCGGTGGCTGAACAAAACTTTATTACTCTCGACCTAGCTTGGTTGAGTCTATGACCAACCTTGCTCAATATGACCTGATTTCATGTGATCCCTTTGTATCTAAAATACTGATTTGGATCTTCTACTTTCTTTCATTAGGAACCACTCAAGATATAACTTGAAGATACAGTTCCAGTTTCTCCTTTAAGAATCTAATTGGAAATGGTGGAGTCACCCACTTCTTGAGTGTCATGGCCATCATTTAAAGTAGCTTGCTTGGTAAATTTGGGAATCCACTACTATCTCATCTACTTCTTGATATTTTCAGCTTTAGCTTTCTTTTCATCTTCAACCTTTCCTATGTTCATGCAATTCTTAGTTATATGACCAAGTTTAGTACATGTATAACATCTTATTGTTGTATCCTTCTTTCTCAAGTGATTCCTTGCATAGTTTATGCCAATGTGTCCATATTCTCCACAATAGTGACATCTACACCAAGTATTGTAGTCCCAACTAAATATTTCCTTCCTTTACAAGTTGTTCAACTAGACTGAATGGTTTAGATCTACATTCAGATGCCTTGTGACCTTGTTTCTTGCATTTGTGACATTTGCCTTCAAATTTTGGTTTTTCCTTGCATTCATTAGCTTTATGACCATGTTGAGTGCAATTGTAACATTTTCCATTGAATTTTTCCTTTCCATTGCTCCAACATTTGTTTGATATATGACTTAACTTACCACAATGATTGCAATTAGGTTTTCTGATTCCTTTGGGCACCTTGTTTAGAAGATTCACCTTCTTCTTTGTATCCAAGTCGTGCTTTACCTTTTTACCTATAGAGGTTCTGCTCACTTTTCTGGATTCAACTAATCCATGTCTACTTGAGATTTCATTATCCTTTCATTGAGTTTCTTTTCAAAAATTAGATCAGCTTTCAATCTTTCATTGATTTGTCTTTCAGTAATTAAATCATTCCTTAAGCTTTCATTTTTTAGCTCTCAAACTCATGATTTCCTCATTTGTATTGGAGAGATAATTGATATGACTTTCTTGCTAAAGGGATTGACTTTGAGTTTCATTGTTTCTTGATTCCAAGTCTTCATTTGCCTTATTCCTTTGTTCTAAGATTTCACACAATCTTATTGACTAAATTTCCTATTCTCTTTTCAATTTTCTTAGCTCTTTTTGCAGGGAGCCATTCTTTTCTAGGAGTTCTTTGATTGCCTCATTTGCTTCATTTGAACTACTAGAGGGGAAAATGTCTTCTATCTTTTCTTCAACATACTAGTGGTCATTCATTTATTTTGCAAGTTCCTTCCTCCTTTCTAGATATTGAGAAAGATGATCTTTTGCTTCTTTGAGTTGAGCTATAGCCACTTCCAGATCTAAGTTCTCATTTTCAATAGCTTTGTCAAGTCTAAATATCTCCATTGTCCTTGATCTTTCCTCAAGCTATCAAACTTTATCTTGAGAACCATCAAGCTCTGATACCAATTCTTGGAAATAATCAAGAATAACTAGATTACTGAGAGGGGAGGGGTAAATCAGTAACCTCAAAAACTTTAAATTAATTAAGCACTTTAATCCACTCATCATTAATTCATCTAATCTAATGCATGCATGAGAAAAGATAAACATTCATAACACATGAACACATAATTTTGGTGACCCAGAAACCTTCCAAATAGAAAGTAAAACTAGGGTGGGGATGATACCCACAAAAATTCACTACTACAGTACAAAGTTGGCCTATTAAGGCTTACATTGACCACTTTTGATGATTTTCCCTATTAAGAGCAATTTGGATTGCTAGATCCACCTTGTTAAAGGTTTTACAAACATACAATGAACTATGCACTCTGTTAAGAGATTTAAACAAAGATTTTTAAGTCTACTCCTATTAAAGGATTTAGAAAACTAATTCGCCTATCAGGATGAAACAATAGAGCTGACTTACAACTTGATTTTTGATTAGATCCTTGAAGTACAGATCACCTATTATGATCGATATAACTTTACTACTCCTTGTGGACCTTGTAGAATACTCTGCTCTGTTGCTAATTCACATTCACTCTTCTCAAAACATTACATATCCATTGCTTAATACTCTCATGCATATATTGCAAATGATACAATACATTAAATATATAACATTCCAATATTTAAAAATACAAGGTCAGCTAAAAAACAAACAAACAAAATATTACTGAGTCAGCCAAATAGTAGAAACTTGAGTTCTATAAGCTGACTTGGTGAACTTTTGATACTCGGCATCCATTGCATTACTTGACATCGTCATGCACTCAGTACAAGCAGAAGCTTAGTCCATACTAATCATACAACATAGCTTTGAACTCGATAACCATTGGAGGCTCAATAGATATAGTGTTATTTGGTAGATACTAAATCATTTGCTTACCTTGCTTTCACTCAGTAAACACTACTCATTCCATCACTCAGTAGACACTGGCTTCTCATCACACAAACTAATGACTTAGTAGACACTATGAAGCTCAGTGACCACTATCTTCTTGGTAAACACTGTTGGACTACACACTATCTGCATTAACTTGATAGGAACTACAATGCTCAGTATGAATTGCTTAACTAGTAAACTCACTTGGTAACTATTGAATGCTTGATATAAACTATCTACTGAGTGATGAGCTCAATAACCATATAGAATTGAATAAGTGTTGTCACTAATGACAAATATAATATAATGCCAAAAAAAAGTACAAAGTTGGGTGACCTTTCACACTAACTTAGTAGAATGATTAATTTTGAGTATTTTTATCTAGAAATTAATATTGTTCAAACATGTGATCTAGATAAATTCATTCTAGCTAAGTTATTTATGGTCTCACACTTTTATAACTAGAAATGTCTATTAAATACATGTTTTAATCTAGTTTGTTTCCAATTACTAAAGAAATAAATTTATTTTAGAAAACAAACATTTCAATAACTCTTACTATTTTTTCTGATATTTTTAGTGACATATAAACACCATTTTATAGAGTTCTAAGTCAAGAATATTTTCACATAGATTTTATAGTGTTTTAATTAGATATAGTATATTGTAATTAATAAAATTCTACAAGAACATATTTTAACAATAAAAAAAGATGTCAATTTTGAGGAAGAAAAAAATATTAAATCATATGAAAAAAATTTAAAATTAGATGATGTTCTAGAGGAGAGAGTCATCTTTTAGAATGTAGAATTAGAAAAACATTAAGATTCTCCTAGTCTATTTATTTGAAGTGTTAAGTCAATTTTTATTTCACAAGTTTCTTCATTCAAAGATGTTTGATACTTTGCATCATCATTTTATTTTCCTACATATTGGTCAAAACACTGTATTGCTGAAATGGTGCATATTAAAATAAAAAGAAACAAAAGAGAGTGAAAATTAGCACTTCAATTTTAATATTTGTCTTTTATTTGGATTCTTACATTTTCATATGAAATGGTTGTTGACTCTTTCTTCAACCTTTCTTTTGGATTACTATCTCATGTTATTAATAGGTGGGTACATTCCCTACTCATCTTTTTCAAAATATTTACTTCACGTTACTATCTTTTAATCCCTCACCACATCTTCTTCCACCTTTACATAAATAAAAAATTAGGCTTTTTCTTAGATTATATAACTCTTGGCTCTAAACTCTCACTATAAACCCCTAAAATCACTGAAACTCCAAAAACTAAGGAAACTCCTAAACCCTTTGAAACTTAGGGAAATGTGAATATTTTTTAGGAAATGACCTATTGATTCTAAATTTTTGGTAAATATTTCATCTCCACTTATCAAATATAAAACTAATAAATAAATAAGATATTGTTTCTAACCACTTTCATCAAACTAGATTATAGATTAAGTAGTTTTTGAGGCATTATTGTAGAGAAATGAAAGAAGAGAGAAGAGTGAAGAAAGATAGAGCATTTGACATCCCAACCAAAGGTTTCGTTTCTCATATAATATTCAAAGTGCAAAGTTATTTGTGATATTGCTATCAGGATTTAAGTGCATAGTTTTTTTAGTCAAACTCATTGACCCATGTTTCATGAGTAGTGGCTCAAACAAACCCTCCTCTCTTGATAATAAATAGAACACTTCACACTTATTGGATATACCTGTGATGCTCATAGAGTTGAAGCATGAGGAATTCCCAAGAGGTCACCCATCATACTATTGCATCTTGAATGTTCTTAACAAATTTGTTTTTTCCATGGTTAAACCAATTCTATATCCAAATAAATATTCTTGACCACCCATCTATTTCTAATGGTGGTTAAGAAACTGCTAGAAAAGATGAACCAAATCCTAGAAAAGATGAAATTCTTTTGTTTCAATTATTTGTGCAATAGTCAATTTTAGACTTGCATTGTGTAGATGAGCTCAATAGATAATTCTTATGCATTGTGTGATATTTATGATTTTTATTATTTTAACAAATTTATTTATGTAGTATTCAACAAAAGTTCATGGTGTTCAATTTTTTTATTTCATTAATCGATACCATGAGTAAAGATGATGTGATAGTTTTTATCAATTTGAAAAAAGCTGGTCACCATGGCTATATGGTCATGGTTAGACTTGAAGATCTTATCAATGAATAATAGGGTTTAGATATATTTCTTGGCATTATGCTTAATTTGGTGATGATTGCATGTCTAGTAATTTGAAGTTTTTCTATACATTTAGTATTGGTCTAATATTTTCCATGATGTCAGTTTTAAAATTTCACTATTAGGTAGTTGCATTTAAGCACCGCCTGAAATGCACGTGTGCTTGAGTCTAGTCTTGTAGGCCTCAAATCCTTATATGAATTTTTAGTTCAATATTCAATATTTAGGATAGAGGGTTCTATAAAAATAAACTAAAAGTATTTAGAAGAGATTTCATTCTATCGAAGAAATTTATTATAATGAATATTGACTTTTTTTTATGGTATGAAGATACCATTCGATCATATTTTTTTTAGGAGCTGAAAAATAATAATTATTTTCTTCCACATTACAATTAAAATTTATTATGCCTCATCATAATAAAATTAAAAATATATAGTGAATATATTTTGTGAGTGTAGCACTCCATCGAACATGTAGAAAATAGTAGAGATAATGTAGTGCATCTTTAAGATAGATCCTTAATAGTATGTTGATGGTCTTCCTTCACATTTTTTTTCCATTTTTTATACATATCTCAATGTGAATGTAGTCAAATCTTCATTATTTATATTTTTTTTTAAACTACAAATGACAAATGATTGATGATCACCTATGATGGAGGTGAATAGAATGATAAAACTTTAAATATTCTCCACTATCTATTTATTTGAAGAGTTAGGTATCTTTTGACATCATAAAATATGGCTTCATTCAAATATGTTGAATACTATTCATAGCCATTTTCTTTTTCTACACACTAGTAGAAATTTCATAGTATTTAAATGGTTCTAGTCAAATATAATAGAATAAAAGAGAGTAAAATTGTACTTCAATTTTCATTTTTGTTATCTTGATAATTACATTTTAATAAAAAAAAGGTTGTTGGATTTATCTTTATTCATTCATTCATTTGAATTTCTTTTCCATGTTCTTCATGGGTATATAGATTTCCTACTCATCTTTATCAAACAATTTACTTCACATTATCAAATGTTTTAATCTATACCATATTATCTCCCACCTTAATATAAATTAACAAATCAACATTTTCCCTAGATTTTATAACTCTCAATATATTATTTTCTTATTGTAATACACTACCATATTATAAGCTCTTAAATGCCATGTTAATTCTTATTTCAAAATGGTTGAAGATAATATGTCAGTGCATTTTTTTTTAATTATTCACTTTCAATGCCTACTTTATTTTTAGTAATTATATAGTTAAATTGAATTATCACATAGTACAATTTTTCATCATTAATATCACTAATTTCTACCACCAATAAATCCTTCTCTATTTTTGTTAACCCATTAGGAATTTTTGTCTCTAATTTTCATAAAAGATTTGTTAAAGTTGCTATCATAAATAACTAATCTTAATAAAATTGATCTAAGCATGATATTTATTTCTACATAGATGTCCTTATTTTACTAAAAGAGTAAAATAAATATCTCTTTCAAGTTTAACTTATATTCTAACATAATTCTTACTATTGATAGGCCTTTTATATTAGGAATTGCTAATAGTTTTGTGGGTTTTTTGAGTGGAAAAGAAAGTAATTATTACAATCATATACTACTTTCATGTGACTTTTCTCATAGATATTGGTTGGGAGTATTAGTTAAAAGCATATCATATGATGCTCTTCCAAAATCAGTGGCCCATCCTCTATCATGATGACCTCTTCTTCATAAGAGAATTTTCTTATTAAAACTTTGGAGGATCACTCCTCCATCTATAGTGTGGGAGATTTTTTGGGAGAGGAATAGAAGGATATTTAGAAATGAGTCATTTTTGGTACATTGTGTCTCAAAGAACAACCAATAGTATATGCTCTTCACATAATTTTGTTCTTAAAAATTGGAAAAAAAATTGTAATTTAGTTTTACAGGGTATTAGTTGGTACAATTTATAAAGAAGAGTGCAAGAAGTAGGTCAAGTGAATACCTCCAATTGATTTGTAGTTTGAATTAAAAAATTTCAGTACTTCTAAAGGAATCTGGAAAAATAGGGTACTAGTTGTGTCATCTATGATCACTTGTACATTTTAACTCATTTTCTAAGAAAATTGGTCAAGTTTTCCACTTATGTTGGTCGAAGTTTTGATAAACTATTTTATCACTATGTTTGTCATCAATAATTTGATCAATATTTCTTTTGGTCAAAATTTCAACCACATTTCAAACCAATTTTTTCTTTGGTCAAAATTTCAATAAAATTGTCAATGATCGCTATATGTTATAGTGATAAGTTGCCTCCTTTTCAATCACTAAAAACAATCATCACCATGATTTATAGAGATATCTCCTCCTTTTTATAGAAGAGTTCACTATATTCTATAATAATATCTCCTCCCCTTTTATCACCAAAAATGCTCATCACCATGACATATAGTGATACAACATCTCTATCACTCATCATTGTAATGATTATATTTCTTTTCCATTTGCTGATGATCACAATAGGTTATAGTGATATGTCTTCTTTATCTCTCACTAAAAACACTCATCGCCATGAATTATAGCAATATCTCCTCCTTTTCAATAGAAGAGTTCTCTATTCTATAGCGATATCCCATACTTTTTTATCATAAAAAAAACTCATCACCATGACTTATAGTGATATCTCCTCCTTTTAGATAGAAGAGTTTGCTATATTTTATATTGATATCTCCTCCTCTTCAATAACTAAAAACACTCATTGCCATGACTTCTAGCAATATCTCCTCATTTTCAATAGAAGAGTTTGATATATTCTATAGAAATATCTCCTCCTTTTTGATCTCTAGAAACACTCATCGCCATGACTTATAGTGATATAACCTCTCTATTATGCATTGTTGTAATTATTATATATGTTTTCCATTTTTCAATGATCACTATAGGTTATAGAAATAAGCCTCCTTTATCACTCATTGAAAACACTCATCACCATGACTTATAGCAATATCTCCACCTTTTTGATAGAAGAGTTCACTATATTCTATTGTGATATCTCCTCCTTTTTTATCATAAAAACAATCATTTCCATGACTTATAGTGATATTCTCCTCCTTTCTGATATAAGAGTTCACTATATTCTATAGCAATATCTCCTCCTTTTTTATCACTGCAAACACTCATTGGCATGAATTATAGTAATACCTTATCCTTTTTTATAGAAGAGTTTTCTCTATTCTATAGTGATATATCCTCCTATTTGATCATAGAAAACAATCATTTCCATGAATTATATTGCTATCCCCTCCTTTTGAATAGAAGAGTTTGCTATATTCTATAGTGATATCTCCTCCTTTTTATCATTGAAAAAACTCATCACCATAACTATGGTGATATCTCCTCCTTTTTGATAGAAGAGTTTACTATATTCTATAGTGATATCTCCTTTTTTATCACTAAAAACACTCATCGCTATAACTGATAAATGACGATATCTCCTCCTTTTTGATAGAAGAGTTTGTTATATTTTATAGTGATATCTCCTCTTTTTTTATCAATGAAAACACTCATCACCATGAATTACAGAGATATCTCCTCCTTTATGATATATTAAGATATTTTAAGTTGTGAAGGAGCAACAGAGTCAGGACAACTAATTTTTAAGCCATCATAGTTTCCCAAGAGATTAAGTTTGACTTAAGGTCAAGGTAGCAAAGAGG
Source organism: Cupressus sempervirens (assembly GCA_028749045.1). Classification (NCBI taxonomy): domain Eukaryota; kingdom Viridiplantae; phylum Streptophyta; class Pinopsida; order Cupressales; family Cupressaceae; genus Cupressus; species Cupressus sempervirens. The sequence continues at coordinate 962,220,508 of CM053787.1, read as the reverse complement.
TGAAAGCTTACAATCATAGTTTTGCATGGTTAAGCTATGATTTAAAATTTAGAGCTTTGAAGTCATGAAGAGCATCTAACAGTTAAAAGAAATAGCTATCGCATCATCACAAGGTGTAAAATATTATATATTTGGTTATTTTGAAGAGGCAACAAGGTTAGGGTATGAGTCATCACAATATCACAAAAGATGAAGATGTTAAGTCCTTAACCACAAAGAAGTTGTGAAAAGGTTAGTCTAAAAGGTTTCACTACTTTGCAAGTCAAAGTGATAGTAAAGAATGTAGACAATGATGTTGCAATGAGTAGTTTCATGCCTTTGCAAGTGCTAGGATGCATTCAATTCCTGAGAGAGATTTGTAAAAATGGTTCATGATGTTGTCATTGCTACTTCACTATAGTTAGTAAATTGTAAAAAAAAAAAGTTGTGATGAAGTGATTAAATCTAGAATGGAGAGATTGTAGTATCATGGGTTAGAATGGTCAACAAAGAAATAAAGTTGCAAAGTGGTGATTGGTATGAATCACGACATCGTAAGGTTGGCCTAGAAGTTATAAAAAAGGGTAGCAAAGCTAAAAAATATTAAAGATAGCCCTTTTTGCATGGTTGTAGCCAAAAGTAATAAAAAATGATAAACCATTGCAAAGTAGATAAAGAAGAAAATCGCCACATCACAACCTTTAGTTTTAAATAGCATTAAACAATTATAAAATGGACATGTCTAAGTTGGAAAAAGAGATGTCAAGGGAACTTTTTTTGCAATTTATTTGCATAGCGATCAAACAAATTGCTATATGTCATAGCAATACACTTACTTCATCTCTCACCACTATGTCAAGATTAGGCCTTATCTGTATAGTGATAGAAGAGTTCACTATATTCTATCCTTTTCAGTCACTGAAAATACTCATCACCATGACTTATAGTGGTACAACATCTCTATCACTCATTGCTCTAATGATTATTTTTTTTTATATCTGTTGATGACCACTATATGTTATATAGAAATAAAACTCCTTTATCAGTCATTGCTATATTGTTTTTATAGTTTTTTCACATAGCGATAAAAGGGATCACTATATGTCATAGGGATATACTCTCCTCATCACTCATCACTATGTCATGATTAGGCTTTCTCCATAAAGAGATAGAATAATTTGCTATATTCTATAGTGATATCTCCTCTTTTTTGATCACCAAAAATACTCATCGCCATGACATATAGTGATACAATATCTCTATTTTTCATCAATGTAATGATTATATTTTTTTTCCATCCGCTGATGATAGCTATATGTTATAGTGATAAGCCTCCTTTATCGCTCATCTCTATATTATTTTTGCAATTTCTCTGCATAGCAATAAAAAGGGATCACTATATGTTGTAGCAATATACTTTCCTCATCACTCATCACCATGTCAAGATTAGACCTTCTCTATATAGTGATAGAAAACACTACTATATTCTATAGGGATATCTCCTACTTTTCAATCACCGAAAGCACTCATTAGCATGACTTATAGTGATACGACATCTCTATCACTCATCATTGTAATGATTATATGCAGTGAAAAAAATATATAGGGAGTGATGATAATGTAAGGAGATCTCCATGAGATATAGTGATTATTTCTCATCAAAATGACAAGGTTTCAGCTTTGTTGATTACCGTTGAGCTGGAAGTTGTCTCTATGATATTTAGTGATTATTGGTGACCGAAGAGTAAATAGATTTTTTCTAGTGATAACTGATGAAGATTGGTGATCACTATAGTTTATAGTGATGGATGGATGTATTATAAATAGCATATCATTGTGAGTTATAGTGATAAGTTGAGATAGATTATGGATCACATTTTGTGCAATGGAGGTATAGTGATCAATGATGAGCGATGGAAGTGTCACCATTTCTATAGTGATAGACATGAAATCGAAAATAGTTTTCTATTTGTAGGACTAAGAAATGGAGAGTAGAGGGAGACATATTTTTATCGCTAAGAAATACAATGATTAAATGTTTGAATATATTTTATAAGGCACAAAGATAATTGCACAAAGTGACTTCTAATAGTCAGTTAATTTGTTACAATGAAAAAAAGGATTTATGTTTTGATTTGTATAAGAGATTAAGTGCACTAATGTAGTATGTTTGGTAATAAAAAGGAAATCATTACTAGTATGTATTCATGAATTTTTAGAAGGAAGTTGTGAAATTGTTGTTTGACATCAAGATTTTACAGAGAATTGGACTAGAAGAAGTTTTCAAAAGGTATCATGGAGATTTTTGGTTTGACATAGAAGAGGAAAAAATAGAAGGTTAAATAGGACAAAGCTAAGAAGAAGAAAAATACAAATGATGAAGAGCCACCTAGAAAATTGAATGAAGATCTCATTGAATAGATGGATTTTGGAAAATTTTGTAGGCAAGATACAGTGTCAAGAATGCTGAATTTTGTAATTGGGACTAGAAAGCTGAGAAGTACTGAAGGTTACTAGTGTTAGATTACGAGTAGGATGAGTCTTGGAGAAGATTTTTGGGTTTCAAATAGTATAGTAATGGTGGTGGATGTAATGTGCAAAATTTTATAAGTTTTTGGTAAGATACAATTGGTAATAGCATTTGGGGTTGGAATGAGATGAAGTACAATATAGAAGGTATTCTAATGTCATTGGATTTCACCCTAAAGATATAACAATAAAGCTAAATCCAAAGTTTCATATGAACCCACCAATGTTTTGTTGAAAGAGGGTTACAATGTTTGTTCCTTTGGTGCTTCTATTAATGTGACATGTATAAGGCAGTGATCTTGTGAAATGCAACTACTCGTGCATTTTCTAGATCACTAATATTATCAAGCAAGACTCTATTGAAACATATTGAGGAGGAAAGAATAAGAAATTGTGTGTGTGTGTGTGTGTGTGTGTGTGTGTGTGTGTGTGTGTGTGTGTGTGTGTGTGTGTGTGTGTGTGCTTGCTAGTAGATGAAGGAGAATTATCAACTACATATTTGGAAAATTCAAATAGGAAAGGCTTCATAACCTAGGACACATTTAGTGAAGAGTTAACATGGCCCATCTATGACTAGAATAAGCATGCACTATACTATGATATTATATCAAAAAAATCATCAGTAGGCTACCGTAGAATATAGAGGTTTAAATAGAAAAAAACAATAGGATAAGTACTATCTTATACACATCCCTTGTAAACTCTCAATATCAAACTAGATCTCAAAACAAATTACCTTAAATCATTTCAGACTTGGGTGTGGTAATATTATTTATTACCTTCATCCATCAACATATAAGGTGTTCATTAATAAATTCTAGTGTAAAGGAGTTCAAATTTGAATAAAACCAAGGGTGCAAACTTCAATGTGGAAAACATTATCTATGAGCTTCCTCTATCAATGTATAAAGTGTTCATTAATAAATTATAGTGTAAAGGAGTTCAAATTTGAATAAAACTAAGGGTGAAATAGAAAATTTTGATAACTAGATATATAATTTTATATAACCTTTAGAAATTATTGGTTTCTCACAACGTTGGATCCTTTTATATCTTTTAGATTGAGGGAAAACATTTAATTATTCTGTAGGGGACATTACAATAGATGCATGTTACCAATTTCCTTCTACATGTGAGGATGATTAGACTTAAATCATAGGAACAAAACTATGAGAAGTACTCTACCATACCTAGGTTATTCAATGTGTTCTTCAATATGATGCGGACTAGAGCCTAATACTCTATGGTTCCTTTTCACTTTTTGTTGTTAGTATTTTTTCTATCGCTATCTTTTTCAGATACGATTCCTAAATAACATGATTGGTATATATACTATTGATCTCATATTGGTTTTGACGAGTGTCAAAACACTTAAGTCATTTACTTAGTTCATGCCAAACTAGTAATACATGTCAAGTACAACATGTAAATAATAGACCATGCTGAGTGATTCAAGTGTTGGGTAAGATAGTAGATGTCGAGGAGTTCAGATGTGGAGTTAGAGGCAGAAATTCAGTATATGTCAAGCATTAGTAACATCATATTTCGAGTAACATAGATTGCACATATTTGTTTGTAATGGCACAAACAACTATGTAAACCATTTTCAAGTCGACTTAAAGATAGATCTTGATCTTTTGAAGATAAGGATGAACCTACATGTAGATTCCCTATGCAATTACACACAATCAATCAGAAAATAGGAAGATTTAAGTAGAAATATGGATGAATCTTAGCCAAAGATTCATACCTAACCCTAAGCCACCAATTTCTTTATAAGGAAGACAAAGCCCTAAAATTTTTGTAATGAGAAAGGAGAGAAACAAGATAAAAAGGGGTGAATGATCAAATTGTTTACAAAGCATTCAAGGTGACTGAGCAAGTGAGAGAGAATTGCAAAATTAGTTAAGTGTAGAACACACGATAGAGGACACAACATTGATATATCAGTTTGTAAAGGTTCAAGAAGGATAGCATGTAGATTTGATCTTTAATTAGGCAATCCATTTCCATTCATAAGATTTATGTTGAAACATTTTAACAGGTGATTTTAGTTAAATTTCCTACCAAGAGTACTCTTAATAGGCTGTAGTAAAATCCTTTAACAGGGTGGAATTTGAAATGAATGACCTAAATTCCTTTAACCAGGAACACTTCTAATAGGGCGTTAAGATCCTCTAACAAGGTGGGACTTAATAGTCTCTATAAGCCTCTAACAGGGCCAACCTTTCACAGGACATATCATGTGTCATGGTCAAACTATTGTAACCTTAATTGGCTACACTTTATTCCTATAGGAGTAAAGATTTTTGTGTGTCATCCCCACCCAAGTTTTACCTTCTCATTCAGAGGTTTTTTGAGTGATCATATTTTGTGTCAAGTGTCTATCTTTGATTACATGTTTTAAGATGCATTTACTTTACATGTTATTGCAGTTTATATATTGAATGCATCTAATGAATTGTGAAGTTTTAAGTGTTAAAGTTTGAACTTCTAATTCACTTCCACACCCTCCCCCCCCAATTAGAAGTTTACCTTTCCATTTTTAATTCCAACAATTAGTATCATAGCTAAGTTCTCAGAAGGAAAAGCTTTCCAACTTAGAGAAAATATCATGAAATGTAAGTCAAAAAATTGGGAAAGATTATTGAGAATCAAGGAATTGAAATACAACTCATTCTACATCAACTTGATCAGACCAAAGAACAGTTAACAAAATCCTTAAAGAGAAGGAAAGAGATATCTATTGTAGAGAGTGACACACAATACAAAGAGATTGAAACCACTAAGCTATTTTCCAATGGAGACTCTAATGAAATTGATGCAACAATTAGAGATCTGATGGAAAAGAATAGAATACAAGCTGAGGAGATTAGAAATCTCAAGCTAGAACAAGAATCTCAAGCCATGATTCTATGTGAGGTAACTAAACAAAAGAAGAGAGCCATAGAAGACAAGGTTGTGATTGAAGAAGATAAGAGAACTCTAGCAAATAGACTAGAAAAGAAGTCAAAAAAACTAACCAGAATCTCCAACATGCAATTGGACACCCTAAGCCAGATGATGAATGCTCATCATGATTAGAATGTTATAGACATTGAGATAATTGCATTTAAGTTATAGAATGAACAACTTCAAAATGACTTGAGAAGAGAAAGAGCGATTGTTGAAAGTTTCAACAAGCCAAATGAAGCCATCAAGTACTTTGGGAAATTATTGAGATCCCCTAGATCCAAAAATGATACATCAGGATTAGGCTATACAATCACTAAAGAAGGAGAATCATTTGAAGTTGCTGAAGAAAGGAACAACAAAGGTAAGAACTCCAAACCCACTTGTCATTATTGTGGTAAGAAAAGACATACTGTTGATCTGTGTAGGAGCATGAATCAACATGTCAAACCTAAGAACATGACTCAATGTCATAAGTGTAATAAGCAAGGCCATCAGGCACATGAATACAGAACTAGAATTTTGTATATACCAAGATTTGAAGGTTACTACTACAAATTGTCAAAAATATAGACATAGACCCTTTGAATGCAGATCCAAATCTATGTGATCACCAAAAAATTTGTCAAAGGAAAGAAGCTATGGGCAATTTTATAATTGGGATTACAACACAAGACAAAGCTATCATTATTGTCAAGAGTATGGACATATCCCTAAGAAATACATTAGGACTCACTTTAGTGGTACCTACAACAGATGGTTGAGTCAAACCACATGCTTTAGTTGTTTGAAGACAAGACACATTAGTAAACATTGTCCAACTAGGTCAAAGGTACTCAATTGTGAATTCAATAAAGGAAAAGGAAAGGAAAATTTTTAACACATCAGAGGTGGGATGAAAAAAAACATGGAAAAAGTGAGATGGATGTAGTACATCAAATGGAGTAGGGATCACTTCACCTAATAGGTCAAGTGGTCACACCTCATCAAACTAAGCAAATGAGAGGTATGATGAACTGATACTCAAGAGTTATATCATACATCAATTCCAAAAGAAAATAGCACTGAAAAGAATGGATTAGCATGAATAAAGATGCAAGATGATAAAGTTTGAGGTTAAATTTTTTTAAGTTTTCACATTCTTACCAAGTATGAAAAGTATTCAATAGAAGCCAAGTAGAATGCTATATAGTGTCGAGCTGCTAGAAAAAGTTAGGTGTTCCCAAGTTCATAATGGTTGCTGAGTGGAATAGAAATCATGTTGATGCTAAGTTTACAACTGTACAAGCACCAAAGCATTGAATGAAAAATTTAGAAGGGTATATGGTTGATTTTCACTCATTTCTCATCATTTTGAATTCAAACAAGAGCAACTAGAGTGGAAGGTGAATCAGATTTTTTTTTTAAGTATTCACAAAGATCACAACAATGATTTTACTAGAGCTCTCCTAGATTTCCAAGGTATTTATCATAAGCCGAGCTATACAGTTTATATTTGCATAAACCCTAGTTTTTAAAATGGCATCTAGCTCGAGAAATATGGAAGGGAAAGAGGTCTTAAATGTTTAGCTAGCTAGTAACTAGGTCAAACAACCCATATTCAAATCCATCTTCACATAGCATATAAGCAAGACCCCTTACGCACACTATCGATGATTCCACCTAAAGTGATTATGATCCAAGATGTCAAAAAATGCTATAATTGTAAGATAAGAGAAAAAGGTGATATGGAAATAAGAGAAGCCAACAAAAAATTGTATGAAAATGGTATGCTAAAGGAAAAATTCCAAATAGTTGAAAGAAATGGTTTGATGCATGCCCTAGATTTTCTCACGGCATTCAAAACATAATGGATTAAGATAATATTGAGGCGAATACATGATAGATGCTTGTGGTTGGAAGATTAATCAATTAAAATTTCAAAGAGAATAGTTCATAAGGAAACTAGCTACCCAACCCTATATCGGCCTAAGACTCTACGTAGTGACTCCAAAGAAGTTATAGAGAAGAATATGGGAGCCAAATGGAATAAACAAGGAATGACAATAGACACTATCACTGATCCTTTACTGGGCTTTGTCATTAGGGTAATTTTTCATAAATTCTATCAATCGAATAGATTGAATAGTGTACCTTGTATTGCAATAGATGTGGGCTACAAAATTGTAAAGAAGGATCATACCTATGATCTAGTCGAGCTTCAATTGCAATAATTGATGGAGAACCTAGGAGCAATTAGGAAAACCAAGAGTGCACAATGCAAATTTGGATCAATACTTGTATGTATATTATTTTATGTTCAGAATACTTTTCCCTCTTTTGGCAAGGTGAGTTGGAAAAAAAATAGATCCATAGAAATTTAGATTGATGAATATATTGAGCAGATGGGAGAAATTTTTGAAACATTGATGACAAGTTACTTTGAGGACTTCAAAAAGTCAATGAAGCAAAAAATGAGAATACTTGTCTCACTAATTGAGCAATATTATAATGATATATGTTTATTACTTGATGTTGATTACACTTTCATATAGGCTGCCATACCAAGAGTCAGATGGTTAAGACCACTTGGCTATGAAATCAATGTTGATGAAGCATCTGCAACAATTACAACACTCCTAGAAGAGGAGATTGATAAAAGCACAAAAATATTCAGTAATTATGATATAATGAAGTCAAAGATCGAGATGAAATTAAAAGATGCCTCCACATTGAATAGGAAAGATAAACTAGTAAAGAAGTTTAAGGCCAAATTTGGTGAAGGAGAAGGTGAAGAAAAAGAGGAAGAAGATGAAGAGGATGAAGAGGAAGAGCAAGAACAAATCCAAGAACCTCTTGCATTGACCCAAGGCTTGGGAGAGGACAAGGATGAAGAAGAAACAAAAGGCACCAAGGAAGAAGAAGTTGAGGAAGCACCAACTCATGTTGAGCAAAAGAAAGGAAAGGCTAAGGCACAACTAGTAGCTAGGACCAAGGCAAAGAAGATTACAAAGCCAAGCCCAGCCAAGCCTACAACCCCTATCACTAGAGCCAGTACATAGGCAAGCACTCAAAAGGCTAAAGAAAAGACTAAGGCTACAGAACAAGGAAGCCAAGTGCAAAAGAAGAAGAGAAGGAAATATATTGCACAACCTGACTTAGATGAAGAGAAGACTGAATCAGATGATCTAAGCCAATTGAAAGTGGTAAGTCAAAAATCACTATCTAATCTTGAGAATATCTATGAAAATGTTACATATAATGCTGACTTATCTGGTTTGAAAAATATTAATTTTGAAAAACTCGAAAGAGAAGAAAAGAATTTAGTAGAAGAGTCAATATATGCAATGATGTCTAAATTCAAGAATACTCCACTTGAATTTGACAATACTCTACCAAAGGGTCTATATGACATTGTTGAACAGAAGTGGAATTATTGCTTATACTTAGAAAAACAAATCAGAGAATCAACATTAGCCCAGGCAATGCCAGAATTGACAAAAGGGACGATTACTAAGGAAAACAAGAAATATGGAGGAAGGTTTGCAGCTAAATATAAAGCCTTCAACATTCTTCAAAATAATATTGAAGATGTTGTAAAGAAATCCACCCAAATGTGGAAATTAATTTATGGATTAACAATTGTTAAGAAAGGAGAAGAGGATCCCTTTGAGGGCAGAAATAATAATGGTGTTGAAGATGATGACATGGCTACAACTAATTAGCAGCAAGAAGAACAGAGTGTGCAAGGCACACAAATACCGAGTGTCATCCCTCTACATGACACTAATGAAACTATAGAAACTACAATTTTCAAGGATGTACCTAACATTTCAGCTCAGAATATCAGTCCTTCAACTATAGAAGATTTGAAAAAGACACTAGACCAATTTACAGTACGGGCAAGGTTATGTGAAAATCTAGTATTGGTTACTGTGGATGAACTTCAAAAGGTAGTAGCTGATATAACAAGGGACAAGGTGAATACACAAGAACTACCTTCTAGAATTCCTATAGTTACTAGTGATCAACCTTTGATTCAAACATCATTAGAAATATCTAAAAAGGTTTACACAAGTGTTAAAGTTGATTTAGTTGAATAGAGACACACAACAATCAACCAACCTGATGCACAAACACAAGGTTCAATTCAAATAATTGTGATTGAAAAAATAGACCTAAAGAGAGTAAGGACACACCAAAGGTAAAGGAGAAAGAGGTCATTCAAGCATTGGTAACTTTACCAACATCTGGCACATCTCCTACAAAAATACATCAAAAGCCAATCATGGAAGCTGTACCACTGCAAATCTCAACACCATGCTCAAGCGCTCCAAAATTTGATAAGGTAATTCACTATGGTGACACCAGTTTAGATGAAGAGATAATTATGCCCAAATATTATTATGATATGATGACTATAGAGAAAACAAGAATTTTGCAACAAGCTTTGGAAAAGAAGAAACGTCAAGAAATACTTAGAAAATAGTTTAGGCAAAAGAAAGCATTACAAGACATTAAGGACTTCTTCTTAGATGCATTCAGTTTGCCTACACCTGAAGAGACAAAGCCATAGTTAGAATAATTATCAAAAATTGTGGAAAAGGTCAATAATAAAGATATTAACACAAGTGCAAAAATTCTTAAGTGGTCAAAAAAGAAATTTTAGAACAAAGTAAACAAGAAGATATCTAGCAAGATAGCACTAACTCAAGTTGCATAATCAACAAAGGTTGAGGATGTGAAGAAGGTAGTTGAGAATATTTTCTCATTGTACACCAAATTGTGTGACCCCACACTCTTCACCCAAGAGACCAAAAATAGAATTCTAAGCTTGGAGAGGAGTTTAAACATTTTAGGTACACAGCTACCTTAGAACCCAGCTTAGAGTAAGAAACATTTCCATGCATTGCTTCAGTCATAGAGTCAATTAGCTATGTTAACATCAAAAGAGGCTAACATAAGATCCAAGATGACAAATATTCAAACCTCCCTTACCCCACACATGAAATTTTTCATAAAGAGCTAGGCTATGTACAAACTTTACTAAAGAAATACCCCAACCTTTCTACAATAGACGGCCTAGTGCACCTTGCAACTGAGCTTTCTATCCAACATAGATCACTAGATGTTGCATGTGAAATTTGGGATGCAGCTCTGAAAATAATAAGGGAAGTCCATAAATCCTACTTGGACAAATACACTATCAGTGTATAGCCCATTTGACATAAGTGTCAAAAAAGGGGGAGAAAGATAAGAAAGGAAAGATAAAATAGACAAAGGAAGGACTAGACAACAAGGAGGAGTAAGATAGAAAGGGGGAGAAATAAGAGTAAGAAAAGAAAAGGGGAGAATAGTGAGAGGGGAAGTCAACCAAAAGATGCAGATAAAACAGAGCAATAATAGGAATAGAAACAAAGCAATAATAGAGATAGAAATAGAGAATCACAGTATCAGTAGAGACAAATCTACTTAGAATGGAGAACAAATTTTGGATAAAAAACTAACATATTAACTCATGGGAAGTTATAAATCTTGAGGTATATGGATTATTGAAAAATTTTGAAATTTTGAAGTTTTGTGTATAAGATGAGTCATACATATGTTATACTCAAGAAGATTAGAATGATTATGTATATTCAAGTATTTTTGACACTCATGTAAAAGGTGGAGATTATTGATCTCAGATTGGTTTTGACAAGTGAGTGTCGACATAGTTAAGTCATTTACTTAGTTTATGCCAAACTAGTAATACATGCCGAGCACAACATATAAATAAATAAATAATGCCAAGTTACAATGAGTGTCGAGTCACTCATGTGCTAAGTCACTCAAGTGCCAAGAAGATAGACCATGCCAAGTGATTCAAGTGTTGAGTATGGTAGTAGATGCTGAGCAGTTCAGATGCTGAGTTAGAAGCAGAAATCTAGTATATGTCGAGCATCAGTAACTTCATATTCTGAGTAACAAAGATTGGACATATTTGTTTATAATAGCACAAACAACTATGTAAACCATTTTCAAGCTGACTGAAAGATAGATCTCAATCTACTAAAGATAAGGATGAATCTACATGTAAATTCCCTATGAAACTAAATGCAACCAATCAAAAAATAGGAAAGTTTAAGAGGAAATATGGATGAATCTCACCCATAGATTCATACCTAGCCGTAAGCGACCAAAGTTTTTATATGGAAGATGAAGCCCTAAACTTTTTGTAATGAGAAAGAAGGAGAGAAATAAGATAACAAGTGGTGAATGATTGAATTTTTTACAAAGAATTCAAGGTGACTTAGCTAGTTAGAAGGAATTGTAAGATCAATTAAGTGTAGAATAGAGGATAGAAGATATAGCATTGATATATCAGATTATAAAGGATCAAGAAGGAAAACGTGTAGATTTGATCTTTAATTAGGCAATCTAGTGCCATTCATAAGATCTATGCTGAGACATTTTAGCAAGTAATTTTAGTTAAATCTCCTAGGCAGAATAGTCCTAACAAGCTGTAATAAAATCCTTTAATAGGGTGGCATTCAAAGTGAATGACCTAAAGTCCTTTAACCAGGGACACTTCTAAAAGGGTGTTAAAATCCTCTAACAAGGTGGGACTCAACAGTCTCTGTAAGCCTTTAATAGGGCAGGCTTTTCATAGGGAAGATCATGTTTCATGGTCAAACTATTGTAAACTTAATTAGCTACACTTTATTACTGCAGGAGTAAAGATTTGTGGGTTTCATCCCCACCATTCAGAGGGTTTCTGGGTGATCAAATGTGGTGTCAAGTGTGTATGTTTGATTACATGTTTTAAGATGCATTCACTTTACCTCTTATTTTAGTGTATATATTGAATGCATCTAATGAATGGTGAAAGTTTTATGTGTTAAGGTTTGAACTTCTGATTCACCCCTCCCTCTCAGAAGTTTATCTTTCCATTTGTAAAACCAACATATACCAATTGAACTACACTCAGAGAATAGACCATAAAATATTGTGAAGGTCAATTGTTAAAAATAAAAAAAATTCTAATGTTAATAGCTATCAGTTTACGCATAGATCCAGGTTTCCATAAATTCTTAAAATTTATAAAAATAGCCAAACTACGCCTTTCCAAAAGAAAAACATAACCTGATTGACTACAAGCTTAGCATGAAGTAAATACTCATCAAGATGACGTACTGCAACAAAAGTAATGAAAAATTGAGATCCATTAGTATCTGCACCAGCATTTTCCATTGAAAGAACTCTAGGTCCCTCATGTTCTAATAAAAAATTCTCATTTGCAAAGATAAAAAATCAATTAAAATGCTAACAATATGATTTTACATTCAAAGTGAAGTAATAAATTATAATACAGTGGACAATGACAAACCTACAAAACTTTTTCCATAAATGCATTCTCCACCAGTACTTGTATAAAAGGCAAAGCTTAGTCAAGTAAAAATCATTGAATCTAGATATCCAAGCACCTTTTCTATGTATTTCAAACAAAATAATACATAATATATTTCTACTCATCATAATCATCACTATAAGAGTGCCCTAAAATTAGGTACTTTCCAAACACTTTTACAAAGAAAATTGAAATATGGTCGAATAAAGTTGTACACACTAAACAATCATTTGTTCAAGCACAATTATGTTAAGAATAAGGCTCGGTTAGTTCCTTTAACAAAATGCTCCAAATTCCTAGTAACATATATAATATTGAAAATTATATTGCCTACTAACGATCATTATAGAAATAGCTTTAATTTCATGCATAATTAGGATAAAAGAAAAAATTATTGTCGATGTTCAATAAATATTTTCATCGTTTACACAAAAATAAAGAGAACTAAACATAAGTGTCTAGAAAAGAAGCATAAAATTTATATTTACTGTTTAATAATATTTTCAGTTACTATTCTGAAAAATATGCATTCAACAAAAAAGTAGCTAGCCCTAACGAATAAATTGCCTTGGAAAAGAGGGGGAAACAAGATAATTTCATAATATATTATTTAGTATTAATATGTACAACTTGAAAATATATTATATTCACGTCATATAACCATATTTACAATCTAAAGAAAATAAGAAATAACATATATTCATGAAACTCCAAATTTGGAGGTAAAACAGTCAGCCTACAAACTAAAACCGATTGCTTTGGGTTCTACATGAGCATCTTCTATATAAGTGTGATCCCCATTAATAAAGAATTTGTATTAATTGTAATGGTTTCCAAACTATCTCTAATAAGAGAAAAGATTTTTTTTTGTAAAATCCTTCCACAAGATAATGAACTTGAAGTGGAACCTTTGTTCTAACTTAGAATTAATAAACTCAAGAGTTACATACATCACTTACAAGTTTCCTTGCAAAGGGAGGACAATATTTTCATTCATGTAAACTATTCTAAATTTTGGAAATAGACACCTAAATGATTTAGAATGATAATCTATTGTATGAAAATTGAAGACAATAAAAATCATGAGACTAGAAACACTAGTGCATTAGATGCAATAGCTCTATCATCGCCAAACAAAATTTGAGTTACAAATTGTGTACATGAAAGCTTTAACACATGTCATGATGGGTTGTACTACTGAATTGCATCAAGTATGAGATTTTATAATCATGTGTAGGAATCAATTTGTAGAAAATATACTTCAAGGCCATTTTCCAACCCTGTCACCCATCATCATAATATTCAACATGTTCACTTTAGTCCACATGTCATTTCCATGTGAACTTTGCACTAAAAAAGAGAACAAGAAAGAGTTAGACAAAAATACTACTAGAATACCAATTTTTGCATTCACTAAATAACCAAGCTTCCACAAGGAATGGGGCTACTAGTATAAGTACATGTTTAGGGATGGGATTTCCAATCAAATTAAGGTGCACAAGCAAAAAAATGAGATCAAAGAAATATTATATATAAATATGGTCACCAAAAAATGTAGGAATGAGAACCCATACATTGACCACCTTTCAATATAGGAGATTCTCATAAACATGGTAGATAATTATAGGCAAAGGTAGGAGAATCAAAATAATGGATACAATATGTAGTCACATGTATAATTTGACTTCTCTTTATATATATATATATATATATATATATAAGATTCATCTATATGAATCACATCATCATCTAAGCTACAACTCCTACTAATAAAGTGTTTAAAATATAAAACTTTGTACAAAGAGTCCAACATCTATTAAGAATATAGAGAAATGTTTGTTAGATATATAAGAGTTTTAACACTTTTATAGAAGGGATATATCATAAATATGGAGTTAAATGTCAACAATCAGAAAAGGGGACAAAATGAACAGAAGTAAACTTTAGCGATAAAATATATACAAATGAGTATATAAATGAAGAAGAAATTGTGAAATCAGAATTAGGAACAACTACATAGCCTTGTCAACAATAGTAATTATATCCAATCATATTTTCTTAGGATTAAAAAAACCATCGCATAAGAAGAAAGAAATAAGATGCACAACCGCAATCTATGTTTTCTTCCACACTTTATACCATTGAATAATACTTGCTTTTAGCACCTAGTCAAGATTTCCATCCCATAACTCATTCCAAGTGGTAGAAGAAAATGTTATCAAACAAGAGTCCATTGAAACATATTGAGGAGCCACTACCACCACCATATTTAGAGGGATGTGCATCCTTGTGTAGTTGGGACATTCCTATTATATACAACAAAACAAGAAGAAAACTTGTGTTGTTCACAACTTGTTTTAGTATTGACACCTAAAATGATAATGTAGGATTATATGCTGATGTGCTCTACGAAGGCTCTATATCTTTCTCATACCTGTATCAAAATCATGCCAATTATGTTATTGGAGTTCAAGTGGACATATTCATATTGAAATTAATCATGAAAAACATTTTAGGGCTTGATTGTGTGAATTATTTATACCAATATTATGAATCATACTTTATGATCTTCTCTTTGTTTATTGTTATACTTTCTTTATTCTAATGATAGATCATGGTGTATGATGGAAAACATCTATGGAAAGAAGTTTCATGTAATCAAATTATGATAGAAAATTTTGTCATGAATTTAAATAATAACTCTGAACAATAAAATGTTATATACTATAGTGCATGATAATGAAAACTTAAAACTTGTTAAGTAAAATTAGAAAGATATATCATATAAGATGACCAAGCTTCAATGGTGAGGTGTCATGGCGCTGAAAAATACCATTGATTTCTTTAAATCTACTTGTGAATTTGACCAAGTTTTTAAGGCTTTTCTATAAGGAACCATTTGGTCTATATTTTTGCATGTTGTACTATCTTCCAACTCTATGTCCCATCTATTTATACACAATTAAACCATGAATCATATCTTTATTTTTCCTAAAATATTCATTCAAACTTTTCCATATAGCTTTAAAAGGTTTTAGTTAGATTAATCATTCTCTTCTCTCTTTTATTCATTTTGATGGTGGATTATAGAATGTGAACATGAAAATATTGATAGAAAGATTCATATAATATAATAAAGAAATATTCAATTTAATATTGTGATGATATTCAAAGGAATATTCAAACATCTTAAAGGTCAAAAGCAATAATCAATATTCTCTTTTGGAGCTTCTGTCATCCTAGCCTGAAAACCTTCTTGTGTTGCTTTCTTGCTAAGGCATAAAGCATGTTCTTCCAAATATTCATGGACGTTAATCTCTATCAATGTACCACAAGAGAAATATAACTTAATAAATAGCTAGAACCTTAAGAATAAGTCCCTTGGTCATCATTCTTTGGTAGCTCCTACTTGTCTTAAATATTTTATTAAAAAATCACATCAAGTGTAACTACGAACCATATACATCTTTTCCCATATAAAAGAACACTTTAAAGTAATTAATTCACAAATAAAAAACAATATGATTACCCTATAAGATAAGAATTTTAATTGAACTTATTTCCTTTGAACCAAAAAAGATAGGAAACATGTCTTCAAGAAACTAGCTATTTGATAAAATATCCATTTGTTACAAATTAGTCTAGTGATACAGTAACCAAATGAGACAAAAAATGTCTATTATCATTGTGGAGAACAATATATATCACAATACAAAAAAGGCACAATATAGACATTTTAGTGTACTAGCATGGCAATAATTTAGCAATGAATGGCTATAGTCATCAATTGAATCGTTAGATAAATCTAAGAGAAAATGACTCATAAAATAAGATTTTTTCCAACTAGTAATATTATGAGCCTCACTTATGTCAAATGAGCAAAAATATGTCTCTCTTACAAGTGACCTATATTCAAGCTAATTTTCTATGTTGATGTGTAAATATGAGTAATAGAAACTTACATAGAGGCCTCATATTTTAATTCACAAGGATGAATCAGTATCGACTTTGCTGGAATAATTTTTGTGAGATTAGAGATTACTAGAGGAAACTATGATCAGATATATAGAATTTGGATGAAGTTCATAAAGAGTAAAAATCATTGAAATTTGAACTTTATAGATTAAATTTGGCATATCCTATGACAACATTCAGAGATAAAAGAGAAATAAAATACATCAATTAATGTGGTGAATTGATAAGTTTCTTCCCTATTGTGTGTCCCAAATGTATGTACACCTTCAAGTGCAAGAGTATGGAAGTTCTCTTCATACAACCATCCTTAGCATTAATTGGCTAAATTTGACAAATAAAAGAGTATCAACATGAAACTAAACACAAATAACAATCTACTCGAGTATTAAATGATTGCATTCATGAGCCAATCAACTATCACTATAACCAAACAATCTTCCAAATCAAAATCCAACTTAGGAACATGAATTTAGAATATTGAAGTGACATAACACTTAAAAGGAAGCCAAAAAGATCTACACACTCTACCTTTTTTCATATTGGTTTACCATGATGAAGGTTTTCCTTATTGTCTTCATAATCTAGGTTCACTTTGTCACTACACCTTCTTAGCTAGGGTTTAGGAATCTCATACCCCTACCCACTAGCCAAAAGTGACACCTAAACCTACTTGTGACTTTTATGACAATTTCCTATGACCTTATATGAATATAAATTGACATTTGGAAATGATGATAAAACACAGATAAAAACATGGTATCCCAAGTATAAACTTGTAATAGTGTGGGAGAGAGAAATAAAGTCTTGACTAGAGAAATTTCTAAATCATGTGAAGCACTTGAGAAACAAATGAATCCATTTAATGAGATTTCTAATGTTATAGCAAGAACAAGAATAAAACCCTACTTGGGTGAATAGAAAAGAACACTAAACACATGTGCAATAAATGCGTGAAGGCAAACATCTTCAAACTCGTGTCACTCATAGACCTAGCTACAAAGTGCACATTTGTGTCTTCTTCACCGAGATCAATTAACATGGTTGAATCTCACACTCTTTTATATATTAACAATAACTCAAATCTAGTGGAATATTTTGGCATCAACTTGATTATAGGCAAAATTGTACTTTCTTCTTGAATTAGAACTTGTTGAGTCCAAGTGCCCCATTTAGATTTAATGTTTATAGCCTTTGGGATATGCTTGGATATTTCTTTAAGGACAGAAACTTTGGTCTCTAGGTAAAGATTTTCAAATGGTAGAAGATCATGTTTGATAAAAATACCCAACTAGTTTTCCATAATTTCATCAATTTCTAGATCTTTGTACTCCAATGGCAATGAGGGAAATATAGGCCAGAGCATGAAATGGTGACTTAGATTGTCAACTAGTTTGAAATTTGGCCTCTAATGCATGGTAAACAAATTGATTCCATTACACAACCATTCTTTGAACTTAAGTACTCTATCCCTTAACATATTTGATTTAAATATTGCAATAAAGAAGTTTGATACAAAGTCAACAAGGAAGATTTCTTTTTAAAACAAAACTAGTTTTCTTTAGCCCAACTAGTTATAATTTCGGGAGACAAAGAGGCATTTGCAAACTTACCCATTAATTTTTTTTGATGAAGAAGTGTGATATTTGAGCCAATAAAGTGTTCTAGAAAAATGATTGAGATTGTCTTCTCTTTCGATGTAGCCATATCTTGTGTTCTATTCAGAAGGTCTCTAGATTACCATATCTTGTGTCAAAGTATTATGAATGTTCTATTTCGTTCATTCTTTCATGCATGCAATTAGATCAAAATATTATATGAAGGATTAATTAGTGATGTAAGATAAACTTTTATTGGTTCCTGATTCACCCCTCCCCTCTCAGTAAAATTGCCTACCTTATATTTCGAACATCTTCTTCATCTTGTAATTTTCTATCATGTCCATGTATAGTACCGTAAAAATCATTTTCAATTAAAATAAATAGTATTATAGTTTTCCATGTGTGAAAAGAATAGTCTTCAAATTTATCAATCATTTTTCTTTTATCCATTATCCTCTTTACCAATGCTACATTATTTTATTTTATTTTATGTTATAGAAATATATATTAAGCCAAACCTCTTAATATATACATATCTATCATTCTCCCCATATTCAAATCTATAAAATTTCCTCTTATATCTAAAATCCAATAAAAACTTTGAGAAACTTTTACTCATTCTATTGTTTGCTCTTCCACAACTGCTTGAGTGTTAGTGAGAGTGTAGGGTACCATGTTGCCACCATAGATATATTTCTCTTATAATGTTTTGATGTAATAAAAATAATTTATAATTATTATTATTTTTAAGAATTCTTAACATTGTATGTTTTCTTTCACAAAGTTGAGAAATATAGATTTCCAAAGTATCAACAAAAGCAAGAATTCTTCAATCAAATAGCTACAATAATACCTAGTGAGGTAGATGACCAAACAAAGGTAACTACTTAATTTTTTAACATGTTAATAGCCATTTAATGGTTTTGTGTGTGCATGTGTGTGTGCATGGGTGTGTGTCTGTGTGTGTGTGTGCGCATGCGTGTGTTTGTGTGTGTGTGTGTGCACGTGCATGCATGTAGGCACGTGTGCGTGCATGTGTGTGTCTATATATATATATATGAAACAATAATATGCAAGCCTTGTAAAACTTTCTAAATATGTTTAGAAACTTTCTAATAGATTGAAAGCACCAATAATACCAAAAACTCCCTTATGAAAATAATTACTAATAATTAAAAAGTTATAATTTTATTTATTAACTACCCTAAACTAAGAATATTAATAATTGAATATATCAACAACTTCTATGTGTGAAGGATGGTGTATTGAATGAATGTATCCATGTTTCATTTGTGAACAAAATTTGAATACTTTGGTGTGACCTATTTCAAATTGTATTAGGCTTCCAAGCTAGTTTTTGGTATTGTTAGAAATACAGATTTGGTTGGAACTTGAATGTACTATTTATGTTTTGTATTGATGACAAGTTTTTTCATTGATGCCAACATATGTTTATGAGAGAATACCAAATAGATATTCTCTATATAGTAAGTTGACTAATAGCACAACAAATTTGGAGTATAACATGATAAGCTATACAAGATTAGAGTTACATTAAAGGATGTGTACGGATATCACATCTATGTTTGGTGAATTTTATACAATGTATTTTTTTTTTTTATAGATCATTTGGTAAAGACTAGTACTAGTGTACAACAAATATTGACATAAATAGGCTATGGAATATTTAATATATCTTATCAATGAGGTCAAAGCAATTTTAGAGATCTTAGTTCATGGTAGAAGACATATTTGTGGACCTATTCTCATGATAGAAAGGCTTAGAGATCATCCTAGGAATGTCATTATAGTTCAAAACATGTAATGTTTTTTATTGGTAATGAACTAGATTGTGAGAACATATTGATCTTTATTATTAAATATGTTAATTAGATTGTAATGTGTGGGAACCTTAATGAAAAAAAAAAATTATGCTCACAAAGGCATGTATTCCATATGGTACAAGAGCACCTTAGGGAAAAGAAAAAGCCTAATAGTCATGTTTTCACTTGTAAATGGTTTAGTCAACCATTGTCCAAACAAAGACAAGGTATGTAGTCCTAAGGTCTGTTGGAGTATGAGAAATTAGGTTGATAAAAAGTTTGGGTGATGTTCTAAGTGTTAAGACCTAGTTATTGTCATAAGGCCTTGATAGGGTCAACCTTGGTCAAAGTTTTAAAAAAATCCCTCATAATTATGAAATTTCTATTAAAAACTGGTCCATAGGTTTACTAGGATAAATTTGGATTGTTATGAGTCAAAGAAGGTTGGTTGAAGGGATTGCAAGGTCATTTTTGCAAAAAATGTTCATGACAATTTTTTCCTAAAATTTAGGAATTGGCTCTAAAGCGGTGTTGACTTCAAACCAAGGGTGAGAAAAGTTAGTAATAAGGTATATAGAATTATTTCAATGAATTATTATTATTATTATTATACATACATACATGCATGCATGCATACATACATACATACATACATACATACATACATACATACATATACATTTATTTATTTATTTATTTATTTGGTGGGGGGGTTGTTGAAATTTGGATTGTATGGACTATTCTTGTGAAGAGGGAAGACTATACACAACAAAATGTGTTTTTGGCTTGAAAGACTTACTGTTTGGATTGATTCTCTTATTGTTTTATGTGGATTGGTTGCTTCATAGCATTTTACTAATATGTGTGTAATTGTTGGATAAGTTAGGATTGTTTTCTTAATTATCTTGGTTTGTGTTTCTTGTTGGTTTATGAATGGTAGTCTGCACTAAAATGGCTATAAATTGAATGCCCATGGTTAAAACCTAATGCCCTTTTGGATTCAAGAATTATCCTCTGTATATATTTTAAATATGGATTTTGGAGGTTGGGAGGATTTTTTTTCTAATTTGTCAAGAGAGCCCTATGCAAGCCTGATTTGTTTGGCTAGGAAACAAGAAGCTTGCAAGAGTGTCTCAATTTGTTTTCTTTCTCAATTGTAATGAGAAAAAAAAGATTTGTGAAATGTAGTAGGAAGAGGTAAGGTTCTATACACTATGGGAGAAGGCTTGAGAAAGAGAACTCAACACATTGTGAAGTGCTTGGTAACATTACCCTAAAAACCCTCAAAAATAGCATTTTTCGAAAAGGTACTGTATGAATGCCATGGGAGTCTAAAACCCAAAAAATCCTTGAGTCTAGGTGATTATATAACTAAATCAAGAAGACACTAATAGGGCTTGTTAAGGGTTTTTTAATTTATTTCAACTTCCTTGTTTGTAGGAGGGCTAGTTGGGGCTCTTAGGGTTGCTAGGCCAAATAGAGCAATTTGATGATTTTGAATGGAGACTTAGACTTGGAGAGTTGGTGTAGAATGGTCGGTAAAGTGTCAAGATAAATGGAAGAATGATTGAAATATGTTTCTTCCTTATTGGTGGCCTTGGGTGAGGTCATAGCTTGTTGAGCACAATAGTTTCCTAGTTCAAGTTTGAAGTGTTAGGAGAAGATTTTGAAATTAATAGGTGAGTTCCTAGTTTGAAGGGGATTTGGAAAATATCCTCTAGGTTATGGTATTAAAGGGATCCCTAAAAAGGATAAGAGAACACCTTGGATAGAGCCAGAAAAGATTTAAATTTGAGGAACTCCCCATAACCATAGTATGGTCATATGTAATTTAATGTACATTGGTGAAGATCTAATAGTTTTTCTTAATTAATTATTTGGAAAGTGAATAAATTAAAGTTGTTTCCTTGATTGGGAAATCATCATGTATGTAATGGTTATGGTCGATTGGTGCGAGCTTGAGCATTGGATGATCAAATTCAATAAGAGATTGATTTGATTGACTATGTTGAGCTTCAAAGTAACTCTTTTAGAAAGTAAGACACAAAACAAATTAGTGTAACTGATTTGGAATTTTTATCTTGAAGTTTTCTCTTTACAATTGAGGGTGAGATTTTGATATTAGGTCTAGCTATTTACATATTAACTGTTAATAGGGTTAGAATTTTTAACAAGGGTTCAACGTCCCCTAATAGGGATCTATCCTCTAACAAGAAATATTCTACTAAATGTATTATAATTGGCTCCTAACATATATATATATATATATATATATATATATATATATATATATATATATATATATATATATATATATATATATATATATATATATATATATATATATATATATATATATATATATATATATATATATATATATATATATATATATATTACACTATCTTGTGGGTGCCATAACCACCATGTTTTTCCTTCTAATCATGTGTCTCTCTAGTCAACAAGTCAACCTATTATGGTGTATGAGTTTTTCTTATTGTACATTATTGTTTTAATTGTTGGAATTCATATTTTTAAGTTTGGATTTAAGTTTAATTACCTATAATTGATTCACCTCCCCTCTCAATTATGTGTAGACATTATTTCTTGAAAATTGGTATCAATTCATTATAAGAAAATTTTAATGTGATGTTTAGTACTACTCCTTGGGCAGATGGCTTAAACATCACACACTAAGCTTCACTCTAACACAAAAAGTGTTAAATAGTCAAAGTTGACTTATTGTTTCCAAGTTTAATTCTCTCCTTAGTTTTCGATGTTTAAGGATGGCCCTCCATAGGGTCAAAGTGAGAAAAGTTACTTGAAGAGCTCTTATGATTTGATTTTTGGCATAATAGTTTGTTTATAGATGACATATTTTTGGATTTAGATTGGCTTGATCCAATGAAGATACTTTGATGAGGATTTTCATCAAAGAGAGATCATTTCAGATAGATAGTTGATATTTCACATATTAGAACCTTTTCTATTGGTGTTAAAGACGAAGAGATTCGATGAAAACCCAAAATATTGATGTCAAAGGGTGAGAGTACTACAAAATATCTTTCCTGCTTTGCCTCCCTTGGCTGCACTTCCAAAGGCCACGCCACAATCTGCAAGCTTCATTCTGCTCTATGCCCAGTTTGCATCTCTTCTCCAGCAATTGTCTACCACATTGTATGAGGGCGCGGATGTAGACGAGGTGGCGGCCTGAACGATCAACAGTATTACGCAGGCAGCCATACAGAATCTCTGGTCCATGAAGATGATTTGTAGTGTACAGTGTGTGCTGGAATGAATAAATGTGATGCCTTATGAAAAATATTGATTCAATTCAAAAGACGAAGAAAGTAATTAGGGAGCTTCACGACTGACGTTGCATGTTTCGCGTGAGCAGGTGTATATAGAGAGAGAAAGAGGCCTGCACAGATAGCAGTGAACCGCCACAATGTATGGATAAATCAATCATACCCACACCGCAACCAAGACGCGGACATTTGACAGGCGGCATCTTCATATTTGTCCCTTCAAAACAACACCATGAGCTTTCCCTTATCAATTCATTCGTTCTCCTACACAATCCGCAGATTAACAACAGTCGGTGGCGTAGTGCATACGTTCCGACTTAGTACTCATGCGCAATTCTAACATCTGCTCATATAAATGTCTGAGCCATTACTCTATGCATTGACGTCGCACGGGCGGCTCATTTGTCTTTCGTAGACTTATTCTACCGTCAGAAATTGTAGATTGGTCTTTTGGAACACCTAACATAACTCTCCGGGAGAGGAGATGGACCGAGCCAATATGAGCCATTTATGATTATGGGGTGAAGGAAAAACCAAGCAAGCAAAAGTCAGAACTCATACATATATATATTGAAACAAATGAATAAAGTAATCACTTAAGATAAATACTAAAGAAGCTTGTGCGAACTGAAATCTAGACCATGCTCACTTTTGCCTTTGATATTTACAATTGTTGCAAGGGTTGTTGATTATTTCATTAGGAGCTGCATGTCCTACTATAATCAATTTCTTTTCTTTAGATTCTTTCTATTGATTTATATAAAATCTTATTATTTTCTTTTATTTAAGACTAATTTTCCTTGAATACAATTTTACTTTGACAATTCAATGATCTAACATTAAACTAAATTACAAAGATTGATGGTTAGATGATCATATGATTAAATAATTATAGAAAATGATTTTTTTTTTTCATTAATAATAATAATTATTCCTTTTTACCTCATTGCAATAAGGAAAAATATGTTTAGTAAATAGATCTTCAAAATATAATACTCAATTGAATGTGTAGAAAATAGCAGAGATAATGTAGTGCATCTTTTCAAAATGGTTTCTTAAAATGACATTGGTGGTTTGCCTTCACAATATTTATATTCCATTAATCTATCATAGCTTGAATATAGTCTAGTTTTCACAATTTTTATTCAAACTTTCTTTTATAACTACGAATAACAAAGACTCTATGATCACTTGTGTTGAGCTTGTATAGAATTAGAAAACTACACAGATTCTTGCTAGTATATTTATTTGAAGGGTTAGGTTGATTTTAATTTCATGAAAAGTGTCTTCATTCAAAGATGTTCAACACTCTGCATCATTGTTTGCTTTCCTACACACTTGTCAAAACATTGTATACCTGAAATGATGCATAGTAAAATAAAATGAAACAAAAGAGAGTGAAAAATTGCACTTCAACTTTAACATTTAAAAAAAAAATTAAAAAATTGGAAGATGCATTCAAGTCTTGTATACGTAGCATCACATTTTTAATTTCCCTTTCGAAAAGTCAAAACATCCTATTGGTTAAATTGTGCATGATAAAATAAAAGGAAACATAAAAGAGTCAAAATTAGCACTTCAATGTTAACGTATCTGATTTCTTGCCTTATTGTTGTGTAGAGTCATTTCCCCTTGTTTGGTGCAAACAGTTGTTTGTTTTTCAAATTCATACATTTTCATATCAAACGGTTGTTGAATTTCTCTTTATGCTTTATTTTAGGTTTATATTCCCAATCTTAAGGTTTGCGGACATTCCCTACTCATCTTTATAAATAGACGTGATTTAAATGATCATATTTTAATCTATATAACATAATCTACCACTTATAAATATAAAATAGATTAGGTTTTAGCCTAGTTTTTATAGAAATCGATATATTATGTTCTTATTCTAATAGACTACCATATTATGAGATCTTAAATAGTGTGATAATTCTTATTTGAAAAAGATCAAATTATTTGTCTAGTGTACTTGTTTATATATCAACTATTCATGTTTCAATGTTTACTTTATTTGAGTAATGGAATCGTAAAATTGAATGCTTAGTTTGGATCAACTAAGCCTTGGGAAAGCATACTTGTAATCTGACTAAGAGTGTTATGAGATTTTGTTAGTGCAACTTGGACAAAAGGTTTCACGTAGCTTCTACCCCCTTCATGCAACTAGTCTTAGTCACTATGTGTATATCTTTCTTTTTTTCAATCAGTTATGTTATTTTAAACTTTGATGAGCTTTAAAATGAGAAGGGATAGCTTGAAACTTTATGTCTCCTTGAGAGGTAAAAGTACAAACCTGTGTCACCCTTTTGTAAAGGATAAGTCTAAACAAAGTATAATAGTTCACTTTCAATGACATAAAATATGGTATTATTATCTAGAATTTAAAAATGAAGTAAACTAATGAAATATGTAGAAGTGGATGAATTTTAGGATTATAATTTTTAATAATTATTTTGAATAAGAATTGATATATTTCCCTATTTTTTATAGATAATTATTTAGTTTATGAAAAATGCTAAATATTAGGGTTTTAGTTCCAACCATAAAACTATATGGAAATAAACTTATTTCCATTTGAACTCAGACTATGTTATAGAGAACATATATAGCTAAGAACTATCAAAAATAAAAATTGACTTTAGACCTATATTTTCTCTTTTATAATGATTTGAAAATTTCAACTCACTTGAAATCAATAGCTTTCATCTCCTACCACATTTTTCAAAACAAATCTATTCTAACTAGAAGAAAATTTATACATTCTAAAAGATGACTCTCTCCTCTAGAATGTCATATAATTTTTATTGTTTTAAATATGATTTAATATTTTTTTCTTTCTCAAAATTGACATCTTTTTTATTGTTAAAATATGTGCTTGTTGAAATTTTTTATTACAATATACTATATCTAATTAAAAAACTATAAAATTTATATGAGAATATTCTTGACTTTGAACTCTATAAAATGGTGTTTATATGTCACTAAAAATATCATAAAAAATAGTAAGAGTTATTGAAATGTCCATTTTTTGAAATAATTTTATTTCATTAGTAATTGGGAACAAACTAGTATAAAACATGTATTTAATAGACATTTCCAATTAGAAAAGTCTGAGACCATATATAACTTAGATAGAATGAATTTATCTAGATCACATGTTTGAAAAAAATTAATTTTTGGATAGAAGTACTCAAATTCAGTCATTCTAATAAGTTAGCATAAAAGGTGACACAACTTTGTACTTTTACCTTGAGACCATCTAGCTAGAATTTTTTTTCTTAGATCCATTGAATGTAGCTTTTGTTCACATTTCTTTTGATTTGTTTTGTACAAATATTGAGATTTTAAATTAAAATTTGTGAACTTCAATTTTAATATTTCATATGATCTTGATAGAGCTAGGATGCATGTTCTATATTTCTAGTCCTCTGATGTGATGTTAGCAATCATATTCAACATGGAACATTGATATAATGTTTAAGGGATTAGATTGAATGAAACAAGCAATTCTTACACTTGCATTTATATTTTTATTAAAATATATTTAATTATTTATCAAACGATTGTTGCAAGTAGATTTACTCTTTTGGGGGTGCAAGGGGAGAGGGTGAATGGATTGAATAGAATATTAGCAAACTTGATGAATATTGAATCATATTTTAAAAATGAATGCACATAGTAAAATAATTAACTTGATAGTGAAAAATAATCTCCCCTTTATGATTTTTAGTAATGTATTTCAATGTAGATAATAAAAAAGACTTCGTAGTTTAATACGAAAAAGAAAATATTGGCAATTTGAATATTTGGGAAATGGATCTTGTTGAGTTGAAGATTATGAAATTGAATGAACAAGATAAACTAAAGTATCATATCATGAACATAATCTTTAAATACAATTTAAAGAATGTAGACACATAACACAAACTTTATTCTAAGAGCGAAACCCTCAAAGCCTATAAGGTTTTGTCATCAAGAGAAAAAACAATGAAAAAATATGTATCTTTTTTTGATTCACTGAGCTTCAAATCATTAAAATATATTTATGAAATCATACTACAATGAGCACAAAGAACTTCCAAGATTACAGTTTTTACAATATCAAAATACTACTAATCTCACAATTCCATTCATACTTTTCAATCAAAGACCAATGGAAACATATCATCGTGGGATATTGAATCAATCCAATAGACACAACTATTTACATACAAACATAAACACATACTTACACCAAATTCTCATGCATATACTCAGATAAATTATAGTTAACCCATAATAATAATAAAATGTCACTTTTACATCTGAATTTTAAAACTTGGTTTTCCCCATATTCCAAATAGCTTACACCTATCTTAACAAATTACCATTTTAAAAAAAAAATTATCTCAAGAAGATTCTTCAAAATAAACCCTTGAGTTAGCAAAAAGATGGGTAAAAATTTATTAAGACAGAAAGGAATATAACAAGGAGAGCTCAACAAGGAGCTCGATCCTGAGCAACAAGATCATCAAATTCTGGCACCATCTCAAAGGACAGTTGCCTCCTATCCCTAATATTCGAACCCGAATCATGACTAGAAGTCCATTTAGCTAAACAATCAGTAGTTCTATTCCATTCACGAGGAATATACATGAACCTAATGAACTGAAAAGTGGAAGAGAAGAAAAGAATCTACTTAACAACAGTGGCCAGCTGCTAACTAACATCCTCAAGCTCTTGCGAAGAAAGCATGTTCACCACCACCTGGGAATCATACTCACAGATAATCTTACTCCATCCTTGCAAGCAACACTATTCCATAGCATATAAAATAGCCTGAGCTTCCATGAGATTGTTAGTATAATCACCCTTATGAACTGAGAAGAAAAATTTAACATCCCCAGAACTACAACGAGCCACTCCACCAATACTAGATGGACCAAGATTCCCATAGGAAGAACCATCAGTGTTAATTTTTAGAACTCCACAAGGAGGAAGAGTCCAGTGCCCATCCCGATTAACCCAACCCTTCCTTTGATGGTGAAGCTGCTTAGACATAGAAGGAAACCTATGAGCTGCAGCCCCATCCTGAAGATGAAAATTGAGGCGATTACAGATAGCAAGATCAACCGGATCCATACCCCCATCAAGCTCACACTTCACAAGAATAGTTTCCTGAAGAGAATGTGATAATTTCCACCAAAGATGCAAAAAACCAAGCCGAACATCTTGGAATATGCAATAATTCCTCTCCAACTAGATATGCCAAAGCATGAAAGATGGGCCAGGAATCCAAGCAGCATGGAGAGAAGAATACTTGGAGGGAGCACTACCCAAGCAGGCCCAGAACTCAGGCAAAGAGGAAGCATGCCGACAAGAGCAACCCCAAGCGCTCCACCAAAGGTGCCATATCTGAGTAGAATAGGAGCAATGGAAGAATAGATGGGAGATAGACTCCTCTCCATTACCACACAAAACACAATAAGAGGGGCCCTGAAATCCACGTTTACAAAGATTATCTCAGGTAAGACAACGGTTGTGAGCCACTAGCCACATGAAAAAATTGCACTTTGACCAAGAAACTTTATTCCAAACTTGCTTCCACCAAGGGACCTCAGCATCCCCAAATAATTGTCTAGTTATCTCCTGATACCCAGCAGAGACATGATATTTACCAGACAAGGTACCACCCCAAGCCAAAACATTTGGACCAAGCAAAGAAAATACTCTCTAGAGGCCAGAATTTGAGAAAGCTCCTAACGATCCATGTTTGTACCTCCAGGAGGCCAATCAGAAGAATGCTTCCATTTGTAACCAACAATAGGTTCCAATTGATAAGGAGTCTTGTAATGAGCCACTTTATCCCATCCAACGGCAAGAAAAGAGTCACAAAGAGGCTGAAGATGAGGGTATATGGATAAAATGGAAGGGAATCCATCCCAAGCATTAGACTAAAACAAAGCCTGAGAACCTCCTTTACATATCTAGAATAGATCGCTCTTCACCAACATCACACCTGTCTTCAAAGTATGCCAAACCATTGAGCCACGACCTTCAAGAGGAAGTGCAAAAACAAAGCAAGGATCAGCACCATGAAAATATTTATGAGTGATAATATGAGCCCAAAGTTGATGTTTTCTAGAGCACCATCGCCAATAAAGTTTAGCAGCCAAAGCTTGACTACTCAATAGAGCAGATCGAAGACCAAGACCACCCTCCTTTTTAGGCCTACAAATAGTTGCCCAATTAACCAAACTCCATTTAGTACTATGCAAATTACCACTCCAAAGGAATTGTCGAGAAAGAGCATCAAACTCCTTGAGAAAGTAAATAGGTGCAACATGAACCATGCTTCTATAAGTAGGAAGAGCTTGGATAACAGGTTGAAGAAGACTAACCCGGGCAGTAATAGAAAGCCATCTATGAGTCCAATGATTTACCTTATCCTAAAGCTTGGTAATAAAATTTTGCTAGAAGAGATGTGGCTACCTAGAAATAGCAATAGGAATGCTAAGATAAGTCAAAGGAAGTGATCCTATCTAAAACTGTAGGATACCAACAATCCTGTGCTGAATAGAATCAGGAGTGTTAAAAAAGTAAATGGAAGATTTGTGCTCATTAACTTTCTAGCCGAAAGCTGCCAAATAAACATCCAAAGCATGTCGAAAGGCTTCAGCTTCCTTGATCCTAGCAAGACCGGCAAGAGCAGAATCATCAACAAATTGAAGATGGAAAAGAGAAGGTAAGCCATTACCCCACCGCCAGCCTTGAATAGAATTTCAGGACACCTGATGCTTAATGAATCTACCCAAGCCTTCAGCCATGATGATGAATAGATATGGGGAGAGAGGGTCACCCTGGCAGAGGCCTCTAGAAGCACCAAATAGTTGAGAAGGTCGACCATTAATAAGAACAGAAAAAGAGGCAGAAGTAACACAACTCATAATCCAACTCACCTAGTCAGAGCTAAATCCAAAAGAAAGAAGAATACTCCTTAGGAAGCTCCATTTAACTCTATCATAGGCCTTAGCCATATCCAGCTTAACAAACATGGCTCTCTCCCTTGAAGTAGCCATAGAGTGAATATCCTCAGTAGCAATAACCACCCCATCCAAAATTTGTCTGCCAGCAACAAAACCACCTTGTTCTTCTGAGATAATAATGGGAAGCCACCTTTTCAGTCTCTCAGCAATCAACTTAGTAATAACTTTGTAAACCACATTACATAAGGCAATTGTTCTAAAAACCTCCAATTGATTAGCACCCTCTCTCTTAGGAATAAGAGTCAAGAATGTAGAGTTCAAAGCTTGAAGCATCTGCTTGCTAGCATAGGATTCTTTAACCACCTCCAACAAATCATGATTAATGATGTCCCAAAATTCCTAAAAGAATTCAATTGGAAAGCCATCAGGACCAGGAGCCTTCCCCTTAGGCATGCCAAAGACCACCTCCTCCAGCTCTTCCAAAGAGATAGGACGCATGAGATAATCATTCATTTTGATGGGGACACAACCCAACAACCAGAATAGACACAATAGAAAGGGGAAATTATATTAACTGAGAAAATAAGCTGGTACAAACAGTGCAGAGAAAATAAACTCAAAACATGCCCTGTGGGCTTACAATAGCATAAATCTGGAGAATATTTCTCCTTTTAGCACCTCCTCTCAAGCTCCAATCCGAACTGCCTTTTACAATGCCAAAAATCTCCTTAAATAGACCCCGAAGGGTTAAGGACTAGGAGTACATTCTAGAAAGTGCTAGTAGGCATCCAGCGACAAAATAGAAGGTTCCAGAAGCTGCATTAGAAGTCGGTGCAAATCTAGAAGAATCCAGAAACGGTAGCCGAACTTCCGGGAGGCATAACTTTTGAACCGTAGCTCCGATTGACGAACCGTTTACATTTTCGGAAAGCTCTCAAAGCGCTCTATAGCCCTATGGATAGCTTCACTCGTCCCCCATTTTTTGGCCCTTTTCGAGGTCATTTAATGCCCCAAACCTGACTTTGAAGCATTCTTAGGAGGTCTCCAAAACCCGAAAAATTGCCATAACTTTCAAACCATGGGGCCTTTTGACCTGATTCTTTTTTTGAAATGCTCTAAATCTCAATTACATTCATATGGCCAAGTCACACCTTCTAGGTCACCAAAAAGGTGGCCAAATTGCATGCTCCTATTTTTCGGAATTTTCAAATGCACTGATAGTTGAACTATGAGAGTTGGAACCTTTATTTGAGCCAAATGGGTATCCAAAAATGTAAAGACATGAAACAGAAACTAAGTCTAAGTACATTTTTTTGGGTGACACAGGATTGCCCTTATACCTCTGGATGCTCCTGCATCAGACACCCAGGGTAGATTGAAAGGTGACCCTGTCACTTTATGGATGGTAGAGGAAATCCCAAATGGGAAACCTCAGCTTCTGAAATCCAAGTTGAGTCCTCGATCGGTCGTCCTTTCCATTTGACCAAATACTCTTCATACTGCCTGTTTCTGGTACTCCTACCCACACGATGATCTAGAATGTCTTCTATCTCCTCCTTCTTAGAAGTAGGAATTGGACATGGCTCTAAAACCAGCTCTTCATTTGCACCATCATCATGATACTCTGTTAAATCTGCAATGTTGAAAATGGGAGAAATGTGAATACCATCTGGCAGCTCCACCTCATATGCATTTCCTGAGTTATGTTTCTTCAAAATTTTGCAGGGGCCAAATTTCTTCATTTTCAGCTTGTTGTAAGTACCAACTAGAAATCTTTCTTTTTGTAAGTGCACCATGACTAGATCCCCTACTTGGAATTCCTTATGTCTTCTCCTTGCATCAGCCCTAGCTTTATACTCTTGATTCATCTTGATAATGTGTGCTTGAACCTCCTCATGTAGACGCTTGATGTGTTCAGCAAATTCCTCAGCTTCAACACTTGTTCTCTCCCCTTGTTCTATCTTCCTCAATTCTGGTGCAATCCTTGGGCTATTCCCATATACAATTTGAAATGGTGATTTTCCAGTACTCCTATTTACAGAGTTATTATAAGCAAACTCTGCCTGTGGTAGAATCAAATCCCATCCCTTGGGCTTATCCCCAACTAAACATCTCAGCAAATTGCCCAAACTTCTATTTAGCACTTCTGTTTGGCCATCAGTCTGTGGGTGATGCGTGGAACTGAATTTCAAGTCTGTTCTCAACTTCTTCCACAATGTCCTCCAGAAATACCCCACAAATTTAGTATCTCGGTCAGAAACTATACTCCTTGGAAGACCATGTAGTCTTACCACCTCTTTGAAAAACAAGTCTGCAATATGGATAGCATCATGAGTTTTGTGGCATGTAATGAAATGTGCCATTTTGGAGAACCTATCAACCACCACGAATACTGAGTCATTACCCCTTTGGGTCCTTGGCAATCCAAGAACAAAATCCATACTTATGTCCTCCCATGGCCTTGATGGAACAGGCAATGGCTGATATAGGCCAGTATTGTGACTAAACCCCTTGGCAACTTGACAAACCTGGCAACTCTGTACAAACTTCTTCACATCCTGTGTAATTTGAGGCCAAAAATAATGTTCTCTAAGAATGGCAATGGTCTTATCCCGACCAAAATGTCCTGCCATCCCTCCACTGTGTTTCTCCTTAATCAGATTTTCCCTCATGGAACTCCTTGGAATGCACAATTGACTACCTTTGAACAACATGCCATCCTGAATCAAATAGTCTAACCACTTGGTTCTATCTACAGCAACAGGTTCTTTACAAGCTTTCCATGCTTCAGCAAAATCAGGATCCTCGGGGTACAAATTCTTGAGTTCATCAAACCCAACTACTTCAACCTACATTGTTGTAAGCAACAACTGTCTCCTACTTAATGCATCTGCAACCCTGTTAGATTTTCCACTTCTATGCTTTAACACGAATGTATAACTCTGCAAGAATTCTACCCACTTCATATGCCTCTGATTCAATTTACCTTGGCTATTTAGGTACTGTAATGCCTGATGATCAGTATACAAAAAAAATTCCTTTGGCAATAAATAATGCCTCCATTTCTTTAAGGCCTGAACTATTGCATAGAACTCTTGATCATAAACAGAATACTTCTTCTTTGCATCATTCAATTTTTCACTAAAATATGCAATAGGCTTACCTTCTTGGCTTAATACAGCCCCAATAGCGCTACCACTAGCATCACAATCCACCTGGAATACTTTTCTAAAATCTGGAAGTGCCAACACAGGCTGTTCAGTCACCTTCTTCTTTAGCAATTCAAAACTTCTCGCGGCTGCTGCAGTCCATTTGAACTCTTTTCTATCCCCTCTTATTGTATCAGTTAGAGGTGCACATATGCCACTGAAATTCTTAATAAACTTTCTGTAAAAACTAACCAGACCATGAAATGATCTTACCTCAGTAGCAGACCTTGGAGTAGGCCATTCCAAGATGGCTTTTACCTTCTCTGGATCCATTTTGAGACCTTCAAGTGATATAACAAATCCTAAATAGACTAACTCCCTTTTTGCAAAGACACACTTCTTTAGATTAATTAACAATTTCTCTTCCCTTAGCCTTTCAAGGACACTACGAATATGTAGTAAATGTTCTTCCAAAGTCTTGCTGAAAATTAAAATATCATCCAAATAGACAATAACAAATTTTTCCAAGAACTTCTTAAGTACCTCATTCATGAGCCGCATGAAGGTGCTTGGGGCGTTCGTCAATCCAAAGGGCATGACTAACCACTCATAAAGACCCTCCTTGGTCTTGAAGGTTGTTTTCCACTCATCTCCTTCTCGAATCCGTATCTGATGATAGCCACTCTTTAGATCTATCTTTGTGAAGTACTCAGCTCCACTCAAGCAGTCCATAAGATCATCCATCCTTGGCAAAGGAAATCGGTACTTGATGGTTATCCTATTTATAGCTCGAGAATCTGTACACATCCTCCACTCTCCATCCTTTTTTGGTGTGAGTACTGCAGGTACTGCACATGGACTCAGGCTCTCTCGAATCAAGCCCTTCCTCAACAGCTCCTGAACCTGTCTATTTAGCTCCTCTGTTTCAGTAGGAGTCATCCTGTGAGCAGCCTTGTTAGGCAAACTAGCTCCTGGAATCAGATCTATCTGATGACTGATTTGCCTTACTGGTGGCAATCCATCTGGAACATTATCAGAGATAATATCTCCAAATTCCCCTAGTAAATCTGAAACTTCAAATGGTATTTCACTACTACCTTCTTTATCTTTCCTAGGAATCAAAGCATAGCACATACGCTGATGTTTCATGCCATCTAAAAACTTCCTTCCATCAACAAGACAAATCCTAGCACTGCTACATACCTTTTCACCTTCCTTTTTCATGGGCTTCAATTTGTGGCGAACTCCATCCTTTGTCAGAGAGTATGTGTTTGCATGTCCATCATGTATTACATGTCTATCAAACTGCCATGGTCTACCCAACAATAGATGGCAAACATCCATCGAAATAACATCACAAAGAACTTCATCATGGTAACTCCCAATTTTGAATTTTACTAAACATTGTTCACTTACCAGGACCTTATGATCATCTTTTACCCAAGAAATCCGATAGGGATGGGGATGTTTCTCCCTCTTGAGCTTCAGCTTAGAGACCATCTCTTCTGATACTAAGTTATCAGTGCTACCACCATCAATGATCACATCACAACATTTATCCTCACACTTGCATCTGGTATGGAACAAGCTCCTCCGTTGTCCTGGTTCATTCTCACCACTTAGTAGGACTCTTTCATTTACCAAGGTCTCTCCTCTTTCTGCATCCTTTGAATGTGATGATTGTGCATCCTCATCCACATGAGCAACCCTAGCTTGGCCCTCAGCTCTCCTACCTGTCCTTCCTTGTCGTTGAGGGCATTGAAAGGCATGATGACCTTCTTCATTGCAATGGAAACAGGTATCACGGAAGCCTCCTCTTCCTTGTCCACGTCCTCTACCTCTTCCTCTTTGATTTCCAAAATCTTGATCATGGGAGCGGTTGAAACCCTCATTCCTCTGGTTCCTGCTAGTACCCTCATCTTCATTTTTCTTTTGAGTTTCATTGTGGCCTCCAGATGATCTACCACTTCCCCTTCCTCCTTGACCACGCCCTCTTTGTCTTCTTTCAAACCTTTTACTCAGCTTCTCTTCAACTCGTAGGGAAAACTGGTATGCTTCTTCAACGCTGATCATTCTTACCAGACTTAATTCCTCCTGGATGCTAGGTCGCAACCCACTGATATAACGAGCAACCTTCTCCTTATTTGCTTCTGCATGCCCCGCTCTAATCAGGAGTTAGTAAAACTCCTCTGTATATTCTTGGACTGATCTTCCTACTTGCTTTAACCCATGCATCTTCTTAAATAGATCAAGCTCGTAGTCCACAGGAATGAACTGCTTCTTCAATTTGTCCACCATGCGATCCCATCTTGTGATCTTCTCCTTTCCTCTTCTAAGTCTTTCCAGTTGAACCTCTTGCCACCAGATTTTGGCATGGCCTTTTAGTTTGGCCTTTGCAAACTTAACCCTATCTGGGTCCCTTATATCCTCATATTCAAAGTATTCGTCCAGTTCATTGATCCAATCGATCAACTCATCTGGTTTCAAATTTCCCGAAAATATACCCACTTCAATTGTAGGTCTTTTCCCAAACCTAGAAATGGCCCTAAAAAGCCTTTCCTCTACAGGATTCAGAACTTCCCCGTCAACTTCCATTACTTCCTCTTCATTGTCATCCTCACTATTATCATCTGCGGCAATATCTGCTCCTCTACGAAGCTCCTCTTGCAATGCTTGTACCTGTCTCTGGAGGGCTCTAACCTCCTCAGGATCAACAGCTCTGGCCCTTCCACCATGCTCTCTTCATGGAGGCATCTTCTAACTCGAACCCACAACCACACAGTCCTAGTGCAAATTGCCTCATAGTCGGCGCTCTGTCTACACACTCAGGAAAACTGGCTCTGATACCACTTGATGGGGACACAACCCAACAACCAAAATAGACACAATAGAAAGGGGAAATTATATTAACTGAGAAAATAAGCTGGTACAAACAGTGCAGAGAAAAATAAACTCAAAACATGCCCTGCGGGCTTACAATAGCATAAATCTAGAGAATATTTCTCCTTTTAGCACCTCCTCTCAAGCTCCAATCCAAACTGCCTTTTACAATGCCAAAAATCTCCTTAAATAGACCCCGAAGGGTTAAGGACTAGGAGTACATTCTAGAAAGTGCTAGTAGGCATCCACCGACAAAATAGAAGTTTCCAGAAGCTGCATTAGAAGTCGGTGCAAATCTAGAAGAATCCAGAAACAGTAGCCGAACTTCCGGGAGGCATAACTTTTGAACCGTAGCTCCGATTGACGAACCGTTTACATTTTCGAAAAGCTCTCGAAGCGCTCTATAGCCCTATGGACAGCTTCTCTCGTCCCCCATTTTTTGGCCCTTTTCAAGGTCATTTAATGCCCCAAACCTGACTTTGAAGCATTCTTAGGAGGTCTCCAAAACTCGAAAAACTGCCATAACTTTCAAACCGTGGGGCCTTTTGACCTGATTCTTTTTCTGGAATGCTCTAAATCTCAATTACATTCATATGGCCAAGTCACACCTTCTAGGTCACCAAAAAGGTGGCCAAATTGCATGCTCCTATTTTTTCAAGATTTTCAAATGCACTGATAGTTGAACTATGAGAGTTGGAACCTTTATTTGAGCCAAATGGGTATCCAAAAATGTAAAGACATGAAACAGAAACTAAGTCTAAGTACATTTTTTTGGGTGACACAAGATTGCCCTTATACCTCTGGATGCTCCTGCATCACATTTCCTGAGTGATAAGGGAAGGAATATAGGACAAAATAATATTTTCTTCATTATCAGCAGGAGGAGAGTCCTTAGAGAAGAGGGAAGAGAAGTACCAAATAGCCTCCTGGAACAAAGCTGGCAAGGAATTCAGTTGGATACCTTGAGAATTAACCAAAGAAGAGATAGTGCTCTGATTTTGGCGAGATTGCACTGTTTTATGGAAAAAGGAAGTGTTTTGATCACGTTCCTGGAGCCAATCAACTCTAGCCTTTTGCTTCCAAAAAATTTCCTCTTGAAGTTCACATTCTTCTAGAGCTCTAGAAGCAAGGGATTTAGCCTTGCCAAGATCCTCTGAGAAACCTCGATCTCTAATCTCCCTTGTGATGACATCAAGATCTTCTTGAGAAAGCCTCTTCATAAAGTGAAGGTTCCCAAAGCATTCCCTATTCCATATCTTGAGCTGCCTTTTAACATATTAAAGCCTTTTAGAAAATGAGAACATTGCAGTACCATATGTAGGAGCACCATCTTTCCACCAACAAAAAACAAAATCATGAAGAGAGGATTCAAGAAGCCACATCAATTGGAACTTAAAAGGAGGATGCTTCGAAACATAAGCCCCTATAGTAGAAAATTTGATTGGCCAATGATCTGAACCCCTCCAATCAAGGATTCCTGAAGAGATAGTAAGGGTTCCACTAACCCAGAAGCAAGAAACAAGAAATCTCTCCAGACATTCTGAGATAGTAGCAACACCAATCCTGCGATTATTCTAGGTATAGAGACCATTAGAAGGCTTAACATCAGAGAGATGCAAAAGAGATATGTGTTGCCGAAGAAGAGCAGAAGAAGGCCCCAATCTAGCCAAACCACCATGCTTCTCCTCCAGACTTAAAACTGAATTGAAGTCCCCTGCTAACACCCAAGGATGATAAGGATGACAATTTCTAACATATTGAATATGTTCCCAAAGTTCCTCCTTTCCCACAAGATCAACAGGTGCATACACATTAGTAACCATGATTACCTCTCCTGAGTCTAGAGTAGAAGCTACCATAGAGAGAGCTGAGCGAGAAGACATCCAACCAAGAGGAGAAATTTTTTGAGGATCCCAAAATATAGCTAAACCACCAGCACTGCCTGTTGCCCCAACACACTGGCATTGGCCACGAGACCAAATACTAGAGGCATGTTGGAACATAGACTCCATAGAGAGCTTAGTGTCTTGGATACAAAAAACATCAGGACTATGATCAACCACCAAGTTATGAATAGCCTTTTGTCTAGGGATGCTATTCAACCCCCTTACATTCCAAGAGAGAATAATCATCATTGGGTAGAATTGGGAAAATGAGAATCCAAAGGTTTCATTGAACCAGACTCAATCAATATATCTCCTGTGAGTTTAATCTTCTCTTGGTCTATTTTGTACCCACTCCTTAGAGGGGGAGTAGAAGAAGCCCGCTTAAAGGGTCGAGGCAACAACCCCAAGGGGAGAGGAGATCCCTTGCCCTTACCTGATAGTAGCACATCCTTAACCAAGTCAGCCAAAACAACATCATTATCCTCCAACATTGCAGGAGTCACCAGAGCCTCTATCACAGGAGCTATAGGGACCTCACAGTTCTGATATACTACAACTTGGGATGCCGCACAAGCATCATTAGGAACAGATCTCTCATCTGGGAAAACTAGATCAGAAGAGATAGGAGGAGGAATACCCTCCTCTAGAACCATACTATCTAGCACCTCAAAGCGGTTAAAACCTGAATCAGATAATCTTTCTTTCAAAGGCCTCTTTTGACCATGTCCCTTAGCTCGAGGGTGAACAGGGGTAAATCCATCCTTATCCTACATTTGAGCCTTACCCTTACCTGTAGCATCTTGCGAATTCATCCCCTTGGTAATATTAGCCATTTGAGATTGTCCTTTCCCTGTAGTATCTGCCAAACCACCAGCATTTCCAGCTGTACAACCATCCACTCCTTTGAAACTCGAGTTATGGGGGCACTGACGCTGTAAATGACCATACTCATGACAAATTTGGCAACGAAAAGGGAGGGATTCGTAATCTAACTGCTACACCCAAGAAGAATCCCCTAGACAAATTTCCAAAGAATCTGGTAATGGGTTATTCAAATTAATTTCAACACAAATTCTAGCATAAGAAATAACCTTTTTATCGAGGGATTGATGTGCGATCACAGCCGCTTCCCCAAGAAAGCAGCAATTTGACAAAGGATATCTTCACGCCAAAATTCCAAGGGAAGACGAGGCAAGTGAACCCAAACTAGCACTGTTGAAGGGAGATCCTCAGTAGAATTAAAACCTGAATGCCAAGGTTTGACAAATAACCCCACATTGTTGTAGAAATAAGGGCCTCCTTCAAAAAAATGATCATGATCAAACATGCAAGAGAATACAACAAAAAAATAACTATTCCCTACCAACATAATCTCCATATCGCCTTCCACCTGCCATGAGCGACGGATCCATGCCTCAAGAGCGGATAGGGAAATCTGGATTCCAAGAAATTTGCATATCAAAGCATGCTTGGTCCAATAATCAATGTCCTCCATTACAGCCGTTGGAGGAATAACCAGAAAAGGGTGATCATGGCTATGCGGAAAACAACCATTAACTCTTTTCAGCTTGGAGCTCTCCCCTAAATAAAACGATTCAGATCACATTGCATGCATAGTTGGAGAAGAACCATCTGTTCTCACCAACAGAGAAGAAATCCTAGGCCCTGCCATGCAAACAATAAAACCCCAATCCAAAATTGACTGCAGAAGATTTCCAAAAACACCAACGCAAATTATGTCCAATAGCTAGCAATCCAAACAGAACAGAAAAAAAAGTAAAGATCAAACACCAAGAATAGGCTAGGGGAAAAACCCTAGCCCAGCCGACAGCCAACCCTTCTCCACATTTTCCTCTTAAACCCTTGAGTTAGGTCTACCATAATTTTTTTAAATTGTTTTTCTTCATAAAATATTTATGCTTGTTGAAAAATAAACCCATGTTTAAACTAGACAATGTTATAGCTTTTACATTGGGATAAGGTGTAAGTAACGAAAAATTTCCAAATCTTCCACAATAAAAATTGAATAATAATAAAAATTTCATAGAAAAACCTATATTAAACTTATTCAATAGATTTCATATTCTTTCATGACAAAATATTCATACTAAATGAACCCCTCTACAACTTTCCTTTCCAAAACACAAAACTTATTTAACAATATCATAGTACTTATTGGTAAAGAGCATTACTACTTATTAAATAGTAAACACGTTACTAAGTAATACAATGTACCCCAATAAATTATTAATCACACAAGTCTCCATCTAAGAGAAGCAAACTTAGTTGAGACTTGTGGAGAGAAGGCTCCCCCATATTAAATGGATAGATCAACCAATTAAATTTTGAGAGATAAATCCCAATAATTCGTGAAAATGTTCAAATGTTTTTTGATGTAGTGATTTTGTAAAAATAACATCTATACTTGAGCTTGTGAAGGTACAATGTCAATCTTTGATTCATTTTCTATAAATTTCTCTTGTGGAAAATGAAACATTATGTTGTTGTTTACCTTGAGAAATTGCATGGTTTTAAAATCAAATCGCTAAGGATTTCTTCAAGAATTGGTCAAGCCTGAGAAAGTGTCTTTGCATGGGGTTACTGTATCTCCTTTCAAAGAGTTTATAGCTAAAATAAATCAACTTCCAATAGGAGGACTTAACTTTAGAAAAGAGACTAAAATTTTGAATGTTGCACTTAAGAAATGCCTGAAAGCCCCTAAACGAGAAAATAAATTGGGAAAGGAG
This sequence comes from Cupressus sempervirens, assembly GCA_028749045.1. Classification (NCBI taxonomy): domain Eukaryota; kingdom Viridiplantae; phylum Streptophyta; class Pinopsida; order Cupressales; family Cupressaceae; genus Cupressus; species Cupressus sempervirens. Next base: position 962,179,348 of record CM053787.1, on the reverse strand, counting down.
GGGGATTTCTTAGATCATGACTAGATTAAGGAAATTTGGCAAGATTTGTTATTACGAATTTGTGAGTAGTTCATTCTAGATGGGTGGTCAAAATGTGTGCATAATTTTTGCTTTGTTTTTTTGAATCACTTCAAATACATGAATAGGTTTTTTTTTTCCCTTTTATCTAAAGCATTCCTCTTTAAAGAACCTTAGTGCTCATAGGAAAAAAGATAGTAGGTCCATCTTTCAAGAAGGCTTAATTCTGTTAATTAAAGAATATTATAAAGAGAATGTTGTGAGCCATCTCCTTCAAGGGGGGAATAAATAAAATTTTGGGGAATGTTGGTAAACAGATTGGTTCTTTTTAATTTAACTCTCAAATGCCCAAATCTAAAAGAACAACTAGATATCAACAGTTGGATAATCTATCATCAGGTTGATAGATTTTCTCTGAATTGAAAGGTACAACTCCCTTATCAAATGATATTGAATGAATTTAGTAGTTCCTAAACTAATTGGGTACGTTCTCAACTTGAGAACGGAAGAGGGAAAACCAAGCTAGCCCTAGACAAAACTAACTCAGGCGGATTTTAGTTCCTAAACCTAGCCAATACCAAGAACCCACAATTCCTATGACTTCTCGACATTGGTAATGCAAAAATGAATACTATAAATGTAAATGCAATGAGACTAGAATAAAAATAAGATTAAATGTCCAAATCTTTTCAACAGGAATTGTTGAAAATACTTTGATTTACAACCCATTCGCCATTTGACTCAAGATGCAAGAAGGTGTTCAAAACCGAGTACAACCATACTTTGATTGACTATAATTAGAAAAAGTAATAACTAAATACTCTGATTCAGATAAACCTCTTTGTATTGAACACCACAAATAAAAATACTCCGATTTTATTTGCTCACAATTCCTTTGCCGAATCCATTACAAAAATCAGAATACAAAAATCCCCTAAATACATGAAGCAAACTACTGTCTCCTCTCTACCCTAGCAATACCTACCCTTGCAGAAAAGAACCACCCCTTTTACTTCCCTGAAATTCCTATTCAATATCTCCTTTTCTGACTGTGACCCTCCAGTCACCAGAATAACTGATCCTTTCCAATTCAAGTCTTTGATTATTTCTTAATGATAATCTATATCGACCCTTTCGAATCCCCTTCTTTTATCTTTTACTACCTTGACTATTTTAATGGTATCATTCTTTATGGATTAAATGCAAAGGATTCCTCAAAGTATTGCAACAGTCTTCTGAATATCGGCACTATTGGGATTCTTTGACTCTTCATGTCCAAAATCCGACAAGCCTAGAATACTCTGCCCCTTTTTTTTGATAATAGTTGTGTTCAAACATTACACTGCCTATACTTCCTTTTCTGCATTAAGACATGATAGCTGCAAAGTAAGTTGAAAATGTATGTCGCCATCTTTAAAGATGTGTATAAGGCTTCAACCCAGAAATATGGTCTCTTTATTCTATCCGTAAATTCCTTGATATGGATATCCTTTTCATTTCTTCCCTATCCATAAACCATTTGATAATCACAATTTTCAGTTTCACCGCTTTCAAGCTTCACTTCCTTTTTGTGAGATGACAATGTATGATTCAGACTATCTATCCTTTCGAGGAACCACCTCTTTTTAGTATATTTGTACAATCTGTAGGATTAGCAGTTGACACTGAAATTGATGGACTAGGATAATGATCTTGGGCAATCTGATCAATTCTTTGATATATTTTCCTTGTGACAAATCTGCGCGTCTTATCATCTGGTATTCTAGTGCATAGCATGGCTGGATTCCTTGTATCTATGCTATTTTCTCCCGACTTGTCTTTGGTGCCAGTTAGCAGATTAGTTTTTTTTAAAATAGGCTTTGGACATTTTTAGTATTGTCTTTTTCAATCACTTCCCGTCGCTATGGCTGTGGCTTCCATCAACTGGATCAAGCTTTCCCTCCAGTGCAAGTTTCGTTAAATTGCTTTCATATTCCTCAAGAGTTGGTGTCTTGCTGCTGCTAGCACCTCCAACTCCAGCACTAACAGCCTCTGAGCTTTCACCAACCATTCGAATTACTTAGGTATGAATATTGCTAGGGTCAGCTCCAAGTTTCCCAAGAACACGACCTGCAAAACCTTCACCTTCACGCAGCATCCTTAAAAGAAAATGCTCAGAACCTATGTCCAAGTTGTCGAGCTTCCTCAAGTGCAAGTTCTAACACACGCTTTGCTCTTGGAGTGAAAGGAATCTTCACAGCAATAATTTTCTCAACCTCTAAATGAGCCTCCTTTAAATTGATTCCCAAGGACTTTAAGACTTTTGCTGCAATACCACTCTCTTCACCAATAAGACCCAACAGAATCTGCTCTGTACCTACATAGTTGTGCTGAAGGTGTTGTGCTTCCTCTTGAGAAAGAATAATTACCTTGATGGCCTTCTCTGCAAACCGCTCAAACATAAAAGTAATCACCCCTTTCATTGATTTCCTTGCTTTTCTTGCTGAAGAAGAGAATGTTGCAGGTACTTTTGCATGAACTTTTTGTTGCAGGACTTGAAACCTTGCATAGGCCTGTTATTTGCCTGAATTGAATATCATTTTTAAATCTAAGTGAATGTGATAGCATATTGCACATCATGTTAGGAACTCCCTGCGCTGTCATAGAGTTCTGATCCTGAACATGACTTGTGCTGATTATTCTGTAAGGTGGAGTTGCAAACTGTGCTATTGAGTTGATCCCATCAGATGACCAGAGAGATTGCAATCTGTCAAGCTTCAATAGTTTCAAACAAAAGGGAAGCCATTTCTAGATTTGGAGTCTATATTGCAAATTTTACACCTGGCTGTCCAGTATGAGTAGTAATTTCAATTAGTATTGGAATATTGAGTGGAAGTTTTGCGGAAAGGTAGAGAGCCTCCTGATTGGTATCCCTCAGTGGGCGCTTCGCTGTGAAAAACACATTCGATGCAGCAAGTTTGTCGACTGTAACATCTATATGCTTATGACACTGTTGGATAAGTCCTTGACAATCCCGTGCGAATCAGGTATCCAAAAACGCTGCACTGTCGCCCTCGTGAAGAAAACTTGGAATGGAATATTATCATTAAAATACCTCACAGGCTGTTGGTTATTTTTTTACTGCCACCTGCAAGAGTGTGCTTGTTGGACCAGGAGAAATGTTTTGAAACAACACCATTGGCAAAAGTGTGGTTGCTGAGCTGCCAGGCTGCACTGGAGGCACCTGGAGGGGACCCACAGAAGCAAGACCAAACATATTCTTATTAAATTGTATCATGAACCCATCCAATGGTACTGAAGTATTGTTTTCAATCTTCAAAATATAAGATATTTGGCCATCTCGTCGTACAAGCCGCCCACTAATCTCAAGGCCTCGACCTGCTGATGCTGGAAGTAGAATTGGTAATGGAGGCCCACAACATAGTTAACATTGATCTTTATCAATTAAAGCGTTCTGCAGCCCTTTCCAATTTGATGGCACATCGTCCAATTGCACGTACAGCTTTTCTAACAAAATCAACAGCTACTTCAGTTGCATATTCTTTGAACTCCTCACTAATATTCTTCGCTGGCTTCATGAAATGCATTTTAAAATGAAGCCTTTGGCGGAGATTCCACTATGCCCTTCTCTTTGGCGGAGAATTAGGAAATAGCTTCTCCCCAGCAAAAAATGAACATGGTAGGGCGTTTTCTGCCAAAGCAACTTCTTCGTGCTCCGGTCGTTCCATTTGGTATTTGTTACTCCCAAAACTTCCCTTTCCAATTTTACTTCCATGGCAATATGCATGAAATCTGAGAGTTACTACTACTGGCAGCAGGGTCCACGACATTATGAGCAGAATTAATTTTACTGATTCCGGCTATCGACCCAATCCTTATGTTTTCTCATTATAAAACCCGATGGTGCATGTGAGTACCTTCATTGTTAACATTATCTCCTATGTCTAGAGTCCAGGAATTCGGTTATGCCTCCATGTCAAACTGTGCCAGAAAGATGTCCTCGACGTCTTCAAATATGTGTCTGATGCTCTTGATTATAATGAACATGGACATTTTCACAAATGAGTATAATATGGCTTATCTAAATTATTGACATTGAGAAGAGAGACCATATTATCCCGGGGACCGACTTATTGAGAGATACTTTTCACTTCAAAAACATCGTTCCCTCTTTAACTGCAATGATAATCATATCTTAAAAAGGAATTGAACCTGAATCTGCATTCTGAAATTTGAATTGAGATTGTGTTTCGAAATCTGTATTCTGAACCCACATTCTGGATCACGGAGTTCAAATTACAGAGTTATACCAAAACTTGGAAAATCTGAACTCACATTTAAACTTTGGGAAAGCTTGCAATGTACATTTTTCATTGAAAGACCCCAGCGGGAATTTGGACTTTTACTTCTCCACTTGGCGGAATTTTACCTTCAAAGTTCATTTTCCGCTTTCTCTGTTATAATTGAAATTTGAATACATAATCTGCAGTCATTATCCTTTGTTCATCAAATCTAGAAGCCTTTGATTGAAACCTGATATCAAACACCCCTTATCTTGGAACTTGCATTAATTCTGGTAATTTAAGCCATGAGACTAATCTTTGAATTCTGAACTCCTCAAACATGAAGAATTTAGAATTTTACATTTTGAATCTTCAAACCAATTCAACTCTATGAGAACACATTAGTAAGATTAGGGAACATATTAAGGGAATTTCTTTTCATAGGAGGCGAATTTTAAAGTTTAAAAATAGTGTACTAAAAGTGCATCTACTGGGAATAATTTGAAAAAGTCTAGTGCGAAAAAAAAAAGACTCATAACATAAAGATTCAGTAGATAAGTGGAGAGAGAACGAAAACAAAGTCAAATAGAAACTCGAAAGGTGATGAGGAATTTGTGAAGAGAAAGAAAAATAAGAATAGTAAGAAGGAAAGTAGAGTCAAGAAGTAAGAAAAATATCAAACATGAAGAAGTCTCAGAGGATGACAAGTGTACTTTAGAGAAGGAGAATGATGAGGAAGAGGAGAGGGAGAGGGGGAGTAGGGATTATAGTTCACACAATGAATGATATTCTCATAATCAGGATGATTTCTCGGTTAAATTCGGTGGCATGGAAAGCAATGTGGGTTCTCCAAATTCAGGGACAAAGGAACAAACTGGGTCTTTAAACCCCTCTATGGACAAAAACAAAACTGTTAAAGAGAAAGTTGGTCATATGAAGAGGCATCCTATGGACACTATAAATGTGAAAAACAATGAGACAAAAATTGATGATGTGGATTAGAAAGTTGAAGATGATAAAGAGGTCTCAGTTGGGGAGAGAAAGTTAATGCCTGAAGGTGCCAAAGAGGACATTGATTATCTCGAGGACAATACAATTGATGGGAATATTGGGGAGGTGAAGATCAGTAGGAGAATTTGTTTCTCCACAAATCCAAACTAGAGGAAGATGCCTCTCTTTAGACCGATTCTTCTCTTTACAATGAGATCATCTCCATAATTTTTTTTAGGTATTTGAAGGACACAACCTAGAAAATGAGAAAACCAAAAGAATCAAGATGGAGAGTAAAGTTGGGAACAACCTAGAGAATCTAGTGGCCTATAAAGAAGTATTGAGTTAAGTAGTTAAGGAAAAAAAACAACAAATGGACATGCTTACCTCTAGCCTGTGTGCAGTGGTGATGAGAATTGGAAGGAGAAGAAATGAAGAAATTATTTCCCCTATAGATGCTCAGCTGATTGGTGGCCTAAGCAAAAGCAAAAGGAAAAGTTAAAAAAGGGCTATTGAAGTTGCTCCTATTTAATTGTCAAAAACCTACTTCAAGAGGTTGTCAATAATGGTAATGAATTGGCTAAGACAAAAAAGGAGCTGGTGTAAGGTTGCTAATTTTTATGCAGGTTTTGGTTGTTGGTCAAGTTGTCAGGTCCTTGCTCTTAATGTTGGATGCTTAGTAGCCTTTATTTTCTAGCTTTTGATCTGTATATTTGACCATATTTAGGTTTTAATTCTTATAAAATCTATTTTTTGGCTTGTTTCTATACTTGTAGGTTCTAGATCCTTGTAAAACTTGGTGAAACTTTTAGCTCAATTATCATTTTTAAAAAAAAAAAATTGTATGAGGTTTTGGTCCCCTCAAAACCTACTTTTAGTGTAATCCTAAAAAATAAATCTAACTTATGGAAATATAGTTTTTATGTGAATACATGAAAGGATTTTGGGAATGATTTATTGCATTTTTTTTCCATACTAAATAAAGATGGAATTGGGTACTTGAATGCACATGTATGTAACTCAATAAGTCATCCAAATTAATTGTGTACAATATATTGTATCTATAATGAATTTAAATTCTACTACAGATAATGTGGCATATTCTCATTTCTTATTTTTGAAGGCAACAAGACAATGACTTGAGATAAATGCAACATTAGTAGTAAGTTTTTTTTCATAGATAGACATACCCCAATCAACATTGGTAAAACCAACTAAAGAAAAATTGTTACTAAAAGGATATCAAAAACTATATTCTAGTGTTCCTTTAATATATTTGAATATCCTTTTAACAACATTTAAATGTGACTATCTAAGGGAATCTTGAAATAATGAAACCAAACAAACTACTTGCATGTGGTTGGGTCTTCAAGCCATGAGATAAAGGACACTTCCAATCATGGATCTATATTTAGATTGGTTTAAAATAGGTGAATTGCCAACTTTAACTAGTTTTCATCCATTTCCCATTGGAGCACTAATTAGATTACAATAATCCATCTAAATTTTCTTAGAAATTTCCTAGAAAAACATGATCTCAAAGAGAAATAAGCCATTTTCAACTTGTGCAACTTCTACACCAAGAGAAATTTAATTCTCATAGCAAGCACATTTCAAACTCATATTCTATTATGGCTCATTTTTTCTAAGGTACTAAATCATTAGTTTGACCATAATGATATAATCAACATATATTTAAATTTTTTTAACATCATATCCTATAGCCTTTCTATAAGTTATTAATCATGTGAGTCTCCATCTAAGAGAAGTAAACTTAGTTGAGACTTATGGAGAGAAAACTCCCCAATATTAAATGCAGAGATCAACCAAATAAAGTTTGCAAGATAAATCCCAATCATTTGTGAAAGTCTTCAAATGTTTTTCGAGGTAGTGATTTTGTAAAAATAACATCTATACTTGAGCTTGTGAAGGTACAATGTCAAGATCATAAATGTTTTCTGGAACTTTACCATCTAACAAATGAAACTTTATTTTTCTATCTACCTTGAGAAAGTGCATGGTTCTAAACCTCATATCACTAAGGAGTTCTTCGAGAATTGGTTAGGGGAGAAAGTTTCTTTTCATGGGGTTACTATGTCTTTGTCCAAATAGCTCATAGCTGAAATAACTAAGCTTCTAGTGGGGGGAATAACATTTAGAAAATAGACTAAAATTTTTAATGTTGCCCTTCACAAACTCTTAAAAACCCCTAAAGAAGAATGAAATTGGAAAAGGAGGGGGGTTTTTTAGATCTTAACAAGATTAAGGATTTTTTTTAAGATGTGTTATTATACATCCATGAGTACTTCATTTGGGATGGGCGGTCAAAACATCCACATAATTTACACTTTATTTTTTTGAATCACTTCAAATACAAGGATAGCATTCCTTTTCCCTTTTATCTAAAGAATTCCTTATTAAACACCATAGTGCTCACAAGAAAAAATGAGTAGGCATGTCCTTCATGAAGGTCTAATTCTATTAATTGAAAAATAATATAAAGAGAATGTTGTGAGTCATCTCCTTCGATGGGGAAAAGAAAGGAAATTTTGGAGAAGGGAACTTTGGATAAGCTTAGTGCCAAAAAAATTAAGACTCATAATGTGAATATTTAGGAGAAAAGTGGAGAGGGAATGGAAATAGAGTCAAATAGAGACTCGGAACGTGATGAGGAATCTATGAAAAAAAAGATAAATAAGAAGAGTAAGAAGGAAGGTAGAGTTAAGATAAGTAAGATGGATGTCAAACCTAAAGAAGTCTCAGAGGATGACAAGGGTACTTTGGAGAAAGAGAATGATGAGGAAGAGGAGAGGGATATGGAGAGTGTAAATTATATTTCAAACAATGAAGGCTATTCTAGTAACAAGGATTATTCCTCTATTAAATCTTTTGGCGTAGAAAGAAATGTGGGTTCTCCAAATTTAAGGATGAAGGAATAGAAAAAGTCTTTGATCCTCTCTATGGCTAAACACATGACTGTTAAAGAGAACCTATTGAATAAATCTTGTCATTAGGAGGGGCATCCTGTGAACACTATAACTAACAAAAAAGATATGACAACTTCTCCTATTAGCCATGAGACAAAAATTGATCATGCAGAAAAGAAGGTTGAAGATGAGAAAGAGGCCTCAACTAGGGATAAAAAGTTAATGCCTAAATGTTCCCAAGAGGACATTGATTATCCCAAGGATAATACTATTGATGGGGATAATGGGGAGTTGAAGATCAGTGGGGCAATTTTGTTCCTCCATAAGGACAAATTGAAGGCAGATGCCTCTCTTCAGGCTAATTCTTGTCTTTACAAAATGATCATCTCCCTAAATTTTTTTTAGGGATTTGTAAGACAACCTAGAAAATGAGAAAACCAAAAGAATCAAGCCCAAGAGCAAAGTTGTGAACATCCCAGAGAAACTCATGGCCTAGGAAGCAGGGGTGAGGCAACTAGTTAAGGAAAACAAACACTAAATGGACATGATTACCTCTATCCTTTGTGTGGTGGTGATGAGTATTGGAAGGAGAAGAAACGAGGAAATCATTTCCCCTATGGATGCCTAGTTGATTGGTGAACCAAGTAAGATGACAAGGTGGAGCACAAAAAGGGCTATTCAAGACCTCCTTCATGAGGTTATTAATAATGGTAAAGAATTGGCTAAGACAATAAAGGAGTTGGTGTAAGGTTTCTCTTTTTTCATATTTTCTATTTGCTTGTCAGGATGTTTTATCCTTTCTCTTACTATTGGATGCTTCACATTATTTATTTTTCATCTTTTGATTTGTATATTTGAGTGTATTTAGGTTTCAGGTCTTGTAAAACCTATTTTCTTTCCATTTTGTCATACTTGTAGGTTCTAGATCCTTGTAAAGTTTGGTGGGACTTTTAGCTCGATTATCTACCATTTTAAATTTTTATATGGGTTTGGGATAATTTAAAAAATAAATGAAACTTTATAGAAATATAGTTTATACATGAATAAGTGAAAGGATATTAGGAATGATTGTTCATAGTTTTACTCTCATAGTAAATAAAGATAGAACTGGGTAGTTGAATACCCATATATGTAAGTTGCTAAGTCATCCAAATTAATTGAATACAACATTTTGTATATGCATTGTATTTAGATTCTAATATAGATAATGTCACACATTCTTGTTTCTTGTTTTTCTAGGCAACAAGACAATCACCTAAGATAAATGCAACATCACTAGTACTTTCTTTTCATCCATAGACATACCAACATTGGTAAAACTAAATAAAGAAAAATTGTTACTCAAAGCATAACACAAACCCTATTCTAGTGTTCCTTTAATATATTTAAATACTCTTTTAAGAACATTTAAATGTCACTATCTAAGGGCAGCTTGAAATTATGAAACTAGAGAAACTACTTGAATTTTGTTGGGTCTTGAAGCCATGAGGTAAGGGAGAGTTCCAATCATGGATCTATATTCAGATTGGTTGAAAATAGGTGAATCATCAATTTTAACTAATTTGCATCCATTGCCCATTGGACTCCTAACTGGATTATAGTAATCCATCAAAAGTTTCTTAGCCATTTCCTAGTAAAACATGATCTTGAAGAAAAATAAACCATTTTCAAATTGTGCAAATTTTAGTCCAAGAGAGATTTAATTCACCTAGTAAACACATTTCAAACTTAGATTTTATTATGGATGATTTGTTTTAGGTACTAAATCATCAATTTTTCCATAATGATATAATTGACACATTTTGAAATATATATATATATATATATATATATATATATATATATATATATATATATATATATATATATATATATATATATATATATATATATTATATATATATATATATATATATTATATCTTATTGTCTTTCTATAGAGGGTGTTGTCTACTCCACCCCTAAATAATGCATTAGTGTTCAAGTGAGAATCTATTATTGAATATCAAGCTCTACATGCTTTTTTTAAGACATACCAAACCTTTTGAAGCCTATAAACATGATCTATTATTTTGGTGCTTCAAATCCTTCAACTTTTCAAGAAAATATTTTCTTCTAGATAACCATTAAAAATATAGTTTTAACATCAATTTCATAAAAATAAGATTTTGTTTACAAGCATAATCTAGAAACATTGTAATTGATTCTAATCAAGTCATATGTAGATAAGTTTCCTCAAAGTGAATACTCTCTTGACGTGCATAACCTTTTCACACAAAAAGTTATTTGTTCCTCACAAATTTTCTAGATTCATCAAGTTTATTCCTAAATATCTATTTTCCACCTGTTACCTTTTTTCATCAAGTCTAGGTACAGGTTCCTATGTTTTATTCTTTTCTATTTGTATATTTCCTTCTTTCATTGCATTTAACCTATAGTCATCATTTAAATCTTTAAAAAGATTTTTGGGCTCAATTTCTATTACTACACAATAATGTTAAACAATTTGAGCCTATTATTCTTGTATAACTCTGCTTTGGACTAGGATACCTTCATCTTTGACCACTATAATAAATGTTTAAGGATGCCTCTTGAATTTGAACTCTATAAAATGGTGTTTATATGTTACTAAAAATATCATAAAAAATAGTAAGAGTTATTGAAATGTCAGCTTTCTGAAATAATTTTATTTCTTTAGTAATTGGATACAAACTAGTATAAAACATGTTTGGTCTTTTGGAACACCTAACATAAATCTCTAACAAAATTGGGGGAGGGGAGATGGATGGAACCAATATGAGTGATTTAGAATTATGGGGTAAAGTAAAAACCAAGCAAGCAAAAGTGAGAACAATCATATGTATGTATTGAAGCGAATGAATAAAGTAGTCACATTGGATACATGCTAAAGAAGCTTGTTTGAACTAAAATCAAGACCATCTCACTTTATCTTTCATATTTACAATTGCAAGGGTACTCTAGTTTACTATAATCTATAATCAAAATTTTTAATTATTGTTATATTCCAATATTCTACTGTTTTTTATATAAGATCTTATCATTTTCTTTTATGAAAGAAAGACTAATTTTCATAAAATATAATTTCACTTTGACAGTTTTTAAGATATAATGTTAAATAAAATTATAAATATTAATGGTTAGATGATCATAAGATTAAATAATTATACGTAAAATGAAGATATATTTTCAAAAAAACCTATATCATGTGAAAAAGAGCAGAAAATGTGAAAAATAATAAATCTATTCTACCTCATTACAACAAAAATAACAAATGTAATATTCAATAGAATGTTTATAAATCAATAAGATAATATATTTTTTGAAAATTAACACTATTGCAATCACTGATTATTAATATCCTATCGTAAATGATTATTAAACTATTGAAAAAAATTCATAGCTAATATCAAAAAATAACACAACTACAACTTCACCAATAAAATATGGAAAGAAATTTAGAACAAAAAGAACAGAATATTTTTGGACAAATGGTGGGAGAATGGCGGAGCAATAGTGACGAAGATGCAGGGTTTTTTTTCATCAAGGTATGCAACAATATGAGGTCAAGCAATCTAGTTCTAACCCTGTCCCTCAGGGTTTTTCTTCCATTTTCTCCACTACACCAATTGTTTAACCGGCACAAGATCATGATTTCATGCAGATTTTTTCTTCAACTCTAGTAATTCAACTAGTCGATTCTACTTCAAACCCTTTTCCATTTCAGAGGTGCACATTTAGAGATGTAAACTCTGATTAGAATTAGAGTGATATTGATAAATCAATCTTCAAAGGGAAAGAAATTGTTTAGCCTGCAAAGCCTTTTTTCCTTAACCCTCGCTTCCATGATCAATGGTCAAGGTGAAAATTTCAAGCTTTAGATGTTGCAGATGCAAGGACTTGGGCTGATTCGCCATAATTTGAAGAGAGTGAATCTTCTTACCAAAATCAATGACCCTAGTCTCTGAAAAATTTTGAGCGAGAAAAATTATTTCAAAATAACCTAGCATGAGAAAACCTGCATCCTTAGGTAAAGGGGTACTAGTCTAAAAATATGAGGTTCAAATCTACAAAAAACCATAAATCTTTCACACGGAGAAGGAGTAATCGTAGGGTTTTTAAAAAATAGCATGTATTTGATATCTGTGAGGGAGCTCCTCCTAGTTTGCCCACTCAAATGCAAAATAATTTGATCCAAGAGAAGAAGGACTCATGGCCACTTGTGTTTCCAAATGTTCCTTCTAGAGCCCCCTTCATTCCAAAAAAGATTTGGCAGAAGAAAGTTTAGAGTAATGTAGTTCAAGTTCCTCAGATCCCTATAAATGATTAGCGGAACAAAGTTCAGAATGATGTGGATAAAGTTCGTCTAAACACTATTCATGAACATTAGTTGCATGTCACATTTCCTAATCAAATGTTGCAAAATTTGATTGATACTCTTCAACAACTAGCCCTCATAGGTAAGTTTTCTCTTTCCTCTTTATCATTCTTGGATATTAAGAACTGGGCTTTTGATTCTTGGCCTGGCCTTAAAGATATTTTTTACACTAATTCAGAATTAAATTTCTTTATTGCTATACTTCACACCAAAGAAGAAAGAGATGTTGTTCATAAGTAGAAGGGTTGGTTTTGTCATGAAGTGGGGCTATATACCATGTTGTGGATCCCTAATTTCAATCCTAGAGATATTAATATTCATTTTTTTCCATATTGGGTTTCTTTTCCTCATCTGCCACTAGAATATCGTGATCCTAAGATAGTGGAAATTATAGCTAAAAAGTTGGGTATTTTCTTAAAACATGATTTGATTCCATATGAATGCCCTCACATGGAAGTTAGGGTTTGCCTACTGCTTGATATGCACAAAGCCTTTCCTACTTTTGTATCTTTCATATCTAAATGGGGTAAATGGTTACAATTAGTGAAGATTCAGGATGCATCTATGGTCAATAAATTTCAAGCTAATCTCGATCATTTCAGAAGCATGTGTCAAACTAGTCAAGAGGGTGTTTTACAAGTATGTCCAAATCATTGTATTGACCCAAATATTTGTTCTTGGAAAATTAATTTTCTAGATTGTAGCAATTTCGAATCCAACAATTTATACTCCATATTTAGAGATCAAGATTATACAACAAGGGATCAAGATTACACACAAGCTTACTTGAACAATGCACACACAAAGTTAGACAAACATGAATATACATGCATGCATACTAGCCACATAATGAGAAATCCAGTTACATTCAATCATATGAACATGCTTTATTTGCAACAAATTTTTTGGATTATGGCTTTCTTTCAGTGGGTGTGCTCGACTAATAAAGTTTTTTTATTGGATGCTTCCTCATCTCCATTGGATTCCTTTACAGATGTGATTTCAAAATCATCTATTTTTAAAGATATTCATCAACTTGTAATTCCAAAATCATTAAATTTGATCACTCTCCAAAATAGAAGTTTCTCACTATTATCAAAGTGGCCTATGTGGCACCTAAATATACAACCTTCTCCTATTGTATTGACTTTTATCTGTGATAAAATTATTTTTGAAATTGTTACCTCTATCATTTTTGTATTGCAAAAGAAGAAGGTATCCTAGATTCGGACTATAATTCACCTGTGATTGATAAATTGCTTCAAGAGTTTTAGTTTTGGAATAATTTGATACCAAATTAGACATTTGATAGTAAGAGATGTTTTAACCAGTTTCCTCAAATCATGGGTGCACCAAATGAAGAGTTAATGGTAGAAGATCCTATGGGGTTAGAGACTAATATATATTAGCAAATGCAAAAATCTACTGATTTAATTACTCAAAAATCCCATTTTTAGCTTGCTCAAATTTAATCTCTGCGGGATGAGGGAGTCACTATTGAAGAGCAAGATAATTTGAAGGTTCAACCTTTATCAATCCTACAAACTCCATCCATAATAGTTCCTAATGCCAAAACACTTAAGGCGAGAAGTAGACCAAAGGGCACCAAAACTAAAATAGAAATTGCAATAGGTATTCAAACAACATTGGATAATAGTTCTACTACGACCAAAATATTGACAAGGAGAACAAGGTGTTCTCCTTGTCCATAATGAAAATCATTTCATGGAATGTCAGGGGTATCAATGCCTCTGACAAAAGGAAAAGAATCAAACAAGTCATTGATTCTTTGCAAGCAAAGATTATTTTATCGCAGGAAACCAAATTATCCCAAAGTAATTTTGATAAAATAGTTGCTAAGTGGAAAAAATGGAATTCTTATCATGTTCAGGGAATGGGTACTTTAGGGGGTCTAGTAGTTCTTTGGAATCCTTATATAGTTAATTCACAACTCCTCCAACAAGATAATAATTGGTAGATGATACATATAACCGCATTTGATATATCTTTTATTTTGATAAATGTATATGGACCTACTTCATCTATGGACAAAGTATGTTTATGGGAATCTATCACTCAATCTCTTCAGGATCAAGACCAGCAACAAGTTGTTATTGGAGGTGATTTTAATGCTTTATTATCACAATTAGAGAAAATAGGAGGTATCATTCTCCCCCCCTAAAACTCTACAAGACTTTAATTGTTTCATGGATAACAATAATCTTATGGATATTCACCCATCTAATGGATTATATACTTGGACAAATAAGAGATCTAGGTTTGCACATATTTCTGCTCGTCTAAATAGATTTCTTTTATCTCTTGATTGGAAGTTAAGTTGTTCAGATATTTCTTCAAAAATTCTCACATCGCTAGGATTTGATCATTTTCCTATATCTTAAAACATCATTTTCAAAGACAAATGTAGTGATCAACATTTCCATTCATCATTTAAATTCGGAAGTATGTGGCTAGTCAATAGTGGTGGAATGAAGCCCCAGTGGATGGGTTTAAAATGCATCAATTTGTGATGAAATTAAAGTATGTCAAATCTCAAATTAGAATTTGGAAACAGTAGGTCTTTAAAAATGTGTTCCATCAAAAGGTAGTAGTCAAACAATAGCTAGAAGAAGTATATAATCAAATAATTCAAAAGGGAATGAATGAAGAAACATATTCATATCAAAAAAGTCTACAATTAGAATGGGAGGAATTGTGTCCTAGAGAAGAAACATACTTGAGACAAAAGTCTCGAGAACTATGGCTTTAGGAAGGGGATAGAAACACAAAAATATTTGATGCTTCAGCCAAGAAAAAAAGAGTTAATAACACAATATTTCATATCAAAGAAGCCATCTCTGGCGATCCCCTTACCAATGAAAATCATATCAGGAATGAAGGTGTCAAATTCTTCAAAAGTCTTCTTTCACTTGATATCTTGCCCTCTCCTACCACCTCACAAGTTGATGAACTCCTTGACTCTATTCCAAAAATAATAACATCTCAGGACAATGATATTTTGATGGCACCTTTTACTATTCAAGAAATTTGTAAGGTTGATTTTTCTTTTCCACCAAATAAAGCTCCAGGCTTAGATGGTTTTACTGCTTTGTTTTATCAAAGTTGCTGGAATATTATTGGATGGGATTTATTGGTAGCTATTGAATAATCTAGAAGATCTAAAAGCGTGCTTAAATATTTTAACACTACTAATATCTCTATCATCCCTAAAATTAAGGATCCCCAAACTTTTGTGAATTTTAGGCCAATCTCTTTATGTAACTTGTCCTACAAGATTATAACTAAAGCCATATATCTTCAGATGCAACATTTTATCCTGCATATTATTTCACTAGAATAAGGTGGATTTGTTCTAGGAAGGGAAACTATGGAAGGGGCTTTAGTAGCACATGAAGTTCTCCACTCTATAAACTCAAACCACTCTTCAAACTTTGTTATTAAGCTGTATATGATGAAAGCATATGATAAAGTCTGCTAGAAATTTTTGCTTCAAGTGCTTTCCAAAATTGGATTTTCTAAAAATTGGTGTAAATGGATCAAGGAATATACATTGGGAGCTTGGTTTTTAGTGATTATTAATGGTCAACCTACAGGTTTCTTTCTTTCTACACAAGGGATTTGACAAGGGGGTCCTCTGTCTCCAATTTTTTTTATTATTATGGCTAAAGCCTTTAGCGAAACCGTTTTGTATCAACATATGATAAATAAATGGCAAGGAGCTCTTATTTCAGGTACAAATATATCTATCACACATTCTCTTTTTGTAGATGATACACTTTTGTTTGGCTTGTCAAATGTTTAGGAGGCTCATCATATACTTTATACTCTCAATTTATACTCAGCAGTGTCTGGGCAAGCCATTAATGCTTAGAAATCCAAGATCTATTTTTTCAATACTAAGAAAATGCTTTCAGATAAAATCAAACAAATTCTAGGTTTCTTAGAAAAATTCTTACCCTCTGTATACTTGGGTATTCCTTTTTTTATGGGTTCAAATAAATCTTCATATTGGTCTTCAGTCATACAACGTATTCAAAGTAGAATTACAACTTGGAAAGTTAGATGGCTGTCACTGGTTGGAAGAATATTGTTGATCAAATTAGTATTAGCTGCAATTCCAAATTATTTTATTTTTATCCTTAAAGCCCCATCTAAAGTATTGGCTACAATTCAAAAAATATCAAGGGTTTCCTTTGGTCAGGCAATATGGATGAATCTCATAAGATCTTGCTCATTTTTTTGCAGGATATGTCGCAGTCTCCAAAAGTTGGAGAGGTAGGAGTACATGACCTTTCCAAAAGAAATGAAGCATTTGGTGGGAAATTGATTTGGCACATGTACAATAAACCTTAGTCTATGTGGTGCAAAATTATGTAGCAAAAATACCTAGATAATAATGATCCTTCTAGAATTCTCACTATTTTAAATCCTCCAAAAGGTTCAATTTTTGGGATTTCATGATAGCTTCCCATAAAATTATAGTAGACTACATCTCCTAGGAAGTCAACAATGGGTCTCACACTAATTTTTGGAAAGACTCTTGGAATGGTCAAATTCCCCTTTCTAATACTAGGATCTCATTGAATATTATTGAAGTATCTGAACACCATTGGAGAACCCAACTTAATCAATGTGGCATATGTTTGTGAATTTTTAGGGAAAGTATTTTGGAAGGATCTGGCTATTTTACCACTTTCACCTCAGGAAATCTATCAATTTCATGAAATTCTAAAATCTAGACAAGTCTTCTTTTCTGGAACCCAAGATAGGATCTTCTGAGTACCAGTGAAGGATGACAACTATTCAATTAAAAAGGGGTATAAAATTTTGCAACAAAATGATTTGAATAAATCTACTTCTAGGGCATTTTCATTCTATTGGAATTCTATTGTACTCCCTAAAGCAGGTTGTTTGTCATGGTTAGCACTAAAACACAAGATTCTAACTAGTGATAGATTAAACAGATTGCATATTGTGAGGAACATGAAGAAACTATGGATCATCTTTTTCTCACATGTAGATTTTCTTATCACTACTGGTGTTTTGTTTTCAATAAACTAAACTATTCTACTCCTTTACAAAATAATCTTTGGGATCTCTTTCAAGCTTGGCTAGTTCTTTATCAAAACTCATTGTTTGCAAACCTCTGCAAATGTATCCCAGCTTTGGTTGTTTGCGCTATTTGGTGGGAATGAAATAAACATATTTTTAGAAAGGATTCTCATCTATTAGACACTGTTCTGGATGCTATTGAAAGATCAATCTCAGAGGTGACTAATTCCAGTTTAAAAGTGACTAAATCCAATCTAATAGTTACTCATTGGGATTCTCAAATAGTCCAAAAATGGAAACACTTATTCATACCCGATGGATGGAAAATCAGTACATCATCCACCTCTTCCTTAACTCATAAAAATAATTGGAGACCCCTAGCTCATGGGTTTTGGAAGTTGAATTTTGATGGAGCATCAAGAGGAAATCTTGGTCCTTCGAGTTCTGGTGTGTGCATTAGGAACTCCATTGGTGAGGTTGTGGCAATCACAGTATCTCCCTTGCCTTCTAATACACATAGCATGGCTGAGGCACATACCTTGTTGGCTGGTCCTATATTAGCAAAGCAAGGTAACTTCCACTAACTGCATATAGAAGGGGATTCTTCTGTCATTGTTGATGCTTGTATCTACAAGCGCATCATATTTTGGAGATTAAAATATATACTTAACCAAATTTGGAGACTTCTTGATGAATGTAAGGATGTTTTTATCTTGCATACTTATCATGAAGGGAATCAAGTTGCAGATTATCTATCAAACTTGGGGTGTCATGGGTTTGTTCTTTCATCACTTCATCCAACACCCATAATTGAGAAACATATTGTTGTAAAAAATCTTATCCAGATTGATATGGTAGCTAAATCTTGATCATAACAATTACTCTGTGTTATACTCTAACTTAGTAGCCACTAGTAGATAGGGCATAACTTCTTGGTCGATTGCTCGACAAATGAGTAGTTCTTCCTATACTACTCGGCAACAATATAATTGCTTGGTGATCATTACTTGTTCGGCACCTCAAGTCACTTGGTTCGTGACTCGGCAACCACTAATACACATTTGGCTTGGCACCTTCTACT
This sequence comes from Cupressus sempervirens, assembly GCA_028749045.1. Lineage (NCBI taxonomy): Eukaryota > Viridiplantae > Streptophyta > Pinopsida > Cupressales > Cupressaceae > Cupressus > Cupressus sempervirens. The sequence continues at coordinate 962,160,581 of CM053787.1, read as the reverse complement.
TGACTCAGTAATTATTAATACTTTTTTGGCATACATAGTGTTCCTGGCATATATGGTTCAGGCTTGGAAAACATGGTGTTCTCAACATAAATGGCTCGACACATGTTTCATTCCTATGTTGCTCGGTGCATGTTACTTTCACATGACATAAATTCCTGGTTAGCAAATGAGTAGTTCTTCCTGTATTGCTCAGCACCAGCATAATTGCTTGGCAATCATTACTTGTTTGGCACCTCTAGTCACTTGGTACATGACTTGGCAACCACTAATACACATTTGGCTCGGCACCTTCTACTTGACTTGATAATTATTAATACTTGCTTGGTATACATAGTGTTCCTAGCATATATTGTTTGAACTTGAAAAATATGTGTTCTTAGCATATATGGCTTGGCAAATGTTTCATTCCTATGATTATTTGGTGCATGCTACATTTTTGTATAGCACCCAACCATTTGCTTGGAAACCATCACTTATTTCTGATTCAGTTATCAATATAAAGGCGGAGTTGGTATTGGACATTACAACCACAAATGCTTAAATATGCATTTATGATCTGATATGCTTTAGTACATTCTTTGAGTACACTCTTTATTCATGAAAATTTATTTCACATTAAACTTATGCTGATAGGATTTGAGAATTATGATTGGGCCACTTCAAAACCTTCTTGTTGTACTGATAATACTCAATTTGTATATTTTTTATTGATTCCCTTCATGTGGCTAAATCTGAGTCATTAAGGTGTGGTATTAAAAGTACTATTTCTAGCTTATGAAAGGACTTAATATGTGAGCTTTCACATGGATTACAACATTTCACTCATTGCAATATATTAGAAGTGGAATAACGCCTATATTTATCCCATCTTGTGATTGCATTCATATGCAAAAATCTAATTTTGTGTCTTGTGACTGTTAATCAAGGTGAATCATGGGTGGGACATTGCCTCAACTTGTGAGTTGTGTCACAAACAACATTGTGTCATTCTACCAAAAAAAAATTTGTTTATGGTTACCATCGGCATTGAAGGAAGTTGTGTTGTCCAAAGATATCACAGATGTGATGTTTGATCAAATGTACATAGTACATTCACCCACAGTTTGAAGAGCTATTCGACATATCATTGGTGATGAGCTCTTATGTCCCTTGGCACCTCTATTTTTCTACCCATCATAACTTATTCCTATTTTTCTCTCAAACGCTATGGATCTCATGTAGTCTCTAGAGATGCTTCATGCTTTGGCCCAAAAGGTAATTCATCCACATTTCCTTGTTGGTAATAAATTGATATTGGCCATGCAATAGTATAATTTATGGAATGGAATGGCACTAGTTGGCAACCTATTTTCACATAATTAACTTCTACAAAAACATGAATTCTTTGTTTTTTTTTATGCCATTAAGAAGTCGGTAGACAAACTCAACTTCATTTATCTAAAAAATGTATTGCAATCTGCCTCACAATCAATGGGTTTCCAACTGGTGGAAAGAATCAATAAGGTGGGACATGCCCTTATTGATCTTCAAAGGGTTTCTAATTTTTCAAGCTTCATGGGTTTAAATGCAGAGACTGTTAACTTGCAGCCACATGACCAGAATATTTGGAAATCAGTAGTTAAAGTTAATACTGATTTGGATTGGTCCAATGACACTTTAGACACATGTTCTGGCTAGGGGCGTCCTCCTGGTGGACATGGTTCTTCTGACAATGGCAACTTGGAGGTTTGGGAGGGACTTCATGATTTTGATAGTAAATTTCTTCAAGGTTTTGATGACTTTTTAGAATAATTTTGTTCACATGTATCTCTATTTTTTATTCCTTTTAGCTGTAGATATTTCTTGGATATGATAATCCTTTTGTATGTAATGACTTGTCAAAATTTTATATGGATTCATATCCTGATCCTGATGTACTAGTGAGAGATAATAATCTCATCCTTTGTAAAATTTTTTCCAAATACTCACTTTATATATAACAAGGATGAAACTGGGTTTTCTTACTGATTCTTTTCTAGTTGACCTCTTGAATCAGTTTAATAAAATATTATAGTGGCTTTCCACTTTTGCTTTAAAATATATGTATATATATATATATATATATATATATATATATATATATATATATATATATATATATATATATATATATATATATATATATATATATATATATATATATATATATATATATATATATATATATATATATATATATATATATATATATACAAAGTTCCTTGCCTCTCACTTGTAGAATTCAAATGACCTCCTAATTTCTCTATCTGATATTCCCTGCTACTATCCCCACTGCTATCACTACAACCTTGCTAACAGTTCAAGACTATTTGCTATCACTGCAAACTCATTTGCTAACATTGCAAATGGTTCTACAACTTCTTGTGTTCCTCTATTTTGTTTTTTTTTCCAAATGCCTCACTTGACCCCCTTTTATACTACTTAACCAAGAGGTTTCTAGTTGCTTCTTGATCAAGACAACCTAACCAGTAAGTTTCTAGTTGCTTCCTAACCAAGAAGTTTCTAGTTTCTTCTCAATTAAAAAAACCTAACCAATAGGTTACTAGTGGCTTCTCGAAGGAGTTGATTAATTAACAAATATTTTTCATAACTCTAACAATTATTTGTGAATTAATCACATAGGGACAAACAACTATCCAAGCTACTTAAAACTAACACTCCCTCTTAGAGAGGAAGTTGTTCTGCATGACACCCAACTTATCTTTGAAGAAGATGAATTTTTCTTTCCCCAATGCCTTAGTCAGAATGATTGCTACCTACTCCTCCATAGGTATGTACTATAGCTGAACAATCCCCCATTGTACACAATCTCTAATGAAGTGATAATTTATATCCATATGTTTAGACATGTCATGAAATACTAGAATTTTAGAAAACTTGATGCAACTCTGATTATCATAGTGTATTATAGTAGTCTCAACCTTCTGACCAAACAAGGCTACTAACAACTTCCAAATCCATAAAGCTTCACATATCACCATGCTAGCTGTTATATATTCTACTTTTTCTAAACTCAAAGCCACAAAAATTTTCTTCCTACTGAACCAAGATACAACTCCTAATCCCAAACTAAAACAACACCCTGAAGTGCTCCTTTTGTCCATTTTACTTCCTACCCAATTTGCATCAATAGAGCCCATCAACCTGATACCTTCACCTCAAAAAAATATGGTCCCATACTCAATTGTATCACACAAGTGACACAATACATTCTTGGCCACAGTCCAATGCATTATCTTTGGTTCAAACATGAACTGGTTAAGACAGTTTATTGCAAATGCTATATCTCGACTAGTACTGACCAAATACATAATAAAACCAATCAAATGTCTATATAATTTGGGATATACATCCTTCTCCTTATATGTATCTACCTTCCTCTGATTCGTGATCATGGGTGTAGACATGTCTTTCCAATCCTCCATCTTGAATCTCTTCAAGATTTCAATGCAATATTTCTCTTGACCAAGGAAAATCTCTCCATCTATCTACCACACCTCCATACCTAGAAAGTAATGCATAAGTACTAAGTCCTTCATCTCAAACTCTTCTACAAGGTCCCTCTTGTAGTCTTCTATGAGCCCTAGTGAACCTATAAGAAACAAGTTGTCCATATAAAGAACAAGAATGAGAATCTCACCCCCAACCACCAAGTAGTAGAGGTTAGCATCCACTTCATTCTTCACAAAGCCCATTTCCTACAAGTATGTATCAATGTACTCATAACATGCTCTAGGACCCTTCTTGAGTTAGTACAATACTCTCTTCAATTTGCACATGTGGGTCTCTTTGTTGTGTGCTACAAAGCCTTCTAGTTTCTCTATGTATACCTCCTCCTTTAACTCACCATTGGGTAGAAGCAAGGAGTTTGGTCTCAATTTTGTGGAAGTCCATGGATTGAAATCATGCTCTTCTAGAAATGGGTACCTGTTTTTAAAAAATGGGTACCCATTTTAGGTTCGAGTGCCCGATCTAAAATTTTAAAAACGGGCACCAGATTTTTTAAAAATTGGGTACCTATTTTAAATTTTCAAAAAACGGGTACCCATTTTTGAAAACACATAGAATTTGTATTTTTTAGAAATGGGTACCCATTTTTTACTTTTAAAAAATGGGTACCTATTTCTAAAAATTTAAAAGTTTTCTTTTTTGGGGGGGATTTTACATGCCGATTTGACTTTTTCAAAACAAGTACCCATTTTTTGAATTTCAAATAATAGGTACCCATTTTTTGAATCTCAAATAATAGGTACCCATTTTTTGAATTTCAAATAATGGTTAACCATTTCTTACAACATTGGGCATGAATTTTTTCTCCTACCTTAGATTTTAGTTCAAGCTAGGCTTGGTAAGACCAAGCATATGCCTTGACCTCTCAAGATTTGGCTAAGGCATTGAACTGAGAAATTCACACCTTGCCATAATTTTTAGAGGGTCTTCTTGATCAATATTTTTTTATGAAACAAAAATTCATCTAAGATCGCACTGTCCTCATTTTAGAAATATAAATTTTATAGTGCTATGATTTTATTTACTATTTTTGCATTATTTTTTAATAAGAGGTGGTACTTAAATGTAAAATAATGAAGTTCACTAAAACTTTAATGACTTTTTTATTTTATAATTTTTCTTAAATTAATTTATATCATCAATCTACATACAATTCTTTAGAAGATAAAAAAAGAATTTTTGAAAAAAATGAAATTTTGATAAAATTATGGTGTTCGTACACGAGATGTTTTAAAATTTACATTTATATCCAATTAATACTTAATAATAATAAAATTATTCAATAAAAATTAAGGAAAAATATTGTCATCAATCTTAGGTGTACTAAGTAACTAATTTAAAAGGATTTACGAAAATTCATTTATTTGAGTCAAATTATGGTGTCTGCGCACGTGTGTGATATGGTCTTGAAATAGGCATTTTGAAAAAGTGGTTTTTAAAGATCCATACAAAAAACAAAATCTATCATATGGGTACACAAATAACATTAATATTCAAAAAATAGACTCTGAACACTAAAAAAATAATTCTTGAATTTTTTTTATATTCAGTATCTAAATGCCTCAAATTTTGACATCAATTGACAAAAAATTTCAAAAATAACAAAAAACACTTTCACTTTTTGCCCAAAAGTGAGACCGAACTTCTTGCACTTACCCCATTAAGGAATGTTTTCTTGAAATCTATTTGATGGATTTTCCATCCCATCTATGTTGTAAATGAGATCATAGCTCATATAGAACTATACTCGATCACTAGAAAAAATGTCTCCTCATAGTCTATTCCCTCCTTCTAAGAGAACCCATTAGCCATGAACTTTGCCTTGTATTTCTTGATGCTACCATCTGCACCGTGCTTTCTTATAGATTTAGTGTGATCAATCAACTACCCTATTTGTTGGTCTAGGCACTACCTCCCATACATCATTCTCCATTATTGAGTTATATTCCTCACCCATAGCATCCTACCATTCTTGATGTTGTACATCCTCTTGTAGCTAGAAGGTTCACTATCTACCAACTGACTAACTAATGCCACATAGTCATTGAACTTGGCTAGTTTTCTTTGTTGTCTATTACTCTTCCTAGGAGCTTCTACAAACTCCTGAGTATCCCTTAGTGTCTCTTGAACCTTGCAGTTCTTACTGCCAATTGTAGAGGATGAAATATCAACATCCAAGTCTTCTAGATGCATTTCCTATTGCACCCATTGCTCTATTCTCTATGAATCTTCATGAACTGAGCTTACACTTGTACTAATAATTGTACTTGTGCTTTGTTACCCTTGACTACGCCTTGGAGCTTCTACTAGTTTCTCACTCTGATCATCTACTAGAAAATCTCTAGACCTTCTAAATGCCTTGTCCTCTATGAACTTAACATCACGTTTGACAATAATTCTTCTAGTCCTTGGGATAAAAATCCTATATGACATTAAGGTTTCACTATACCCAACAAAGTACCCCCTCTTTATAGTTTGATCTAACTTGGTACATGTTTCACCTAGAATATGATAATATGTCAAACTCCAAAATATTCTAAAATGGCTAACATTAGGCTTCTTACCTGTGAAAGTTTCCTTTGGTGTCATCCTCCCTAGCAATTTGTGTGCAACCCTATTCTGAATGTAGACTATTGTGCTACATGCCTCTTCCCATAAGTAGTGAGGCATATCTAATGCAGGCACATCTCATTACTAAATCATTTCAAAGATAACAGGCAGTTACAAGAATACTCATGATTGTTGCATGGTATTGATGGTAAAACATCTTTCAGATTCCTATTCTTAGCAGTTACAAGAATATCCATGATTGTTGCATGGTATTGATGGTAAAACATCTTTCAGATTCCTATTCTTAGCAGTTACAAGAATATCCATGATTGCTCCATGGTATTGATGATTCCTATTTTTGCAGTTAAGAATATCCATGATTGCTGCATGGTATTGATGGTAAAACGTCTTTCAGATTCCTATTCTTATATGAAAAAAGAATTTTTTTTTATTACTACTGGATAGCAAGGCCAGTCAGACTTTGGTTATTAAAAAGCCAATCTTTTATGTAAAAAAAACAATTCGAACTTGGGGAGGAATGGGGAAGTTTTATGTCTCCTTTGGTCTCCTGCATTTTTTTTTTCAAGATTATGGTTCTACTATTATGCTTTATATATTTCTCATGGCAATCAGTTTAGGGAATAACAGTTGTAGAAAAAATGTACTCTGATGCGGGGTCAATATCTCGGGTTTGAACCATTGGATTTCTCTCGAATTTTTATATGTTGTTTGAAACCTAGTTACGCCAAATATAAATGGTTGGATTGAGCAAAATTTTTTCTGGTTCAAAATTTATTCATGTTTGAGTGCGGGTCTATCCGAAGGAAGCAAGAAGATATTTTGGGTGATTTATTTTTAGAAAAATGTACTCTGATGCGTGGTCAATATCTCAGGTTTGAACCGTTGGATTTCTCTCAAATTTTTATATTTTGTTTGAAAGCTAGTTATTCAAAATATCAATGGTTGGATTGAGTAAATCTTTTCTAGTTCAAAAGTTATTCATGTCTGAGTGTGGGTCTATCCGAAGGCAGCAAGAAGATATTTTGGAGGATTTTATTTTTTAAGTTTTGTTTATTGAATTTGATTTTAGTGTGTGATCCTGAAGGTTGTAGATGCCCCTTAAAGCAACTCAGTTGAGTGACTAATTCCTCCTGATTTTTCCAAGGTGTGGCTCTGCATCATTTTTGGTATCAAAGCCCAACAAAAGGTTTGGGAAAAAGTAGTTGTGTATATGTTTATGTGATTGTGAAAGATTGAGAGAAATAGTCTGAGAAGAAGTCTAGGAGACTAGATAAGAAGAAAATAACCTAGTTGAGGAATGATGGGACAAGAAGAAGCGGCTTTATTGTATCTTTTTAGAAGGTATCGGCAGAAAAAGGATTCTAAACAGAAGGAGATAGAGGAAAAGAAGAAAAGAGAGAAAGAAGAAAGGAGAAAACAAAAAGAAGAGCTAAGAAAGATAGAAGAGGAGATAAATAATTTGAGAAGGAGACTTGAGGAGAATGACGCTAAGTTGAAAGAAGTGCAGCAAGAACACAAAGTGCAGCAACAAGAAGTGCAGCAAGTATCTCTTGATGAGAGCAGTACAGGACAAGCCCTATTGGATTTGAATGCAAATAATCTATGGTTTGAATAGTAACATGTCCTTTGAAAATAGAGAAGAGTACAATGCTGGAAGGTACTCCTATATAAAAGATTTTGGAGGCTGAGGATAAGAAGGAAGAAGTGATTCAAAGCACATAGGTAGAGGATGAAGAGTTAGATCAAGAAGAGGAAAACAATCCATTAGAAGGGCATAGATCGCAGGTGAACGTTGGTGTAGAGACTAAGAGTGAACAATAGGAGGTTATTGTTGAACCTTGTGAGGAAAAGGTTCTTGCAGATGAAGAAGAGTTGTTGACAGGTGTGGTTGCAGACAATATTTTCCCAGATGATGGAGATGCTGACACAAATGATCAGAAAGGAAAAGATGTAGTGCAAAGATCAGATGCTAAAGAGAAGACTATTGATGAAAAGAATGAAGTATTTGTTGATCATTATGATGCTCTAGAGATATACAAATGAGAAGCAAATGTTGGTATGATAATTTGGTATTTTTATGCAGGTGATACGAGGCTATTAAATATATTTGTTCCAAGATTCGACACAGGTACCATGGAAGGTATTCATTCTACAATTTGGAATCAGAATGTTCTGGCAAGCGACATCAATTCCATCATTCTTATGGTGACATTATTGCTTACATACAATTGGAAACTCCAGAAAAAGATTGCAACAATTCAATGGGACTTGAATTTTTCTATCGCCGGGAGTATGATGCAGATGCATCTCATTACTAAATCATTTCAAAGATAACAGGCAGTTACAAGAATACTCATGATTGCTGCATGGTATTGATGGTAAAATGTCTTTCAAATTCCTATTCTTAGCAGTTACAAGAATATCCATGATTGCTGCATGGTATTGATGGTAAAACATCTTTTAGATTCCTATTTTTAGCAGTTACAAGAATATCCATGATTGCTGCATGGTATTGATGATTCCTATTCTTAGCAGTTACAAGAATATCCATGATTGTTGCATGGTATTGATGGTAAAACATCTTTCAGATTCCTATTCTTAGATGGAAAAAGAAAATGTTTTTATTACTACTGGACAGCAAGGCCAATCAGACTTTGGTTATTAAAAAGTCAATCTTTTATGTAAAAAAAATGATTCGAACTTGGGGAGGAATGGAGAAGTTTTATGTCTCCTTTGATCTCTTGCATTTTTTTTTTTCAAGATTATGGTTCTATTGTTATGCTTTATATATTTCTCATGGCAATCAATTTAGGGAATAACAATTGCAGAAAAAATGTACTCTGATGCAGGGTCAATATCTCACGTTTGAACCGTTGGATTTCTCTCAAATTTTTATATGTTGTTTGAAACCTAGTTACTCCAAATATCAATAGTTGGATTGAGTAAATCTTTTCTGGTTCAAAATTTATTCATGTCTAAGTGTGGGTCTATCCAAAGGCAGCAAAAAGATATTTTGGGGGATTTATTTTCAGAAAAATGTACTCTGATGCAGGGTCAATATCTCAAGTTTGAACCGTTGGATTTCTCTCAAATTTTTATATGTTGTTTGAAACCTAGTTATGCCAACTATCAATGGTTGGATTGAGTAAATCTTTTCTGGTTTGAAAGTTATTCATGTCTGAGTACAGATCTATCTGAAGGCAGTAAGAAGATATTTTGGGGGATTTTATTTTCTAAGTTTTGTTTATTGAATCTGATTTTAGTGTGTGATCCTGAAGGTTGTAGATGCCCCTTGAAGCAACTCATTTGAGTGACTGATTCCTCCTGAGTTTTCCAAGGTGTGGCTCTGCATCATTATCTTGGTCATGTAGCAAAGATCTTGCCACTTCCAATTTAGAATAGTTCTTCCTCTTAGCAACTCCATTCTACTATGGATTGTAAGGATAGTCCACTCTCTTGATTCCTTCTCTCATACAAAACTCCTAGAAGTAATTTCCTTTGTACTTGCCTCCATTGTCTAATAGAAAAAACTTTATCTTCCTTCCTTTTGAGTTCTCTACAAGAGCCTTGAACTCTAGGAACTGACTAAAAACCTCATCCTTGGTCTTCAAAAAATATATATAGGTCTTCTTAGAGAAATCATTGATAAAAGTAACATAGTACTCATATCCTCTAATAGACTTTGTTGACATCGGTCCACATACATCTAAATGTGCTAGATCAAGAACACCTTCAGATCTAGTGTCACTCCTTGGAAAAGATGCTTTCGCAAACTTCCCCAACATACATCCTTTACATACATCATTATGCTCTCTGCTTACCTCTAGAATACCTATCATGAAGCAATCTGAATGCTCCATGATTAATATGGTCCATTGTCCTATGCCATAAATCTTCAAGATGTCTAGGATTACTGCCTCTCATGAGTACCTTAGGAGTATCAAACTACAACCTATAAAGGTGACCACTCATAACTCCAATAGTTATGGGTGATTTCCAATCATTGTGCTTAATCAACACATGTATCCCTCTAAAAAGTTCATTATACCCCCTATCCTAAAGAATACATACAAAAATAAAATTCATACCTAATCCTGCCACATCTAACACATTATGAACTAGAATTATCTTTCCATTCTCCCTCTATAACTAAACAGTCCCTTTCCCAACTAGGTTGAGTTTGGACAAGTTTCATATAGAAATTTGGATATTGGTGTTCTGCTTCTTATAATTAGAGAAGTGCTCTCGAACTCTTGTCATATGAAATGATGCCCCAATATCTATATACCAGATAGTCTATGAGATTGAGCTCGCCTTACAAGAAATAAGTGCAAACTCATCTTCCAATCTACTAGAGAGTTCTTCTACACTTTTTGAGGTTGCCACCTACTTATTTGCCTTCTTCCTTTCTAGGAAATCACTGACATACTGACCATACTCATGACATCCAAAGTACTTGACCTTAGAAAGGTCCTTCTTCATTTCAATTTATGAATTTTATCCTTTGCTAGATCCCTTCTTTGCTATCCCTTTCACTACTAGGGAAACATTCTCCTACCCCACCTCACTTTTTTGAGTCTTGTTCACCCTATTGACAAGACTTAGTCTAAACTCCTCCTGAGTGAAATTAGTCCATAGTTGATCCCTACTTAGTAAGGTATCTCATCCACTAATAACTTGAAAAAAGATACTCAACTATTTAGAAAACCCATTTAGGGCTATTCTCACTAGCTCATCATCACTTGGGCTATCTCCAACAGCTGCTAACTCATCCTTGACAAGTCTAAGCCTAGTGAGGTAAATTGTGACATCTTCTCCCTGGTTCATTAGGGTATTCTTCAACTTCTCTCTGAGAATCATCTTCTAATTGGTGATAGCATTCTGGTAAATATTCAAAATGGTGTCCCACATCTTCTTCACTGTATCTAGCTCCGAGATATGTGGAACAATATGAATGTTGATGATATTTTTATGATAGAGTATCATAACAATGCTAGGGACATGATTTAGATTTTTTGTATTATATTAATGATAGTTCTTATTATTAATGTTATATTTAGAGATTTTGTGTATATATCTCCCCTTTTCCTCCCTAGGCTAGGCTTCAAAGCCCATGTAGCAATCTCGAAGTTTGATTCCATCTTTTTCCCAATTTGCATCTCTTCTCGAGAAATTGTCTATGACATTGTATAAGGATGTAGAAGTAGACAACGTGGTGACCTAAATGATCAATATGATTCAAAATATGATTCCTTGTGAAATTGATTTAATTAAAAAATGAAGAAAATAATTTTGAGCTTTAAGACCAACATTAGATGTCTAGAGAGGTAGAGGGTTGCATAGGTAGCTGTGAAGTGCCACAATGTTTGCCCACGTATGAAGAAATTGGGATGATAATTGATTATAACCATGTCACAACCATGAGGTGGAAATTTGAAAGGCCACCAACTCTCCCTTATTAACTCACCCATTCTCCTCTAGAATTTAATGATTAATACTAATGGATGTTGTAGTCCATAATTAATGTTTGTGTTTGGAGAAATTGCCATAAAATTCTAATATCTCCTCATTTAAATGTAATATCAATTTCTCTTATCTATGATATTGCACAAGTGGATGATCACTCATCTCTTGTAGACTTAGTCTACATACTGGCATACATCATAGTTTGGTCTTTTGGAATACCTAACATAAATCTCCCAATGAAAAATTATGGAACTCCTACAACCTTTGAAACTAAGGAAAGAGTGGAAATTTTTTGAGCAATAGCCTATTTCTTGCATTTTTTAAAAGATAAATATTTCATTTCTACCTATCAAATGTAAAACTAATAAATAAAGGAGAAATTGTTTCTTATTGCTTTTGTCAAACTAGATCATAGATTTTAGAATTTCTAAGGCATTGGTGGAGAAAAATGAAAAAAAAAGGAGTCTAGAAAGACAGACCATTTAACATCTCAACCAAAGGGTTCATTTCTCATGTAATTTTCAAAGTCCAACGAGTTTTGCAATATTTCTATCAAGATTTAACTATGTACTTTTTTGAGTTAAACTCTTTGACCTATATTTTGTGAGTAGTGGCTCAAATGAACCTATCTCCCATGAAAATAAATGGAACATTTAGAATTTATTGGATCTACCTATGATGGTCACATATTTGAAGCACGAGGAATTCCTAGGAGGTCAACCATCCTAGTATTAGCATATCTTGAACATGCTCAAATACAATATTTTTTTCCATGGTTAAACCAACTCTGTATGCAAAGAAAAATCATAGACCACCTATCAATTTCTAATGACAGTGAAGAAAATCCTAGAAATGATGAGCCAAATCTTAGAAAATATTAAGTTATTTCCTTTCTATTATGCAACAGACATTTTAAAACTTGCAACAAGTAGATGAGCTCAATAGACAATTCTTATGCATTGTGCTATTTTCATGTTTTTCATTATTTTAACAAAATCATTTAAGCAGTATTCGATGCAACTTTGTGGTATTCAAATTCTTTATTTCATTAACCGATACTAGGACTAAAGATGGTGTGATAATTTTTATCAATTTGAAAAAGTTGGTCATCATGGCCATGTGGTGATGCTGGGACTTGAAGAGCTTATAAACGAATAATAGGATAAATGGATTTCATGAACTTATTCTTATTTTTCTGATGATTGCATGTCTAGTAATTTTAATCTTTTCATATGGTTTCAATATTGGCTAATTTTTTCTCATGATGTAGGTTTTAGAATTTCACAATTAGGTAGTTGCATTTAAGCATCATCCAAAATGCATGGGTGGTTGAGTTGAGTCTTCCACATTATAGTAAAAACCTTATTTTACCTCATCATAATAAAAATAAAAATTGTTTACAAAATATATTTTTTGAGTGTAAAATTGCATTGAATGTTTAAGAAATAGTAGAGATAATGTAGTGCATCTTTATGATAGATCCTTAAAATGATATAGATGGTTTTCCTTCACATTTTTATTTTTTATTTTATATATGTATCTCGATGTAAATATAGTCCAATAGTTATGATTTTTAATTATATTATTTATTTAAAATATGAATGAAAAAGGATTGACGATCACCTATAGTGGAGGGGAATGTAATTATAAAACTTAAAATATTCCCCATGGTATATATATTTGAAGAGTTAGGTATTGTTTTAGTTCAAAAAATGTCTCTTCATTCAAAGATGTTGGATATTGTTCATGGCTATTTTAATTCCCTGCACATTATTAGAAATGTCATATTGCTCAAAAGGTTCATGATAAAATATAATTGAACAAAAGAGACTGAAAATTTGCACTTAATTTTAGTTTAAATATTATTTTGATAGTTACATTTTAATATGAAATGGTCATTCATTTTCTCTTCATTGATTCATTTGGGTTTCTTTTTCATATTATTGATGGATATATAGATTTCGTGCTCATTTTTATCAAAAATTTTACATCGCATTATCATCTTTCAAATCCTACTGCATCCTCTTCTACCTCTTTCTATATATATCAAATCAAGATTTTCCCTAGATTTTATAACTCCCACTATATTACATTCTCATTGTAATATACTACCATATTATAATCTCTTAAATGTTATGATAATTCTTATTTAATAATGGTTGAAGAATATATGTCCAATACATTTTTTTAGACTATTCACATTGCAATGGCTACTTTAATTGAGTAATTATATAGTTAAATTGAATGATCAATTATGACCAACTAAGCCTTGGAAAATATACTAGTAAGGCTTGGTGTTGATTGATATGGGGGAAAATTAAAATTTCATAATCACATAATACAATCATTCATCATTAATATGACTAAATTCCAACACCAACCAATCCTTCTCTAGTTTTCTTAGTCCATTAGGAATTTGTGACTTTGATTTTCACAAAATATTCGTTAAAGTTGTTATTATAAATAATTATTTTTCAAAAATTTATTAGATCATGGTCTTTATTTCCACATGGATGTCTCTATTTACTTAAACCATAAAAATAAATATCTCATTCAGTCTTAACTTTTACATTAACAAAATTCTTACTTCTAATAGGCCTTTTGTATTAAGAATTGCTAACAGTTCTGTGTGGAAAAGAAAAGGAATATTACTTGCATCCACTACATTATTGTGACTTTACTAATGGATAATGGTTAAGATTATTAGGTAAAATTATGGTATATTTCCTCTTTCCAAAATCATTATCTCATCTACTATTGTGATGGCATCTTCTTCACAACAGAACTTTCTTATTAAAATTTTTAGAGGATCACCCCACCATCTATGGTATGGTTGATTTTGCGCAAGAGAAAAAGAAGGATATCTAGAAATGGATCACTTATGGTAAATTTGGTCTAGAAGAAGATTGACAAGTTTATTTTAGAGAATATCAATTCTTATACTCTAATAACTAGGTTGAGTTTAGACAAATTTCCATACAGATTTGGATATTGGTATTCTCCTCCTTATAATTAGAGAATTACACTCTAACTCTTATGATGCCTCAATATCTATATACAAAACACACTATGAGGTTGAGCTAACTATACAAGCTATGAGTGCAAACTCATCTTCCATTCTATTGGAGAGTTCTTTTGTACTTGATGAAGCTTCCACCTTCTTCGTTCCCTTCTTTCTTTTTGATAAATCACTAACATAGTGACCATACTCTTGGAAACTAGAACACTTGATGTTAGAAAGGTCCTTCTTCTTCTTCTCACTTTGTGAATTTGATCCTTTGTTAGATCCCTTCTTTTCTTTCCTTTTCCCTACTAGGGAAATGTTCTCTTGTTCCACCTCACTTTTTGGACTCTTCTTGGCCCCATTGACTATTGTTTGTCTAAAATCTTTTTGAGTAAAATTAGTCCGTAGTCAATCTCAACTCAATAAACAATCTTGTTCACTGACAACTTGAACAAAGACACTCCACCACTTAGCAAACTCACTTAGGGCTATTCTCACTAGCTCGTCATCACTAGGACTATCTCCAACAACTTCTAACTTGTCCTTGATAAGTCTAAGCCTGGTGAGGTAGCTTTTGATGTCTTCTTCCTAGTTTATCCATTTATTCTTCAACTTTTCTCTGAAACTCATCTTCCAATTGGTGGCAACATTCTAGTACAAATTTAAAATGACATCCCACATCTTCTTTGTCGTGTCTAGCTTTGAGATATGTACAATAGTATGTTCCCTGATAATGAAGGATTATTCTCCTTTCCTTCTCATATTCCTTCTTGTATGTTAAAATTTGTGTTGCATATGTAGGTATAGGTACAACAGTGATAGCACAATCCTTGATACCATTTTCTTCCAATAATAAAGAAATTATGGCCTTTGTTATTGATCTTCATGGTAGACAGGGTGGAGGCGAGGATGGTTTCTGGGTCATTACAAGTGTGGGATGAGCTGGTGAGGGATGTGCCGATATCAATTCCAAGACAATGGTTTGTATATGAAGCTTCAACTACATTGCAGTAAGAAAAGGGTTCTAGATCGGCATGGATGGTTTCCTCAGT
Organism: Cupressus sempervirens; assembly: GCA_028749045.1. NCBI lineage: Eukaryota > Viridiplantae > Streptophyta > Pinopsida > Cupressales > Cupressaceae > Cupressus > Cupressus sempervirens. The sequence goes on along the minus strand of CM053787.1, from coordinate 962,144,939 downwards.
ACCTTGATGTGGAAATTTGGTGCACTGATGTTAAGTGGATGGAACGGCTTTCATGGCATGAATCCATGGGTGATCGAGGAGGATTTTAAATGGTAGGTTTAGATCAATAACATGGTAGAGTGTTTCTTGGATGACTGGCCCAACCTTGATTGGCAGCAAAATAGTTCCTTCTGTGGTTCTTTCCAAGTTGTCATAAGCTTTGATGGTGATAACATCACTGATTATATCTGCCTTAGTATATCCAGCTTATTTTATGAATTTTAGGGTGCAAATATTCAAGCCTGATCCATTATCTATCATTACTTTTTTTACAGCAAAATTGGATACCATGATGGCTATGCGAAGCGAAAGGGTGTGATTTGGCTCGACCACAGGTATGTTGGTGGGTTTGAATGATAGGGCACATGAGGATGAAAGGTGTCCAACAAGATTATGAAAATCAATAGCATTGATATATGAAGGGACATGAGATTCTATGAGAGCATTGTCAAGGATGCTTTTGTACATAGGACTGGTGCGGAGAAGGTCTAAAATGGAGATTTGGGCTGGCATGTTCCCAAGGTGTTCCAAGATATTGTACTGGCTTTTTGATGGAGCTGATGGTGCTGGTGAAACTGGTGGGCCTACGATGTTAAATCACGCTCTTTGAGTGGTGACTGCACACTCATTCTTTGGGCCTTGGATATTGATAACATTGACGGAAGGCTCTTTCTTAGATATACAACCTATGAGGCTACCATAGTCTATATAGGATGAAGTGTGGTCATTGTTCTTCCCATGCTATTGGTTTGGCTGGCAGTTTTTGGTGTTGTTGTTGTTGGTTTGGATAGGTGCTTTTCCAGGATTTTGGTTGTTGTGAGGAGGAAAAGCATTTTGATAGATCTTTAAGCCTACATTGGGAGAGGTTTGGGCACCAACGGTGATTTCTTTTTTATCAATGAGGTCCTGCACATAATCTCTCAGTTTCATGCATCTGAGGGTGGTGTGACCTTTTACCCTATGAAATTTGCAGTACTCATTATCTTTGTACCATGAAGCTTTGGATTGGCTTGGGTCAATTTGTTGGGTAGGAGGAAATTTGATGAGGTTTTCCTTGACTAATTTCTCAAAAATGACATCCAATGGCTCACCAAGGGGTGTATAGTTTCTAGGTGCAGGTTGGAATCTGGGCTTTTGTCCTGCAGCTACATTGATGGCATTATCTTGATTGCTACACCCTTGGAAGTTAGGTCTTGGATTGTGGTTTTGATAGCTTTGGTTATTCTGTTGTTTGTAGTTGATAGCTTTCTGATTGTTTGGTTGATATGGTGGGTTGGACTAGTTTTGAGAAGGACCAACAATATTCACATGTCTGGTGTTAGTGACACCATCTATTGCAACATGCTTGTTTTTGTTCCAATACCTAGACTTGTCATTGGAATGTGATTGATTTTGGTTGGCTTCCTTGTAAATATTGACCACACCATCTTTAATGAGTCCTTGCTCAAGGATCATTCCTTTCTCTTTGATATCTTTGTAGGTCTGCAAACAGTTCATGGTCATGTGGTGAGCCAAGCTAGGATGGGCATTATCAATAAACATTTTCACGAAATGGAACTCTGGCAAGATGCAAGATATGTGGGTGGTAAGGCTTTTCCATCTTTGCAGATATTCAAGAAGGATTTCTCCACCTTTTTGCTTAGTGTGGACTAGATCAACTACTGATAGCTCTGTTTCAATAAGATGGGCATATTGGGCTACAAATGCCTCAGACAATTCAGCAAAGTTTTTAATTGTGCCATATGGGATTCTATAAAACCATTCAAGAGCTGGTTCGAACAAGATTTTGGGAAAGAGATGCAAGAGGAAGACGTCATCATATGCCACTTCTTGGCAATGCATGTAAAATTCTTTGATATGTGTGATAGGGTCTCTTTTTCCTCTAAATTTGTCAAATTTGGGTGTCTCAAAATGCTTGGGAAATGGTGTCATGGTAATGGCTCTATCAAATGGGTAAGGAAACACATTCTCAAACTTGAAGGTTTTTGGATCATTTCCCTCTTAGATGTCTTCAAAGCTATTTTCATGGCTTCCCATTCTGAATCAGTGGGTGATGGCTAGGGTGCCCCCAATGTAGGAGTGCCCTGAGGTAGGTATGTGCTAGATGGGGCAATGGAATATGGATGGCTTTGAGGTATGGGCTGGTAGGGAATGTACATGGCTTGGGCAACTGAATGGTGGATGATGGGTTGTTGAGGTGGAGGTGGCACATATTGTTGCATGTGTTGCAAGGCTTGCTGTTGATATTGGATTTGAGGTTGGGATTGAGGAACATAAGTTGGCTATGGGATAAATGGATTGCTTTGTGGAGGTAAGGTATAAGATGGTTGTGAAGCTTGGGGAAAGGATCGTGGAGCTTGGGGAACTTGGCTTTGGATTTGAGCAGTTTGACCAATATATGTGGGTTGTGCCCCCATTTGGGAAGGTATTTGCATGGAAAAAGAGGCCAAGTAATTGGTGGTTGGTGGTGGTGGATTTCCTCCTAGAAGTGGCATAGAAAAATAGTTGCTAATAGGAGGTAATGGATTAGTTGGTGGTGGAGGTGGTGGGAATTGAAAGATTGGGAATGGAATTGATGGGGTTTGATAGCTTGGTGGCTAGATTTGAAAGCTTGGTAGAGTAGTGGTAGGGGCTTGGGTCACTTGAGATCTTGGCGGAACATTGGTAGTAGCTGGTGGGGTTTGATAGCTTTGTGGAGTGAGGGTAGTAGCTTGTGGATTTGTGGCTGATGGCACTGAGCTCCAAGGACCTAGTGGAAATGATGGAATTGTGTTCTAAGCTGAGGTAAACAAGTTGGGGGTGATGAAGGGTTGATTACTTGGCCCCATGGGTGGCATCCCTGTTGTATATTACTGAGGTTGGCCAAAGATACTAGCACTAATTTGGGAGATGAATAGATTTGGAAGGTTGGGTTGGGGAGCAGTAGCAGCAATAGTGAAGGGAGTGAATGATGAGGTATTTTGGGTGAAGGGGGTTTGGGATGGAGTGGTATGGACCAATGGTGGAGTTGTGATGGTTGGATTGACTTGCGGAAGGGAGATTTCAACTTGGGTGGAGGCTGGTATGTTTGGGTCTGTTGGATCATATAGGGTGGGTTGAGGCTCTTCTTTTGGCACATATTGAGGATAATTCAAATCATAAGAGCCTATGGGTGGTGGGAGTTGTCCAAATAATGGGTGAGATGGCTCTGATAGGGGAGGAGGTCTTCCAAAGTCAAAAGCTCCAATGTTGTCCCTTTGAAAGTTAGCCATGATTGTTTCCTTGTTTTTGTCTATAATGGCGTTCACCAATACTGCAATTCCTGGTTGGTTCATGAAAGCTTCAATGTCAGTAGGTGATGGTATGGTGTTCTCTAGGCTAAAGGATGGTTGACTGATCAAGGGGAGCATTGTTGTTTGATCCAAATGATAGGGCTCCATTGTTTCTTTCTTCTTGGCTAAGCGTGTGATAGGTGGCATGAAAATGCAGAATGTTTCCTAGGGATGAGATGCAACAATGCTGATGGATGCAAAAAGGGGAAGGCTTTTCTATGCAAATGATTTCCTAGGTTGAGGCAAAGATATATGAAAAAACCTAAGGAGGATTGGGTTGGGGATTCTAACTTCAAAAATATGTTGCCAAAGCACAAAAGTTTTGCTTTCCTATGTGCAAGCTTGGTGGTGATTGTGTCAACTTAAGGATAGACAATGATCCTTTAGAAAGAATACGAGATTGACCACTTGTGGATCCCAACCTTTAGCTCAAGGGGATAAGGGATAACAAGTGACAAAGCTAGATTACCCTAGACAAAGCTCTATCAAAGGGATAACCTTGGTGAGGCTAGTGGATTTGGAAGATGTTAGGAATGGCAAACTTTTGGCAAGGTGACAACAATTTTGAAGGCTTGGATGTGAAGCTTTTGGATTGCTGGCTAGATGGTTTGGTTCTAAATGAGATGGATGAGCTAAAATACTTAAGGGGATGACTAAGGATGGCTGGCTTACCTATAAAGATGACTCTAATGCAAAAGTGAAGCTTATGCAAGAAGATGTGGAGAAACAAGGGGGTCTAATCAGAGAAATCATGCCTAGTTGGTAATGCATAAGTAGGGTTAACTCCTAGATGTTGGTTAAGTTGGATGGTGTGATCTAACCAGGCATCTTGAAGGGCTTCGTCGAAAGCTTTGTCCTCTGCTTTGTGGAGTTTGGCAATTCGAGGGCTCAGTGTTATTTCCTTTCTCTTGGCTGAAAGTTCTTGGTATGCCTGAGATGGCTTGAGTTTTACTTTATAAAACTTTTGTTTGGGTTTGGGTTGCTCTGACATTAATTCTTAAATTTTCTTGGCTTTGAGAGATCTTAGTTTTTTTGCTTCAACTTGTTCAACTCCTAAAATAGGCAGTGACTATGGTAAGTATGCCCTAAACTAGGATTGACCAAGTTTGGAAAACATTCATTCAACAAGTAAAAAAAAATCAAGCAATAGATAGGAAGACCTAGATAGAAGTTTTTGATTCTCAGAATGTGATTCTTTCCCCGAGGAGTGTGTATGTTCTACAAATGTTTCGATCAGTCACTTCAAACACATTAACATCCTAGATGGTTGTCTGCAAGGCTGACATTTGGTTTAGCTAGGGAGTCCTCGATATACCCAAGGTACGTGGCGACCAAATTTGTAGATGAAACCAAAAAGATGTCACACAGCCGAGAGGAGGAGTAACCCACTTCTCCTCTTTCACTTCTCAAGGGTATAAAGTTCCTTGATGCTTAGCCCGAGTGACAAAATCTTGATTCCAAGAGAGGTGTCTTTGAATTCACCTCTCGATTTTTATACTCTGTCAGAACGCTAGAGTTGAGGTCATCCAAGGGGTGATGAAATCCCCAAGAAAGCCTCCTAAAAAGAGAAACAAGGTTTTGGATCTTAATCTTATGCACCCAAGATGGCCTCGAAAGATGAAAAGGGGAGAGAAGACTTGGATGACAGGCTAAAAAACATGCTTGTTCCTTTACCAACTGACTTTTATGTGTGCTGATCTAGACTTTGCAAGCACTCATGTTTAAGATGCAAATGTTTAATTCCAACTTTTAAATGTACCAACAAAGAAAAATCTATCGAAGAATGCAAAAAAGAAGAAGAGTTAGGGTCAACAAAAGTAAACTCGCACGCTCAGAGGCCCTCCACATCAAGTGTCGATTGATTTTCTTTAAGGCATTCAAGATTGAGTCTTTGTTCGTTTTAAACCCAAAACAAAGATGTGTGAAATTCAATTTCAAGCATGTGCCCGAAGGCCCTCCATGTCAAGAGTTGTCTAATTTTAATGCCCAAATGAAGTGTTAGTGAGACTAACTTTCATTCAAGAGATTTTCTAACTTAGAAAAACCACTAAAAACCCAAGTGAGTGGAGTTTGATTTGCGTGGAGCACTTAACACCTTCTTAGGTAGACCCATCCCATAGATGGCACTGAGATTGCAACCAATGGTTAAATTTATGGGTGATTAAAGATGGTGAGTCCAACTACAAACTCAATCAAAGCATCTTTAATAGTTTTTATAACTTAGAAAATTTCTAAAATGTGGAGTTAGGTTCTTTTTATGCACAAAAATTGAAGTGTGAGATATTGCAATGGTTAATTGATCTTTTGTATTCAAGATTGTGTTTGTTTGTTTTAATCATGCATTCCAAGAAAAACTTTGATTTTAATCCATGGCATTCAAGATTGTGTTTGAGCAACATTCATTCAAAGAAAAATGTGTTTAAGCATGCAAGTTCATTTTTCAAGCACATTAAACCATGTAAAAAGGACCTGCAAGAAACATGGTTAGTGGTTTCATAGATGCTCCAACCTGAAAAGCTACAAAAAAGCCAATTTGATTAGTAACCCAAAAATCTCAAAATTTGAAGCTTAACTATGGAGAAAATAAAATCAACTTTTTTTTTTCTTTTTCCTAGGCGTAAAAATGCTTAAAAAAACCTCTACTCTATGGAACCACCAAAAGTTAAAATTTGATTTATACTTCTTCTTTTTTTAATCTACAAAGTGCAGAAACAAAGATGTTAAAATAGAAATGCAACAATAACAGGCAGAGATGACAGTTCATCAGGCAGAGACACCAATCTACAGAGACGCTGATCTGTGGAGATGACAGTTCAATTTGGAAACCCAAAAAAAAAAGGAAACTGGGCGGAGACACTGAACTACGAAGACGCTGATCTAGGAAGATGACATCTTAGGTTGGCGGTGGTGGAGATGACAGTTTAAGTTGCGGAGACGACTGTTTAGGTTGGCAGCGGCAAAGACAATAGAATATTAGAGGCGGCAGTGGAGATGACAGAGTATCTGGAAGAGACGACAATATGCAGGTGCAGATGCCAATCTACAGAGACGACAGTTGAGGTTGCAGAGATGACAGTTTACCAAGCGTAGACGACACTTCACCAAGCGCAGATGCCAATCTACAGAGACGCTGATCTGCGGAGACAACATTGCACGAATAGAACTGAAATGCACAAAATTTTCCAAAATTTTTTATTTATTTTTTGATTATTTTTTAGTTTTAGAGGGTATGTTTTCTTCCCAAGTCCGTTCTTCAACTTGCAAAAATAAGTGAAACACCCTACAACTCACTCAAACAACAAGAAATATCAGATTATTAGAAAAAATAACATATAGATAAAAATGGATGATTAAATGACCCATAGTGGGGTCCCACCGGGCGTGCCAAAATGTATATACTAATATGTTAGCAAAAAATACTAATCTATTTCAAGAAATAAAGCATTAATTAACAAAGATTAATATAACATATAAGAGAGACTAAAAGAGGAACCCCTAATTAGGAATGTGAGCCAAATAAATGGACTCTCCCAATAGGAATTAGCTCTTTGCTTGATAGATGAGTCTAAGTAGAGGATTGGTATGTATACTCAAGGCTTCTCAAACTAGCTTCAATAACTTTAACTCAAAGATTGTGATGATATGGCTTGGGAGGGGATTCAATTTATAGGCAAGAGGCTTGAGGGATGGAGGGCTAAGATAGAAGGAAAAGAAAAAGCTTATGGAGGGCTTAGATTGCATGAGAGGAGAGCACATGGATTGTGCTTTTTTACAGCCAATTAGGGAGTGACACATGTCACAGGGTGAGAGGATGGAGGAAAGGGCAAGGATGAGTCAACAAAGGAGGCTCAAGGGATAATATTTTCATAAAGACCCTTCTTAATGGCTTGTAAGAGCAATGAATGGGCTTGTAAGAGTCTTTATGGCCTTTGTAAGAGCATTCATGGCTTAGTGGTTGGGATATTTTGGAGGGAGTTGAGATTGTTGACTTTGTTTGGCTTAAGAAAGTCTTAAGCTTGCTTAGGGAATGTGACAAGGTTAGGGGGCGGATTAGAGGTGATTTAGGATTAGACTAAGCTTGTTAGAGATATGCAAGTGGATGGCATTCAATGAGGGTGGGTGAGTTAGTGGCTAAGCTTGGTTAGTATGGGTGGATGGGGTGGATTAGGATAAAATGGGGGTTTAGGGATAGGCTTAGGGTTAGGATAAATAAAGTTTATTTATCTCATAGGTTTGGTTTGAGAAGATATTTATTAAAACATTTTTAATAAATATGAGAATTAATATTTAACTTCAGTTAAATATTTTGAGTTGGGATTAGGGGTAGAAAATGATGGGATTAGCCTTTAATCAAAATTAAAGAAGGATTAGAAGATTTTGGAAGAGGTTAGTGGTCTTAAGGAAATTGGCCAAGTTTTGGGCAAAAAATAAATTAAATATTTATTTTGAGATTTTTGGTCAATTTATTAATTAAATAATTAATAAATAAGGAAATAATGTTTAAATAAGATTTAAACATTTTTTGGAGGGATTCCTTAATTAAATATTTTTAATTAAGACAAGGGGATTTAATGGTGTAAAAATAAATAAATAAATAAAATAAATAATTAATTAATAAATGATGATGTCATCAGGGACTTTTTCAGAAAATAAAAATACTTTATTTTCTAAAGAATTTTAGGTGTCTACATTCCCAACTATAACTATCTAGTTAGAAAAAAAATATTCTCTAAATAATCACATGTGAACAAATAACTATCCAAAGCTATTAAAGTAATAGTATGCTTCATTTAAAAATGTGTCCTTGGCAAACTTTCACAACCAACACTTCCTGTCAGAAATCTTATGTCATGTCACCTTGTTCTTACTCTTCATTAGGGAGCCATAAAGTGATTGTCTTCCCTTCTGATCATTGGCTTCATAGTCCTTCCAATGATATATATTCCCTACCCTCATTGTTGTTATTCTAAACATGTGCATACCCATGTCTACACCTGAATAGACAGAAAACCAAATCATATTAGTTAACAATCTCATGAGTTGGGTAGTTGATTATTGGAGCTTTCTTGTTACACACTAAGAGTTGAAATCAATTTAATTACATGTGCATGCACTCCAGTAAGGCAAGCCCAATGTGGTTGAAGGAAACATTCACTCTCATGTTCATATCAAACCCTGATAGATGCTAAAAATGAGGAAATTTTTGTACACAACAAGAAGAGACATATGATGAGATCTCTAATGAGGACACTTCTACCCCTACTCCTAGTCTTAATCAAAATTTTGTACTTTTCGACTACACATCTCCGTTATTACATGATGTTTTGTTGATTGATTATGGTACCAGTAAACACATGGATGCTGATAAAGGTTTGTTTGATACATTCAATCCTACACCCACTAATGATCGCATCCATATTGTTGATGATATGGATTATATAGCAAAAGGAATTAGTATAGTCATCCTACCTTTTACCTTAGTAATATTTTCTCTCACAAATATTCTCTAAATTCCTAGTTTCACTAGAGATATTTTGCCTGTTAGTCTACTTTTGAATCATAAGCTCAAGGTAGAGTATTAGGTCTAGGATGTTGATAAATCTTTTATTATTTTAAAATATGGTATGGTCCTTTCTCAAGGCTCCAAATAGGGGCATATCTTTGCACTTGTTATTGCTTCCTCATCTAGTGTTGCTTTTTCTTTCTTCCATTGTTGCATCTACATATCTTTGGCATTACAGATAAGGACACCTCTTTGTTTAGTCACTTTCATAGATGAACTCCCATATGATGGTATGAAGTCTTCCTTCATTATCCTTGTCTTCTTCATCTACATTCTCTAATTATTTCACAAGGAAACAACATTGAGACTCTTTCAGTCTAGAATGTATCATTCTTCAAAACCACTTGCTCTTATTTCGGCCAATCTTTGTGGATGTCTTGCTCCTTCTTTTCAAGGATTATTATAATTTAGGTTATCTGTAGATGATTTCTCTTGATGGAATTGGATCTATTTTCCTCAAAATAAGAGTGAGGTTTTTTCTCATTTTTGTGGTCTTCTATTCTCAGGTGACTCAAGATTCTTGGAAGCCTCTAATTATTCTCTCCTAAGATCATAGGAGCGAGTTTACTACTATCGAGTTTCTAGATTTTTTGAAGGCTTCTAGCATTAAGAAACATTTGACCACTTCATATACACCTTAGTAGAATGGTATTTTAGAGCTACACAAGTGGATTGTCTTTGAGATGACTTGGTGTATGCTAGCTACCATAAAGTTGGGTGAATAGTTCAAGGTAGGAGAATTATGTATACAATATAATTGATTAATAGATCTCCCACTAAGGGTTTAGAAAATAAAACATGAGATGAGGTATGGAGTGACCATAAACCATCAGTTTCACATTTTTGAGTGTTTTGTTGTATACCATATATGCATGTCCCAACTCAGAAATGAAAGAAGTTCGATTCTAGGTCACTCGCTTGTATATTATTGGGCTATAGTTTAAATTCCAAAGTATATTGTCTCATCGATCCTAGAATGTGTAATATTGTTGTAAGTAGAGTTGTGGTCTTTGATAAATCTTCTTTTGATTCTCAATTGCACAATAATGCTCTTGTTCATTTTTATAAGACTCTCCCACACTCTGATGATGAGATTGAGAACTCTTCTCAACTAGGGTGGGGGGGGGCAGAAGAGTTATTTTTTGATCTAAATGTTGATTTGGGTATTTTGGAGGATTTTGGTCAGTGACAACAACATTCTCATCCTAAATGGGTTTAGAGTAAACTTTTTGACTCTAATATAATTATTCCTCTAGATATCTCTATAGGGATAAGAATACAAAGATATACAAGAAATGAAGTTAATTTATCAGTAATGAGTTCAATTGAGAAAAGTGTTGAAACTGATACACTACATGAATCTCTAATTCAACCACATTGGAAGCATGCCACAAATGTTGAGCATGAGTCCCTAGTAAAAAAATGTAAATGGGAGCTTGTTGATTTGTGAGCATGAATGAAACCCATTGATTACAAGTGGGTTTTCAAAATTTCATATAAGGATGATGGATCCACTGACAAGTATTTAAGGTGGATTTCTTTTTGTAAAGGTATATGCCCAATACGAGGGGATAGATTATGAAGAAACCTTTTCACCCATTGCAAATGTCAAAATGATAAGAGTTGTGTTCTCAAAATGGTATTCTTATATTATAAGTCTACATGGTCTAGCCTAAAGGTTTCATTGATGACCATAATCTTCTCAAGGTATGTTATCACATAAAATCTTGATATTGGCTTAAACTAGTATGTCAAGCTTGGTACATTGAGATAGATGGTCACCTTTTGCAACATGGTTCTATTTGTAGCCCTTTTGATTCTAATTTATATATTAAAAAAGGTTGGAATGTAGATTTTCACACTTGTTTCGTATGTGGATGATCTTATCATTACAATGAGTTTAGATACTCTCATTGATACTGTCAAGCATGAAATAAATAAAGCTTTTGATATGACTGACCTAGAGCTACTACATTATTGTATTGGCTTAATGTTCTTGTAGTGAAAGCATTATATTTTTATTTCTCACATTAAATATGCCAAAGTACCCCTATAAATTTTTGGCATTATATATTGTAAGCTTATGTCTACTCAAATAAAACATTGATTACAACTCTCTTGCTTCTAGGATTCACCTCATATAGATACGATTCTCTACAGACAACTTTATGTAGGACGTAGAGCAATGTCATTGGGTGGTAGCCAACTTTGGTTTGAGATATGTCAAAGGCACTCTTGAGCATGGTCTTGAATATAAATATAATGATAAATTTTTCTTGCAGGGTTATGCAAACTCAAACTATGTTGGATCTCTAGATGATCACAAATAAGCATCATGGTACATCTTTCATATAGGATCTAGCTTTATGTGGATGTGTAAGTAGCAAAATATTACTTCTCTTTCATCTATAGAAGCTGAATATTGTGCTCCATGAGAAGTAGTATGTGAGGCAATATGGTTACATCATATCCTATCCAATATAGAAATTTTAGAGGATCTACCTTCAACTCTATTTTCTGATAATCAAGGTGTATTAGAACTTGTAAAAAAATCTTGCTATTCGTGACTGGATAAAAAAAAATCTTGCTATTCGTGACTGGATAAAACATATTGAGGTTGATTATCAAATAATGAAAAATATTTAAGTTGAAGTGTGTGTGTCAAATATTATGTTGTTTATTTTCATTTTCTTCCTCTATTTTGCCCCAGTTTTTAGATTTTGTAGTGCATAAAGAGATTGTATAGCACATAAAGAAATCTTGATCATTTTTTTTATCAATCTTAAAATCATTCTAATTAGAAATTAATTTGGGAAAAAAATTAACAATTGAATTTCCCAAAATTGTAGCATGTCTCTCCTTAGAAAATATTAAAAAATGATACATTAGTTTAGCTATCATTACGTAAAGTATGATGCAAGAATGAACAAAGAATGAAATTTAATCTTTTAAATACAGGGTGAGAATGAGTGAATCTCATTTTTGAAGCATGGAAGAATTGAACGAGAGAATGATCAAAGAATCTGTACAAGAACAACGGTGAGACTTAACAAGTAAATTAGAGGCAAGGGCCTGACGTAGTGCAAGATAGAACTCCTACACTCTGGGTCAAAATGAGCACTAATTTTCCATCAACAAATTTAAATCCCTGGCTTTTTTGGTAGAGGGGAAGAGCTTTTCCTTTTCCAGATGGAACAAAGTATTCTCTATTCAAAAATGTGTCCTTCACAGACTTCCACAGCCAACTCTTCCCATCGGAGCTATTGCGCCATGTCACTTGCTTCTTGTACTCCTTGTTGGGGGCCACAAAGTGATTTCCTTTGCTTTTGATGATACGTTTCACACTCTTTCCAATGGTGTATATACCACACACCTCATAGTTGTTGTTTACAACATGCACATACCCATGCCAACACCTAAACAGAGAAACAAACCAAATCATATCAGTTATATGAGTTGGGTACTTGACTGTTGGGGATCACAATTTAATGGTTAAACACAAGGAGTTGAAAGTAATTCAATTAGCTAGGCATGCGCTCCAATAAGCTAGGTCAAAAGTGGTTGAAGGTAATAGTTACCCTCATGTTTGTATCGATGGTATAATTGTCACAATGTCCTAGAAGCATCACCTATGTAGTACATAGAAGATTAGTTATTCATCCCTATGAATAAATGCATCACATGTACATATACATATATTCTTATATCTTACCTTATCATGGTGAGAGAAGCGATTGTTAGAAATGGTAATAGAAGTGGAAGTGAGCATTACATCTATGAGCCCATCTGCACAACTAGATGGGTTGTTATGGTTGATCCAAATGTCTCTTGAAGAAATGACTGAGATTGCATCTCCATCTTGAGTATCTATGGTCTTGTGGATCAAGGACTACTTCAAGGATTATTTTGTAGTTTATAATGGGTTTTTTTATTTGGTTTTGTGGGTCTATTATGATTTTAAGTTATAGTTAAATCAAATCAAAAAATAATTTAATGAAAATTTTATAAAGACAAATCAATAGTTAATTATATTTAATTAAATGAGAAATTAATTAAATAAAAGAATTAAATTTAAAAGATTTAATTAAAGTTGTAATTTTGGTATAATCATATTTATTTAATTTAATAATAATTTATTTAAGAGTTTCATTTTTTATAATAAACTCTAAATATTATTATTAGTTAAATTAATAAATATTTGATTAAAGATGTCTTGTGACATAATAATAGAGAGAAAAGGAATTGATTTAATAAAATTATTTTAATTAAATTACAAAAAGGTTGCACATGAAAATTAAAATAAAATGAAATAATTAAGTAAAAGGTTTTAAGTGATTGCAAAACCGAAACCCTAATTAGGGAAAACTCTTTATTAAGAAATTAGAGTTCATTTCTCCACACACAAGTTTGGAGGAGCCAATTTTTGAGAAGAGGGTTTTTAGAGAAAGGGAATTGCTTGCATGTTTTGTGCATTCGAACATTACCATCAGATCTAGGTAGGATCTTGTTGAGTTTTTCTTAGTGATTCCTCTTTTGAATTCTATGTATTCTCCATGTTTTTTGTGGCTCTGCATTCAACTTTTCAATTGGGTTGAAACCCTTGTTTGTGTAATTATTATTTTTTCATTTTGAAAACATTTCTAAACAATTTGAGATTGGAAACTTTGTTTGATGAATTCGAGGATTCATATTTAAATTCTTAAAAAAATTAGGATAAGGGTTCTAAAAATATAATCTTGTTTTAATTACTAAATTTGATTGTTGAAATTTGGTTGCCCTATCAGATCTGTATGAGAAATTTATTAAAATAAACAATATAAAATATTAAAATTAGCACAGTAATTGGTAATTACTATGGTAATTACCTTATTAAATAATAAGGATTTTTATGCGCAACTTTTGTGCTTGTTTTAATGGTCTTTAAAAGAATATTTAAATTTAAAAATTTAAAAAAAAATGTATTTGGGGGGTTGGGGGCCACCATCGCCCCTGCCCCCTTCTCCTCATTTTCCATCATGTGACTGCAATGGCAGCCAACCCCGCCAAAGTAGTCAACCGCATGCAAGCCTAGGGTCGCATAGAGGCTACCCCACTTTGCAGTTGGGTAAGTGGTATTTTTATTTTATACTTTTAATTTTTATTAATAATTCTAATATATGTAAATTATAATTTTTTTAATTTCTATAAATATTAATAATTATTAAATATTTTGTTATTAAATATTAAATATTATAAATATTAATAATAAAAATAATTAGTATTTTTTTAATAAATTATAATTATTTTATTAATAATTTAATATAAATTATTAATAAGAAAATAATTATGATCATTAATAAATAAATAATTTATTGTTCAATTCTAGTAATATTTAAATGGAAGGTTGCTAATTAATGAAATATATTTGGAAAGTAAATTTGAGAATTACAATTGGGAAAATGATTATTTTAGTAAACTCAATTTTACTTGATGGTTTAACTTTATATGAAATAATTTCTATTATTAGGGGAAATTTGTTACATCTTTCAATAATTTGAAAACCTTAGTAACTTTGATACTACGAAAATAAAAACCACAGCATTGATTTTCCATCAAACCTTTGTGTTTTGAAAACAAAATGAACTATGAAAACACTTGTTTAAATACTTGATGAGATGCATGTTGTTTTGTATGATTTGGGGTTCGGGTTTAACTTAGTACTTTGACCAATTAGGATGTTTACAAGAGGCTTGGGGGTTTTTCTTTATGATGTTATGTATATAATCTCTTCTACCCATCCACAATGATGTGTCACATGTTTTTTATGATGAGTTTCATTAGATGTTTGTATTGCTTTCCAGTTCCTTGTGTAGAACTGAGGTGAATGTTATGATTTTCGTAGAGTAACTTTTGAGTCTTTGATTAGTTATCTTTTGATGCTTTCTAGTTTCTTGTATAGAACTGAGGTGATTATGGTGATTTTTCTAGTGTAACCTTTGAGTTTTGACTAGTTCTTTCTTTGATGCTTTCTGATTGCTTGTATAGGACTAATGTGATTATTGTGATTGGTCTTTAGGTGCTTTCTAGTTGCTTATAAAGGATAGTGTTGAATACTATGTTTTATCTATAGATTGTTTCCAATTTCTTGTAAAGGACTAAGGTGGAAATTGTGATTTTATGAGTTGTACTTTTTAGGAGCCTAGGTTAGATAGTCTATGTGTACGTTGGGAAGTGGCCTGCAATGAAGGGTAGAGCCCTAAGTGGCTTCTTGAATAACCCATTGTAAGTTGTTTTAATAAGTGATAACATTTTACTAAATGGGTTTAAGATTAACTTATAAGAGTTAGTATTTTTTGTCGCCCATGCCTTGAGTGTTAGTACAAGCTAGGATGGGAGTAGAGAGGATGCTTGGTTGTGACCTTGATTTGTTAGTATGCCTTGTTTGAATGATAGGATATTGGTGCCACATAGAGACACTAGGGGGTCAAAGTCCAGAGAGGCTACCAAGGTAACCTTAGATTTGGCTCATGTGATGATAATTGCCCACTTGCATAATAGATTTCCTATGTGTCTTTGCCACCTTTGGGACTAGATGATACTTGTGTCTTGGTACCTTTGAGATATATTGCTATCAATATTTCCTTGACCTAGATGTTGGTTATGACTTATGGATTTTATTCTTCTTGGGACTTGAGACTATCTCCTCAGCACAATGGGAGTGGGCCATTTAGGTTCCACGAGGTTAGGTGGTAATGCTTTTTACTTATACCATTGATATCCAATAGATGGATGATTATATTATGTTTTATTGTTTTTGATTACTAGAGATCTTATGAGATGATGTATTTTATTCATGACATATATTCTTTGAGATTTTCATACTCTGTGACTTGTATAGTCAATGATTATGCATTCTAATTTTGACAAGTGACATCTTATGTAATTATATATTATTGAATTGGAATTTTAATTGTAATAATTATTTGATGTGGATTTTTTGTGTATCGGATTTAGTATTAATAAAACTTACTTATACCTATGATTCAACATCAAGGAACCCTTCAGAGATGTAATCTATTTATGATTGTTGTATATATGTGAGTTATTGCTTCTGCTATTTATCTCTTGTTGTTTTTGAAGTATATCTATTTAGTAGTCAAAAGAGATGGGGGCTAACCCAAGAGTACAAAAAGGCTGAAAAAACAGCTAGAGGTTAGTTCCCTATCATCTAACCAACACTAGTTTTATACTTCAAAAAACTAACATAATCCATAGTATTCCTAACAAGATCATTCCTGCTATGATCAAGCATATAAACAGGAAATATATTCTAGTAGTAAAAAACCATGCTACTACTAGCAATCTAGCCATTAAACTTATACAAATAACAAAAATTTCCATAGGGAAATAAGTTCAGATTACACAATAACATCAAAGCAAAAAGATAAACAACCACCTAGGCTAATTGCCATATATGGTGTGGGAAGTCTCACTTTCCTTTCCATAGTCGTTAATATCCTTGTTCACATGAAGAAAGTACAATGTGGTAGCTAGGGTATTTTTCAGTGGCTAATATTCGCTAATTGGCTAATTTAAGGAAATTTTGGCTAATAATTTAGTTCTTAAAAAATTTAAAATAACCACATTTTTATTAAATGTAGTTATGAAAAATATTTAAATAGTTAAAGATTTGCCAATTAATAATAGAAATTATTTTTATTTTTCAAAATAATGTAAGATTCGCCAATATTTTTATATCTCTTTTTTAAGGGGGGTTGCTTAAAGTTTACCTTGGACTGGTAGCTACAAAATGCATCACTTTAGAGAAGAACTCAATTAGGGTTTCAAATTTTTGACAGATATCAATATGATTATTTGCCAAATCCTTTACAAACTATTCAAGCTTGTCAAGCTGAGCCCTATAATAACTCTGGTTATGGCTATGCTTTGCTCCCCCACCCTTTAGGGATGTCCTTCCCAGGGGAAGTAATATCATCACCAATGCTTCTAGCCTAGGAGGGGTTAGCCTCTAGGGTGTTAGAAATATGGGATGTGCTGGGCAGGTTGGAGTTGAACTTCTTGCCAATTTCTTGGTGGGGTTTCTACCTCTTAGGGGGTTTAATGTCACTTTCAGTAAACTCCAAGCTTATGACTTGTTTGGGAGGGGACTTGAACTTCTCCATTTGGAGGCATTTACTAGATCTCATAATAGCATAACATATGACATCCTAGGGCTTAAGGACGTGTTACCTGGAAAACACACCTTCCATGTGGATTGATTCTTCATTAAATTTGAATAATTTTTGAAGGTTGGTTTCATCATTGACATGAGTTTATTTTTCCAAGTTCTTGCCACCCTTGGGAAACCCACCGACCTTAGCAATAAGCTCCTTAGTAATTTCAAAGCTCATCCCATTGGCAACCACCCTTGTGTCATTTCATGAACTGAAGTACTGCATTGAGATATTTTCCTCATGTTTTATCATCCCTTTTGTAAAGGGTAATAGGTTGCCCTCCTGTAGATAAACAATCACCACTTCACTCTTGTGAATATACTCCTCCACTCCCATAGGTTCAATGAAATTGTTGGTGCACATATTGCCACCAAAATTAGCCACCAACTCTTCATATTTTTCACCAACTCCTCTAAATTTGCTAACATCACCAAGTTATAAGTGAGATAGTTTTTAGAAGTTAAGTAAAATATACTCAAGATGAAAAAGAAGAGGTAGGAGAGAGCTATCATAAGGACATAAGGTTTTTCAAAGCCCAAAAAATTCTCTTTCCCTAGCATGTGTGAGTAGTCTCTTTCTTTCCATAATCACATGATGCCAACTGTAATGGAGTGGGGTATGAGCAAGTTGTCATTATTGTCTTTTACAGTCAGATTTTTGAATCTAATAAAATCCATTACCTTTGTCCTTTTGTGAAAATAAATAACATTTATGGTAAGGAGATCATAGAAGTGGATTCATATATAATCCTTCCAAACATAACCTTAATAAAACCTTTTGCTTTCGCTCTCATAGAAACTTGAAAATGCACCACTTGGGGTGATGATTCATCTGATAGTGGTAGAAGTATTCTCATGTTCCATCAACAGTTTAGTTGATGATGGAATTAGGCTAATGTCATCCCATTTAATTAACCTCAGGACACTATGTCTGAAATTAGCTAGCTCATCTACGACACCATTACCTTCATGGTAAATATGATCCACCTAGATTTCTTGGTATTCTTCAATGATCTTCAAAATTTCCTTTATTATTACCTTGATCTTACAATAACTCTGATTGACCCCTCTAATAACATTGATAATTAGTATTGAATCCCCCTCAACCATTAGTATATTAATTATGTGCTTCCTCATAAGTCTCAATCCCTATAGAAGAGCCAAAGCTTTAGCTTCATTATTTGGGCCACCCCAATAGTTTCTTGAAATAGCCATAACAATTTCCCTGAAGAATTACATAAAGCACCCCCATCAACAAAATTTACCATAGTGGTCGATCCATCAAAATTAATTTATCTCTTTTTGTTGTTATCTTTTCTAACTTTTATTTTTTTGGAAAACATAGTATAGATCTAGCTTAATTTCTTTTAAGTTCCCTAGCAAGGTGTTACACCTCTAGCTACACAAAAAGGCTGGAAGCTTCACCATATGGATGTCAAGAGTGCTTTCCTGAATGGTGATCTTGTAGAAGTCTACATGGTCCAACCTAAAGGTTTTATTGATGAGCATAATCGTCTCAAGGCATATCATCAAATAAAGTCTTGATATGGGATTGAACTAGTACCTCAGGTTTGGTACATTGAAATAGATGGCCACCTTTTGCAAGATGGTTCTATTTGTAACCCTTCTTATCCTAATTTATATATCAAAAAAATTAGAATGGAGATTGTCATACTTGTTTTTTATGTGGATGATCTTATCATTACAAGGACTTTAGATACTCTCATTGATATTGTCAAGAATGAAATAAATAAAGCTTTTGATATGACTGACTTAGAGCTACTACATCATTGGATTGGCTTAATGTTTTGGCAGAGAAAGCATTGCATTTCTTTTTCTCACATGGAATATGCCAAGGCACTCTTGGAAACATTTGGTATGATAGATTATGTTGGTATGATTTTTCACAATGCAAAAATTTTGGGAAATTTTTAGCGAAAAATCATTTGAGTCTTTGTGTCTTGCAAATTAGGGTTCTGTTCCTTGTATTTTTCAAAGCCTTAGATTGCCCTAGTTCATAGCCTGGTCTCTATGTCTTTTAAATTCTATTAAATTCTCAAGGTTTGTCTTCAAAGAATTTCTCAGAAACCCTAGTGCCATGTCTTATTTTACCCTAGTTTTGAAAAACCCTCAAAATACTTTTTAGAAATTTTTTTAAAGATATATCATTCTACCCTAAGGTCAGGCTTACACAAGCATAGTTTTATTAAAAGCTCATTTAAAAATTCATTGACCATATTCTTTTTGACTTGATTATTTTATTTAGAAAAGACCAATGTGATATGAATTTTGTGTAACTATTGATCTTGTTCAGATTTACAGGTCCCACATTCGCACAATGTCGAGATGCAAGGCTTTTAAATAAAGTGGGCGAGCAGTTTTTGGACATGTAGCAAGGTGGGGTTGGGAAGCCTTAGTATATGCTATGGTATGCGAAGTTGTAAAGTGATTGCTGACATGTATTGCCAGTTGTGTCATCAAAGAGGTTTCTCTACCAAAAATGATCAAAGTTTTGTCAACCATAGATCCTTCAAAGATCAAGGGCTCATGCAAGCCTGCAATAAAGAACTGCTCGATGAACAAGGAATGCAGGAATGCACCTTTGTGTCGCATGTCATAGTGGGGCCAAGATTGGGAAAGAAAACTAAGTAATTCCATGCTGTATGCCACATGTGCTTAGCTAAAAGTACTTTTGTTACAGGTATGGAAAGTTTCAGAAGTTAATGCAATAGTCAGATAGGTCAATGAAGGGCACTTGCCCACATTGAGAACTTGAATGAAGTTTAAATAAAGTGGGTATGCGCCATGCAAATGCGTGTCCATGGTGACATCATTATTCCCAGCTAGAAAGGATTAAAGGATATAAGCAATGTCACCATTGATCTTTTGAAGATCAACGACTGGCACAATTTTGTAATATGGAGATGCGCGTTCAATAAGGAAAGTGGGAATGCACCAGCTTGACATGTGGAAAGAATACTCATTCACTCAGAAGGTGATATGGGGCCCACTTGCATGGAGGTTGTCAGAAGGCACAAACTCACATGGATACTTACTATTGGTTAGAATGGCTGATTGGGTCTTAGTCAACTGTAAATTTGTGTAGTCGTTGATCTTGTCTTGATCAACAATTGGCACTTACCCACTATTTTAAGATGCAAGAAATTTAAGGAATGTGGGTAAGCGATAATGAGACATGTGGCCCCACTCCTAAGGACATAAAGCTTATTACCTTTTTGAATTAAAGTCATCCAATTCGGTGAAATTGATGAATGAGATTTGAAATTTTGATGCAACTTGAGGAAAAATGGCTACTGGAAGTTAATTTGGTTCAGAGCTCATTCATGTGATTTCAATGCTTGAATATAATTCATGATCTCACCATTTATTGAACCACTGAATTTCAAAAGGCTATCAAAATATAGAAATTTTTTGAAGCTAGGGCATAGAATTTTACAGAGAAATTCGGCGAATTGCAACACAGAATTTCATAGAGCAAAGAAAAATTTTGCGGGTAAGTACTTTTGAATCTCCTAAGTAGTAAGAATTTGGTGAGATATATTTTTTTAAAATCTCAAAATGCCTCCACATAAAGAATTTATTGGACAAACTGATTATCTGAAGTGCTCTGTGCATGATGACTTTCTAGAACAATTTCCTTTATCTGTACATGAAATAACAAAGGGGAGGGAGTTGATTCCTAAATACCCTAGGGTAGATATAGTAGAGGGTTTCTATGACAAGGCTAACTGGGTACGAGATGCCCAGGTATCCATGGGAGATCTAGAGTTGTTTAGAAAATGGTTGTCAGAGCAAAAATTGGACACTCCTATGAGCAATGTGTGGGAATTTGACATTGGTAAATTAACAATCCCCACAATTTTCTTTGATAGTGATTTGTTGATGGATGTGGCCAAAAAATATGATCCAATTATGGGGTGGGTAAAGAACCATGTTGGAGTAAATCTTTTTAGGGTTTGCCCTGAATTAATTAGAGAAGTTTTCAATCTTAACCCTGACTATGTTGTGCATGCAACTATTGATATGGATGATTTTCAAGTGGGGTACGATGCACAAATGGTTTACATAAGAACATGGCCACTGCAAGAGCATGCTGCTAAAACTAGTACTTTGCCTATAATTATAGCCAACACTCCCAAACCATTACTAAGGAGGAATTTTAACCTTAGGGCTCAAGCATTATATTTTTCTCTTTGCAAGATTTTTGGAATGGATGAAGCTGAGAAAATCCCAGGCTCAATTGTTCTCCTAATGGCTCAAACTCTTTAATTTGGGATGAGCACTATTCTTCATTTTGCTACTTTCCTTGCAAAGGAGATTCACAATGGTTTGGTGGGGATAGCATGGAGAAAAGTGGACAAACCTTTCTGTTGGTATTCCTTACTCATGTATGTATGTTTGTATAAGGGATTTACCTTTTTCTCCAAGGAAATGGAATTGGAAATGACTAGAGATGCAGAGAGGAATCCAATATAGTTGTGGAGTGTGGATATGACCTTATAAGCTACATATGCTAGTTATGTCAGATTTGATAGATACTTTGCATCAAAGCTTAGGTTACTCTTGAGAGGAGACAACCCTAGGATTCCACAAGCACTACTAGAATTGGTCAGACCCAAGGACCATGCAAAATGGCTACTGGTCAGTCATAATTGGGGGGATATAATCCCTTACAATGTTTCAATAGTAATAAGAGTATATGGCTTTTAGGGAAAGCCTCATGTTCTACCTTTCCATGTGCCTTTCAAAATAGGGATAGCATAATTGTTATGGTAGATAGGTACTATTGATGAAAGAGATCTACCAAAGAAGGGTACATTCTTTCCAATTGTTATTGTAGTGCATGATTTTATTTTTGTGAAGAAAGGATGGAAGCATCTCAACTTATTCATGGATAGATACAACGTGGCAAAGTCCCATGCTAGATTTATTGATCCTAAAGGTTTCTGTGATCTCTTAAGAGAGAGGAAAAATGCTGCTCGTATGGTACACCAAGTATACTATCATGAGGATGTTATTAGGAATATTTTTTCTTTACAAGAGCAGGAATTGAGAAAAGAAAAATGGATAGTATTCAATAAGACTTTAGAATTCGTTAATGCTTTTGACTCTAATTATGACCCCTTGAAAGATAAGAAATATTGGGGAGCCAAAATGCAAGCATTAATGAATAATTTTGCTATAATAATCCAAACCATGAATGCGAAGAAAGCCACATATGTTGAGGTATATCCAGACAAGGTTGCAGAGGTACAAAGAAGGATAAGTAGTAGAAATGTGGTGGCTCCTGGCTAGTATACTTTATAGAGAAGGGTTGGTTATGTGATGGTTCAAAGTGTGCAACAGACACCCCTTCATTAGAGACCAAGATTAGAAAGTACATCTGTAGCCAGTGCTCCAAAAAGGCATAAATTGGAGCAGGGATTTTCTTCTTCTCAAGTAGAACAATGCTCCCCAAGCTAGTCCCCAATCTAGATTGATGATGAAGCATCTTTAAGGGAGAAGCTTAGACAAATGGGTGGAGAAGGGGATGTAATTGTTACTTCTATAGACTTGGAGATGAGAGGACCACAAGAACCTCCTACACCTTGTTTGGATTTAACTGTTGCTGATTGCCAAGATAAGGAAATTGACCCTATAGTTGCCCAAGCCTCTGAGAGGTTTATTAATGATGAGAATTTTGTGAAGTCTAGAGCATTTGCACAATTTTTATGCAGGCTAAGAATAGGCAATTTTGAGAAAACTTGTGAAAAAATAAAGGCAAAACAACTTGGTAAATCAGATTTTGCTATTAAGGAGGAGGTAAAGTATAAATTTTTGAATGATTTTGCTCAATTTACACCTGAGGCCAGAAGGAAATTAGTTAAGTAGTCAGGAGTCTTTATATTACTAGAATGGGATATAGTGAATGCCATAGTTTTTGATTCAGTACGAAAACAAAAGGATGTCCCATTTAAGACTGAGAAAGAGGTACTACAGGCTCATAGAGGAGTCAAGTTTAGTGATGACTACCAAGCTCTTGTAATTTGGTCTATTGAGAAAAGGGATAAGACTAGGATGCAGGAAATTTCTACTGCAGAGCATACTGGTGCATTGATAGTATTCAGGGTTGGTGAGGTTGGTAGTAAATAGATAATTGGAATGGCCTCAGAAATGTTGAAATTTGGTAGTGTTGTATCTAGTCAAGAAGAAGAAAGA
This sequence comes from Cupressus sempervirens, assembly GCA_028749045.1. Taxonomy (NCBI): domain Eukaryota; kingdom Viridiplantae; phylum Streptophyta; class Pinopsida; order Cupressales; family Cupressaceae; genus Cupressus; species Cupressus sempervirens. The sequence goes on along the minus strand of CM053787.1, from coordinate 962,121,595 downwards.
TTTTCCCAACTCAATTCTAGTTTTGAAGAATTTTTGAAAGCATATGAGGAGAGGGGAATGCAGTTATAGTCATTGGAAAATAAAGTATCTCAAATGGAAAAGGTACTTGGGAAGAGAAAAGTACAAGAATCTAGTAGATCTAGAATCGTATATCCCCAAGGCTACCTGTTGAACCTTTTAAATCAACTTCAATTATTGAGGTACCAGACACCCCAGAAAGGCCACAGATCTATACAGCAGAGGATTTTGAGGAAGAAAAGAATAAATTGTATGCACTACATGTGGAACTAAATAATCTATTTGAAGAGAAAATGAGGCAGGGTATAATGTATCTAGTAGACAAAATAGAATGGCCCACATTTTTTGATCAATTAGCAAGGATTTCAACTATCAGGGATGAATTGAAAAGAAATGAAGCTGTATTCAAACCCATTGTACAGAAGTGGACAGAAAGAAATGAAGATATCACTGCTATGTGTATATCTGTCATCCAGATGCCCTATCATCAAATAGAAAAAATCTTTGACTTGTTGAATAAATTGCAAGGATTTGATGATAAGCAAAATTCTTTTCATAAAAGATTAATTATTTGTTTTTCCAAGTATATTGTAGAAAATTTTGATTTATTCCCTTGTGCATTAAAGACTGTTGATAAAGTGAAGGAAAAAGAGGAATGGAAGAGGGAGTTGGATGAGATTTTTTGTGGAAGGATAAATAAAGTTATAAATGAAACTAGACACTTGTTATGGGCTATGAAAAATGAGGAATTGGTTAAAGTGCAAATATTCTATAACTCCATTAGAAAAGAATTGATTGATATAGAAGCAATTGGAAATTCTCTAATAACAATACAAAGAGATGTCCTTAATTTTGATTGGCCTGATGATACTGCCTATAATGAGTGGAAAGGTAAATTATGTCAAAAGAGCAGATGCTACAGGATGATGAAACAGAAGATGAGGAGGAGGAGGAAGGTGCCAAAGTAAAAGTTATCCTTACAATAAATGAGGAAGACAAGGAAAATCCTCGGAGTAAAGTAAGTATGCAGGTAATTAGAGATGACTCATCACTTTCAAACTTGATGGCCACTTATTCCAAGGAATCAGAATAATCAAAGATTTAGATGGTAACACTCTTATTAGTTTAGGTAGAATAATAGAAAAGGGACCCACAAAGGAATGTTCGATGTATTAGCCTTTCTGTTATTTACATTTTGTGTTTTTGTTATAGGTGTATGTAAATATCTTTTTGAGGGACACCTGTCAATCACATTTTCCCTTTGCTTGTTGCAACTCATGTCTATATAAATGAGTTTTCAAGGCAATGTGACGGTCTAAAAAACTTGTATAATTTTTTTTTTCTCTCAAGAAAAGTACAAATAGTCAGTCCAATAGTATGTAGTTGTTTTGAGTTTTCTTCCAATTGTACTCTCTGATGACACATTGAAATGATACAAATAACAATCTATTCTGGGCTTTCAATTGATTTCTATTGGTCATTGTATTAGTCATCTGAAAGGATAATACAAAGGGGTATTTACACTATATTTGTGTCACCAATTTCTGTCTCCATTTTATGGGTTTGTCTACTTTGAAGTCATTTTAAATAAGGTTTAACTTGGCTAAATGCAATCTAGATGGGTTGTATGCCGATATCACTGTTGCTTTTAATTCAAGGAATTATAGAAATGCTTCAATGAATCAATAGGGTTTATGAGTTTATAGAAAGGATACTTCATAAGAATGGAAATGGGTGATTACAATTGATTAATTCATTTAAAAGTTATTTGAATTAGATCTCCTGCCAATAGTTAATTTTCTGCCCAATGGATAAGGCACTGGTCACATAAGTCAGAAGTGAGCAAGAGTGAATTCTACTGCTACATATCAAATCATTTTTCAAAAAAATTCAAAACCATTGCATTCCATTTTGTTTAAAGTTACAAATGTTGGTTATCACTAATTTTCATATAGTTTTTTGAGTCTTAGATAGCCACTAATTCTAGGAATACTTGTAAACTATAGTAGATTTATAACCAGATCTTCTTATAGGGGATACATATAGATTTGAGAAGCTTTTAGAGAAAATTGATAAATTGTGTATGTGCCTAAGGGTAAAAGATGAGAATTAGAATGAAACTAAGATAATTTCATACCACAATTTGCATTAGAATCATCCCTAGGTATACCACCTTGGTTTAGCAGAGCTTAAAGAGTAGAAAACCATTTTTGGTTTTGTTGAAGTTGAGTCAAAGTGGTTTATTCATGTAATTGCTACTAGGAATTGGCTAATCCTTAGATTTTTTGAGTAATTTCACTGTGATATTGAGCATTTTGTTGCTCAGTAGTTTCAAACACCAATGTATTGTAAGCTGATGTCTACTCAATTGTAACATGGTTTATAACTCTCTCACTTCTAGAATTCACCTCATGTAGATGCAACTTGCTATAGAAAACTTGTTGGGAGTCCCATTCACTTGACGTATACCGAGATAGATGTATGTTTTGTTGTCAGCTATCTATCCAGGTTTATGTAGGAGGAATAGCAATGTCATTAGGTGGGAGCCAACTTTGTTTTAAGATATGTCGAAGGTACTCTTGAGTAAGGTTTGGAATATAAACATAATGATAAATTCTTCTTGCAGGCTTATGTAGACTCAAACTACACTAGATCTCTAGATGAATGCAAATCAACATGATGGGACATCTTTTATCTTGGATGTGGCTCTATGTGGATGTGTAACAAGACAAATGTTACTTCTCTTTCATCCATAGAAGCTAAATATTGTGTTCCATGAGAAGTAGTACGTGAGGTGATATGGTTACATCACATCCTATCCAATATGAAAATTTCAAAGGATTAACAATCAACTCTATTTTCTGATAATCAAGATGTATTAAAACATGTCAATTTTTTTTTTCATGAATGAACCAAACATATTGAGGTTGACTATCACATATTGAAAAAGATATTGAAGTGTGTGTGTCAAATATTGTGTTATTTATTTTCTTTGTTTTACCCTATTTTGCCCCTGTTTTTAGATTCTATAGTACATAAAGATATTCTATAGCACATAAAGAAATCTTGATCATTTTTATAATCAATCTTATAATCATTCTAATTAGAATTGATTTGGGGAAAAATTTGACAATTCAATTTCCCGACATTGTGGCATGTCTCTCCTTAGAAAATATTAAAAAATGATACATTAGTTTAGCTATCATTACTTAAATTTTTTAAAAGTGAAATTTGAAAACCAAGAGAGTTTGAGAGGTCAGACAAGAAACCACATAAAATATCATGCACAAAGCAATAAAGAATGAAAAAACAATGAATTTTAATCTTCAAAATATAGGGCAAGAACGAGTAAATCTCATTTTTAAAGCGTGGAAGAATTGAATGAAAGAATGATCAAAGAATATTTACAAGAACAATGGCAATACTTAACAAGTAAATCAGAGGCAAGGGCCAAAGGTTGTGCATGCAAGAACTTCTGCACTCTAGGTCAAAATGGGCACTGATCTTCCATCAGCAACTTTAAATTACTAGCCAATCTGGTAGAGGAGAAGTTCTTTTCCTTTCCTAGATGGAATGAAGTACACTCCATTAAAAATGTGTCCTTCAAAGACTTCCACAACCAACTCTTCCCATCAAAGCTCTCACACCATGTCACTTACTTCTTGTACTCCTCATTGGGGGCCACAAAGTGATTGCCTTCACTTCTGATCATAGGCTTCACACTCCCTCCAATGGTGTATATACCCCATGCCTCATAGTTGTTGTTTGCAAAATGCACATACCAACGTCAGTATCTGAATAGAGAAACAAACTAAATCATGCCAGTTATCAGTAGAAGTGAGTGTTGCATCTATGATGTTGAGAGGCAAAGAAAATTAAACTACATGCATGATGCCTAGAGGTAAAGAAAAATAAAGATTTTCTTAGAAAAATCTTCAAATTCTTGCTCTCTATACGCGTTCGGTCATCAAACAAAAATATATAGAAAAAATAAAAGAAAATTAAACTACATGCATGATGTGTAGAGGCAAAGAAAATAATTCTTAGAAAAATGTTGAAATCCCTACTCTCTATATCCATTCGGTCATCAAACAAAAATCTATAGAAAAACAAAAGGTTGAAATAAAAAAATGGGGAGTGAAATATATGTATAGATCCATACCCTATCTCCAAAAAAAGGGGAAGCACATTCTACCTCGTTTAAATAATGTGAATATGTACAAATTAATTTAATTCTTACTAAACATGAAGATAAATTAATTTATTTAATGTTAATATCTATTAAGCATCTAACATACTATATATATAAATATAAATTTTATTTAATCCTATCATGCTCTTGGCATAATTACATGTGACTAAAATTTATTAAATAGTATTTCTATAAATTACTTATTAATATATTATATTAAACGTGCAAAATTAGTGAGGTGAGGTCTAATTGGGTTTTGTTTTTAATGTGGAGGAAGAGTTTTTTTTTTACTTGCATTGGTGAAGATATGGTGGGGTGCTATTTTTTGTAAAGGGAGGAGTTCAATGTTCATAAATGTAATAAATGTACAAAGAGGGGGATTTATTTTTCTCTACATGTGTGAATAAATTTTTTTTCCATGGGAGGATCTTTTATTCTTCATATACTTCTTTTGGTTGGAGGAATAATTTTTAGATTTTGAGTACTTATAGAGTGTCTTTTTAATCAAAGGACAACTTTTCATTTTTTACACATGCATACATACCATGAAAAAATTCATGGTTTTAAACATCATAAGTGATGGAGATAGTACTTACTAGTTTCTATCTAAGTGAACGCTATTGATTTATTCTAGTGTTGTGGATCCCTATATTTCCTTGTCCTTGTTTATGAAAAATAGCCAACTATCATTATGACATTGATAGTGAATTACAATAAGTTCACTTTCTCTTGAATACATGAATTTGAATGTATTGTTGGTTTGACATCAATATCCTGATATAATTTGTAATATTTTACATCTCCTATACAATAGCATAGTGGTTTTATCAAATACATCTTCATAAAAATATTGCCAATAATAATATCCATGACAGTTTTTGTTTATAAGTGCACTACTTTTTGATTAATTATTTTAGGAGGTAGTATTTAATTTATTAAAAATTTCTTGCATTTAAACTAAGAAGGTTATTGGTTAATGTGGAATGCAATGTTAATTTGATAGTAGATGGACAACTATTTTGGATGTGACTCGATGCATATTTAGGGCATTTGAATATTCTAGTTGCTAGAACTTATCTTCATTCTTGTTAAGGAATTGGGTAATAGTTAGCAAATACCTTAACACTATTTCTCTTGAGCCAGGGAGAAATTGCATGAGCATTAGCATTAGAAATATTTTTGGTACAATTTGAAATGAATGGGAACCATTCAAAGAATAATTAGAAATTTATAGAGATTCTTGGGCTCAATCAAATGTCTTCTATCTCTAATATTTGCATTTACAATTGAAACACATTTTGGGTGTTTGCATTGTTGTTAATATCAAAGTCATTTTATTTTAGCTATTATTTAATCGTTATATCTTTGAAAAATGTTTATTAAGGGTTTAATGATTTCCTTTCTCAATTAGTGCATTGTTAAAAACTCATTTATTCTTGGGTATATGATTTTTATTTTTATTTTAATCTAAACCCAATCAAGGATTTTTTTTTTTTTTGTTTTGATCGGTAAGAGGCCAAAGCCAAGATTAATTATTATGTGTTAAATTAATTATTATTATTATTATTTATTAAGTGCGATTGCGAGTAGATTCGAACTCAAGACCTCTTCGATAAGAGGCTCACAATTTACCATTGTGTTGTAGGTCTTGCCTTCAACCAGGGATTGTTTGTGCATATGTTCACTTCCTTTTATTGACATCATTGTGCATGATAAATCGACTACTAACTGATTATTTATTGACCTAAACTACTAAGTTATAGGTAAACTTAAACTAATGTTGTTCTCCAATAACATCATCTACCTACAACTTTCAACATTGATAGCCTTTAATTTTATTATGTTCATAAATAAACCAAAATAGATAAACATACTATATGTTGGCTAAATCTAATTTACAAAACCTTATTTAGTTGGCAAAACAATCCAATTACCGTCATCACTACTACATTATATGAAACTTTTTTAGTCTCATTTATTTGAGTACACTTCATTTACCATTGGTACTGTTGTCCTCAATCCTTTATGTAGTCAATATTTAAGATTTGGAATTTAATATATACAAAGCTTGTGAGTATTATCTAAATCTAAAATAGAACTCTTCAAATATATCAGTGGACATAAGAGAGTTATATGACTATATTAATATATTGACATATTGCACATACCACAAAGTGAGGTTTGCTCATATGAATAACCTCCCTATATATATGTTACAAGTAGAATAAGGTTTCAATGTATCTGTCCCACATTTAATGGAATGATCAACACCCATTTATTGTTTTAGTTTAAATCACCATAAGGTCCACTTTAGAAACAATATAATTTAATATAATATAAATTTCTTGTGCATAATATACAAAATAAATAAAAGTAATTGGAATAGCTTTCATGCCCAGAGCTGTTAAGAATGAATTTCAATCTTTTAAATACAGCGCGAGAATGAGTGAATCTCATTTTTGAAGCGTGAAAGAATTGAATGAAAGAATGATCAAAGAATCTGTACAAGAACAGCGGCGAGACTTAACAAGTAAATTAGAGGCAAGGGCCTGAGGCGGTGCAAGATAGAACTCCTGCACTCTGGGTCAAAATGGGCACTGATCTTCCATCGGCAACTTTAAATTGCTGGCCTGTCTGGTAGAGGGGAAGCGCTTTTCCTTTCCCAGATGGAACAAAGTATGCTCCGTTCAAAAATGTGTCCTTCACAGACTTCCACAGCCAACTCTTCCCATCGGAGCTCTCGCGCCATGTCACCTGCTTCTTGTAGTCCTCGTTGGGGGCCACAAAGCGATTGCCTTCGCTTCTGATGACAGGCTTCGCACTCCCTCCAATGGCGTATATACCCCACGCCTCATAGTTGTTGTTCGCCACATGCGCATACCCATGCCGGCACCTGAACAGAGAAACAAACCAAATCATATCAGTTACATGAGTTGGGTACTTGACTGTTGGAGATCGGAGTTTGCTGGTTAAACACGAGGAGTTGAAAGCAATTCAATTACCTGGGCATGCGCTCCAATAAGCCAGGTCCAAAGTGGTTGAAGGCAACAGTGACTCTCATGTTTGTATCAGCTGTATAATCGTCGCTATGTCCCAGAAGCATCACCTGTGCAGTACATAGAAGATTAGTTATTCGTACCTGTGAATAAATGCGTCGCCTGTACATATACATATAATGTTGTATCTTACCTTATCGTGGTGAGAGAAGCGGTTGTTAGAAACGGTAACAGCGGTGGAAGCGAGCGTTACATCTACAAGCCCATCTGCGCAGTTGGAGAGGTTGTTATGATCTATCCAAATGTCTCGCGAAGAAACGACCGAAATTGCGTCTCCATCTTGAATATCTATGGTCTCATGGCTCAAGGATTGCGAGAGGAGAACAACTCCGGCAGCACTTGGCTTGCAGTCATGGATGTTCAAACCGTGGATGATAATGTTGCTGACGTTGAGGAGGCGTATGCAAGGCCCATTGCTGATGTGGACAATTGAGCCCCTTGCGTCGATAGTCTTGTGGCTGGCCACGAACAGGGGCATCTCCAGCTTTATCTTCATATCACTGGCGAAGACTATCCACAGAGGACCGTCGCGCGTAACTCCGTATCTGAGAGTCCCGGGCTGGGGACTCGCAGCGTTGTCGTCTGGAGTGGTGACTGTGTACATCTCTCCTCCTTTGCCTCCCTTGGCTGCACTTCCAAAGCCCACGCCACAATCTGCAAGCTTCATTCTGCTCTGTGCCCAGTTTGCATCTCTTCTCCAGCAATTGTCTACAACATTGTATGAGGGCGCGGATGTAGACAAGGTGGCGGCCTGAACGATCACCAATATCACCCAGGCAGCCGTACAGAATCTCTGGTCCATGAAGATGATTTGTAGTGTTTGACAGTGTGTGCTGGAATGAATAAATGTGATGCCTTATGAAAAATATTGATTCAATTCAAAAGACGAAGAAAATAATTAGGGAGCTTCACGACTGACGTTGCATGTTTCGCGTGAGCAGGTGTATATATAGAGAGAGAGAGAGAGAGCTACACAGATAGCAGTTGTATGGATAAATTAATTATACCCACGCAGCAACCAAGACGCGGACATTTGACAGGCGGCATCCTCATATTTGTCCCTTCAAAACAACACCATGAGCTTTCCCTTATCAGCTCACTCGTTCTCCTACACAATCCGCAGATTAACAACAGTCGATGGCGTAGTGCATACTTTATGTTTGCGTTCGGACTTAGTACTCATGCGCAATTTTAACATCTGCTCATATAGATGTCTGAGCCATTATTCTTTTCTATGACGTCGCACGGTTGGCTCATTTGTCTTTCGTAGACTTATTCTACCGTCAGAAATTGTAGATTGGTCTTTTGGAACACCTAACATATAAATATCCGGGAGAGGAGATGGATCGAGCCAATATGAGCCATTTATAATTATGGGGTGAAGGAAAAACCAAGCAAGCAAAAGTCAGAATTCATACATATATATATTGAAACAAATGAATAACGTAATCACATAAGATACATACTAAAGAAGCTTGTGCGAACTGAAATCTAGACCATGCTCACTTTTGTCTTTGACATTTACGATTGTTGCAAGGGTTGTTGATTATTTCATTAGGAGCTGCATGTCTTACTATAATCAATTTCTTTATATTCTTTCTATTGATTTATGTTAAATCTTATCATTTTCTTTTATTTAAGACGAATTTTTCTTAAATAGAATTTTACTTTGACAATTCAATGATCTAACATTAAATCGAACTACAAAGATTGATGATTAGATGATCATATGATTAAATAATTATAGAAAATGACAATTTTCTTTTCATTAATAATAATAATAATTCTTTTTTACCTCATTACAATAAGAAAAAACATGTTCAGTAAATAGATCTTCAAAGTGTGATATTCCATTGAATGTGTAGAAAATAGGAGAGATAATGTATTGCATCTTTTCAAAATGCTTTCTTAAAATGACATTGGTGGTTTTCCTCCACAATATTTATATTCTTTTAATCTATCATAGCTTGAATGTAGTCTAGTTTTCACAATTTTTAATCAGACTTTCTTTTATAACTATGAATGACAAAGACTCTATGATCACTTGTGTTGAACTTGAATAGAATTAGAAAACTACATAGATTCTTGCTAGTATATTTATTTGAAGGGTTAGGTTGATTTTTATTCCATGAAAAGTGTCTGCATTAAAAGATGTTCAACCTTGTGCATCATTGTTTTCTTTTCTTACACATTTGCCAAAACATTGTATAGCTGAAATGATGCAAAATAAAATGAAACAAAAGAGAGTGAAAATTTGAACTTCAACTTTAACAAAAAAATTTTTTAAAAATAATTGGAAGATGCACTCAAGTCTTGTATACGTAGCATCACATTTTTAATTTCCCTTTCCAAAAGTCAAAACATCATATTGGTTAAATTGTGCATGATAAAATAAAAGGAAACATAAAAGAATGAAAATTAGCACTTCAATGTTAACGTATCTGATTTCTTGCCTTATTGTTGTGTAGAGTCATTTCCCCTTTTTTGGTGCAAATAGTTGTTTGTTTTTCAAATTCATACATTTTCATATCAAATGGTTGTTGAATTTCTCCTTATGCTTTATTTTAGGTTTATATTCCCTTTCTTAAGGTTTGCAGACATTCCCTACTTATCTTTATAAATAGGCGTGACTTAAATTATCATATTTTAATCTATATCGCATAATCTACCACTTTTAAATATATATAATAGATTAGGTTTTAGCCCAGTTTTTATAGAAATCAATATATTATGTTCTTATTCTAATAGACTACCATATTATGAGATCTTAAATAGTGTGATAATTCTTATTTGAAAAAGATCAAATTTTATTTGTCTAGTGTATTTGTTTATATATCAACTATTCATGTTTCCATGTTTACTTTATTTGAGTAATGGAATAGTCAAATTGAATGCTTAGTATGGATCAACCAAGCCTTGGGAAAGTATACTTGTAATCTAACTAAGAGTTTTATTATATTTTTTTAGTGCAACTTGGACAAAAGGTTTCACGTAGCTTCTACCCCCTTCATGCAGCTAGTCTTAGTCACTATGTTTATATCTTTCTTTTTTTCAATCAGTTATGTTATTTTAAGCTTTGATGAGCTTGAAATTGAGAAGGGATAGCTTGAAACTTTTATTTTTCCTTGAGAGGTAAAAGTACAAATCCATGTCACCCTTCTATAAAGGAAAAGTCTAAACAAAGTATAATTGTTCACTTTAAATGACATAAAACAGGTATTATTATCTAGAATTTAAAAATGAAGTAAACTAATGAAATGTGTGGAAATGGATGAAGTTTAGGATTATAAATTTTAATAATTATTCTGAATAAGAATTGATATATTTTTCTATTTTTTATAGATAATTATTTAGTTTATGAAAAATGCTAAAAATTATGGTTTTAGTTCCCACCATAAAACATTATGGAAATAAACCTATTTCCATTTGAACTCAAACTATGTTATAGATAACATATATAGCTAAGAACTATCAAAATAAAAATTGACTTTAGACCTATATTTTCTCTTTTATAATGATTTGAAAATTTTAACTCACCTGAAATCAATAGTTTTCATCTCCCACCACATTTTTCAAAACAAATCTATTCTAAGTAGAAAAAAATAAGTGATGGTAGAGTATTTGTCATTCATAGTTATAAAACAATGTTCTACCTAAAAAAATGTTAAGAGAGGACTACATTCAAGCTATGTTAGATAAATAAAAATAAAAAATCATTATGTGAAGGCAAACCATTGAAGCATCATTTAAAGGAGTATTCATAAAACATGCACTTCATTATTTCTACTATTTTCTACACATTTAATTAAATGTTACACTAACAAGAGATATTTACTAATCATTTTTATTTTTATTGCAATGAAGTAGAATTGAATTATTATTTTTCATATTTTTTCCATTTTTTACATGATATAGGTTTTCAAAAAACAAAAAAGTATTTTACTATAATTATTTAATCATATGAGCATCTAACCATCAATCTTTATAAATATGTTTAATATTATCCATGAATAGTGAAAGTAAAATTATATTTAACAGTAATTGGTCTTAAATAAAATAAAATGATATGATTATATATATATATATATAGAAAGTTTAATTCTAAAGAAATTGATTATAGACTAGTTTAAGACAGGCAGCTCCTAATGAAATAATCAACAACCCTTGTCACAATTGTAAATATCAAAGGCAAAAGTGATCATGGTCTAGATTTCAGTTCGCACAAGCTTCTTTAGTATGTATCTAATGTGATTACTTTATTCATTTGTTTCAAAATATATATATATATATATGAATTCTGATCTTTGCTTGCTTGGTTTTTCCTTCACCCCATAATTATAAATGGCTCATATTGGCTCGATCCATCTCCTCTCCCGGAGATTTATGTTAGGTGTTCCAAAAGACCAATCTACAATTTCTGACGGTAGAATAAGTCTACGAAACACAAATGAGCCGCCCGTGCGACGTCATAGAATAGAGTAATGGCTCAGACATTTATGTGAGCAGATGCTAAAATTGCGCATGAGTACTAAGCCCGAACGCAAACATAAAGTATTCACTACGCCATCGACTGGTGTTAATCTGCGGATTGTGTAGGAGAACGAGTGAGTTGATAAGGGAAAGCTCATGGTGTTGTTTTGAAGGGACAAATATGAGGATGCCGCCTGTCAAATGTCCGCGTCTTGGTTGCGGCGTGGGTATAATTAATTTCTCCATACATTGTCGCGGCTCACTGCTATCTGTGCAGGCCTCTCTCACTCTGTCTATATATACACCTGCTCACGCGAAACATGCAACGTCAGTCGTGAAGCTCCCTAATTATTTTCTTCGTCTTTTGAATTGAATCAATATTTTTCATAGGGCATCACATTTATTCATTCCAGCACACAATGTCAAACACTACAAATCATCTTCATGGACCAGAGATTCTGTATGGCTGCCTGCGTGATACTGGTGATCGTTCAGGCCGCCACCTTGTCTACATCCGCGCCCTTATACAATGATGGTAGACAATTGCTGGAGAAGAGATGCAAACTGGGCACAGAGCAGAATGAAGCTTGCAGATTGTGGCGTGGGCTTTGGAAGTGCAGCCAAGGGAGGCAAAGGACGAGAGATGTCCACAGTCACCACTGCAGACGACAACGCTGCGAGTCCCCAGCCCGGGACTCTCAGGTACGGAGTTACGCGCGACGGTCCTCTGTGGATAGTCTTCGCCAGTGATATGAAGATAAAGCTGGAGATGCCTCGTTCGTGGCCAGCCACAAGACTATCGACGCAATGGGCTCAATTGTCCACATCAGCAATGGGCCTTGCATACGCCTCCTCAACGTCAGCAACATTATCATCCACGGTTTGAACAGCCATGACGGCAAGCCAAGTGCTGCTGGAGTTGTTCTCCTCTCGCAATCCTTGAGCCATGAGACCATAGATACTCAAGATGGAGACGCAATTTTGGTCGTTTCTTCGCGAGACATTTGGATCGATCATAACAACCTCTCCAGCTGCGCAGATGGCTAGTAGATGTAACGCTCGCTTCCACCGCTGTTACCGTTTCTAACAACCGCTTCTCTCACCAAGATGAGGTAAGATACAAGATTATATGTATATGTACAGGTGATGCACTTAATCACAGGGACGAATAACTAATCTTCTATGTACTGCACAGGTGATGCTTCTGGGACATAGCGACGATTATACAGCTGATACAAACATGAGAGTGACTGTTGCCTTCAACCACTTTGGACCTGGCTTATTGGAACGCATGCCCAGGTAATTGAATTGCTTTCAACTCCTCGTGTTTAACCAGCAAACTCCGATCTCCAACAGTCAAGTACCCAACTCATGAAGGCAAAGAGAAAGACAAATACACAGAAATAAAACAGATTTTAATGCCTTATTGCCTTACACAAATGCATTACATAAGGCCTCTATTTATAGAGGGTACGAGAATTCTCTACACACAACATATTTTACAAACATTACACTATATTAAATATAATATTACATATATTAAAAACATGGGCGGCTGGAACGGCAGAGTGTTTGCTATGTAATTCATTATGGGTGGTGGATAGACGGCTGAGTTGTGGGCTGGAGTGTTGACTGTGGACGGCTGAGTTGGGTTGGTTGTCTGCTTTTAATGACAGAAATTACTAACTACCGCCAACAACTCATGTAACTAATATGATTTGGTTTGTTTCTCTGTTCAGGTGCCGACATGGGTATGCACATGTGGCAAACAACAACTATGAGGTGTGGGGTATATACGCCATTGGAGGGAGTGCGAAGCCTGCCATCAGAAGTGAAGACAATCGCTTTGTGGCCCCCAATGAGGACTACAAGAAGCAGGTGACATGGTGCGAGAGCTCCAATGGGAAGAGTTGGCTGTGGAAATTTGTGAAGGACACATTTTTAAACGGAGCATACTTCGTTCCATCTGGGAAAGGAAAAGTGCTTCCCCTCTACCGGACAGGACAGCAATTTAAAGTTGCCGATGGAAGATCAGTGCCCATTTTGACCCAGAGTGCAGGAGTTCTATCCTGCACTGCCTTAGGCCCTTGCTTCTAATTTACTTGTTAAGTCTCGGTGCTGTCCTTGTACAGATTCTTTGATCATTCTTTCACTCAAATTCTTCCACGCTTCAAAAATGAGATTCACTCATTCTCGCACTGTATTAAAAGATTAAAATTCTTTCCTAAAAGCATTGGGCATGAAAGCTATTTTGATTAATTTTATTTATGTTGTATATTCTGTACTACAAATTTATTTTATATTAAATTATATTATTTCTAAAGTGCACCTTATGGTGATTTAAACTAAAACAATAAATGGGTGTTGATCATTCCATTAAATGTGGGACAGATACATTGAAACCTTATTCTACTTGTGACATACATATAGGGAGGTTATCCACATGAGCAAACCTCATTTTTTGGTATGTGCAATATGTCAATATATTAATATAGTCATATAACTGTCTTGTGTCCATTGATATATTTGAAGAGTTCTATTATAGATTTAGACAATACTCACAGTCTTCATATATATTAAATTCAAAATCTTAAATATTGACTACATAAAGGATTGATGACAACAGTACCAATGGTAACTGAAGTGTACTCAAATAAATGAGAATAAAAAGGTTTCATATAATGCAGTAGTGATGACAGTAATTGGATTGTTTTGCCAACTAAATAAGGTTTTTTAAATTAGATTTAGCCAACATATACTATGTTTATCTATTTTGGTTTATTTTCCAACATAATAAAATTAAAGGCTATCAATGTTGAAAGTTGTAAGTAGATGATGTTATTGGAGAATAACATTAATTTAAGTTTACATATAACTTAGTAGCTTAGGTCAATAAATAATCAGTTAGTAGTCAATTTATCATGCACAATGATGTCAATAAAAGAAGATGAATGTACGTACAAACAATCCCTTATTGAGTTTAAATTAAAAAATAAAATAAAATCATATACCCAAGAATAAATGGGTTTTGAACAATGCACTAATTGAAAAAGGAAATCATTAAACCCTTAATAAAAAAATTTCAAAGATATAACCATTAAATAATAGCTAAAATAAAATGACTTTGATATTAACAACAATGCAAACACCCAAAATGTTTTTGAACTATAAATGCAAATATTAGAGATAGAAAACATTTGATTGAGCCTGAGAATCTCTATACATTTCTAATTATTCTTTGAATGGTTCCCATTCATTTTAGCTATACCAAAAATATTTATAATGCTAATGCTCATGCAATTTCTCCCTGGCTCAAGAGAAATAATTGTCCATCTACTGTCAAATTAACATTGCATTCCACATTAACCAATAACCTTCTTAGTTTAAATGCAAACATATTTTAAT
Organism: Cupressus sempervirens; assembly: GCA_028749045.1. Taxonomy (NCBI): domain Eukaryota; kingdom Viridiplantae; phylum Streptophyta; class Pinopsida; order Cupressales; family Cupressaceae; genus Cupressus; species Cupressus sempervirens. Next base: position 962,106,454 of record CM053787.1, on the reverse strand, counting down.
AGATTAAGTACTACCTCCTAAAATAATTAATCAAAAAATAGTGCACCTATAAACAAAAAATGTCATGGATATTATTATTGATAATATTGTTATGAAGATGTATTTGATAAAATCACTACATTATTGTATAGGAGATGTAAAATATTACAAATTATATTAGGATATTGATGTCAAACCAACAATACATTCAAATTCATGTATCCAAGAGCAAGCGAACTTATTGTAATTCACTATCAATGTCATAATGATAGTTGGCTATTTTTCATAGAATAAATCAATAGCATTCACTTAGATAGAAACTAATAAGTACTATCTCCATCACTTATGATGTTTAAAACCATGAATTTTTTCATGGTATGAATGCATACATAAAAAATGAAATGTTGTCCTTTGATTAAAAAAGACACTCTGTAAGTACTCAAAATCTAAAAATTATTCCTCCAACCAAAAGAAGTATAAGAAGAATAAAAGATCCTCCCATGGAAAAAAAATTATTCACACCAAGTGTAGAGAAAAATAAATCCCCCTCTTTGCACATTGATTACATTTATGATCATTGAACTCCTCTCTTTACAAAAAATAGCACCCCACCATATCTTCACCAATGCAAGTGAAAAATAAACCTCTTCCTCCACATTAAAAACAAAACCCAATTAGACCTCACCTCGCTAATTTTGTATGTTTAATATAATATATTAATAAGTAATTTATAGAAATATTATTTAATAAATTTTAGTTACATTTAATTATGCCAAGAGCATGACAGGATTAATTTTCTTTTACATTAATATATATAGTAAGTTAGATGTTTAATACATATTAACATAAAATAAATTAATTTATCTTCATGTTTAGTAAGAATTAAATTAATTTGTACATATTCACATTATTGAAACACGGCAGAATGTGCTTCCCCTTTTTTAGAGATAGGGTATGGATCTATACATATATTTCACTACCTAGTTTTTTATTTCAACCTTTTGATTTTCTATAGATTTATGTTTGATGACCAAATGGATATAGAGAGTAGGATAAAGATTTTTTTCTTTGCCTCTAGACATCATGCATGTAGTTTAATTTTCTTTTGTTTTTCTATAGATTTTTTTTTTATGACCAAACTGGTATAGAGAGTAGGAATTTCAACATTTTTCTAAGAATATCTTTATTTTTCTTTGCCTCTAGACATCATGCATGTAGTTTAATTTTCTTTGCCTCTTGAAATCATATATGCAATGCTCACATCTACTATTGACTGACATGATTTGGTTTGTTTCTCTATTCAGATACTAACATTGGGATGTACATGTTGCAAACAACAACTATGAGGCATGGGGTATATATGCCATCAGAGGGAGTGTGAAGCCTATGATCAGAAGTGAAGGCAATCACTTTTTGGCCCCCAACAAGGAGTACAAGCAGCAAGTGACATGGTGTGAGAGCTTCGATGGGAAGAGTTGGTTGTGGAAGTCTTAAGGAAACCTTTTTAATGGAGTGTACTTCATTCCATCTAGGAAAGAAAAAGCACTTCTCCTCTACCAGATTGGCTAGTAATTTAAAGTTGTCGATAAAAGATCAGTGCCCATTTTGACCTAGAGTGCAGAAGTTCTTGCATGCACAACATTTGGCCCTTGCCTCTAATTTACTTGTTAGGTATTGCCATTGTTCTTGTACAAATTCTTTGATCATTTTTTCATTCAATTCTTCCATCCTTCAAAAATGAGATTCACTCATTCTCACCCTATACTTTGAAGATTAAAATTCATTCTATTTTCATTCTTTATTGCTTTGTACATGATATTTTATGATGTTTCTTGTCTGACCTCTCAAACACTCTTGGTTTTCAAATTTCACTTTAAAAAAATTTAAGTAATGATAGCTAAACTAATGTATCATTTTTTAATAATTTCTAAGGAGAGACATGCCAGAGTGTTGGGAAACTGAATTGTTAATTTTTCCCCAAAATCAATTCTAATTAGAATGATTATAAGATTGATTATAAAAATGATCAAGATTTCTTTATGTGCTATAGAATCTCTTTATGTACTATATAATTTGAAAATAGGGGCAAAATAGGGTAAAACAAAGAAGATAAATAACACAATATTTGATAATCAACCTCAATATGTTTTTTCCATTCATGAAAACAAAGACTTTTGACAAGTTTTAATACACCTTGATTATCAGAAAATAGAGTTGATGGTTAATCCTCTGAAATTTTCATATTGGATAGGATGTGATGTAACCATATCGCCTCACATACTACTTCTTGTGCAACACAATATTCAACTTTTGTGGATGAAAGAGAAGTAAAAAATTTCTTTTTACACATCCACATAGAGCCACATCCAAAATGAAAGATGTATCATCATGTTGATTTGCAGTCATCTAGAGATCCAACATAGTTTGAGTCTACATAACACTATAAGAAGAATTTATCGTTGTGTTTATATTCCAAACCTTACTCAAGACTACCTTTGACATATCTCAAAACAAAGTTGGCTTGCACCCAATGACATTGCTTTGCCTCTTGCATAAACCTGGATAGATACATGACAAGAAAACATACATCTATCTCAGTATACATCAAGTAAATGGGACTCCCAACAAGTTTTCTATAGCGAGTTGCATCTACATGAGGTGAATCCTAGAAGTGAGAGAGTTGTAAACCATGTTCCAATTAAGTAGACATAAGCCTACAATCTATCATCCCAAATGTTTCTAGGAGTGCCTTGGTATATTTCATGTGAGAAAAAAAATATAATGCCTTCTCTGCCAAAACATTAAGCCAATCCAATAATGTAGTAGCTCTAAGCCAGTCATATCAAAAGCTTTATTTATTTCATGCTTGACAATATAAATGAGAGTATCTAAAGTCCTTGTAATGATAAGATCATCCACATACAAAATAAGTATAACAATCTTCATTCAAACCTTTTTGATATACAAATTAGGATTAGACAGGTTACAAATAGAAACATCTTGCAAAAGGTGGCCATCTAGTTCAATGTACCAAGCCTGAGCTACTAGTTCAATCCCATATCAAGACTTTATTCAATGACATGCCTTGAGAGGATTATTATCATCAATAAAACCTTTAGGCTAGACCATGTAGACTTCTATAAGATCACCATTTAGGAAAGCACTCTTGACACCCATATGGTGAGCTTCCAACCCTTTTGTCCAGCTAGAGGTGTAACACTCTGCTAGAGAACCCAAAAGTAATTAAGCTAAATATATACTAAGTTTGTCAAACATTTTTTTTTGAAAAGATAATAATAGAAATAGATAAATTAATTTTGATGGATCAGCCATTGTGGGAAATTTTTTTGATGGGGGTGCTTTATGCAATGCTTCAGGTAAATGGTTATGGCTATTTTAGGAAACTACTATGGTGGCCCAGATAATGAAGCTAAAGCCTTGGCTCTTTTGTGGGGATTGAGACTCATGAGGAAGTGCATAATTAATAGACTAATGGTTGAGGGGGATTTAATACTAATTATCAATGTTATTAGAGGGGTCAGTCAGAGTTATTATGAGATCAAGGTAATAATAAAGGAAATTTGCAAGATCATTGAAGAATGCCAAGAAATCCAAGTGGACCATATTTACTATGAAGTTAATGGTGTGGCAGATGAGCTGGCTAATTTTAGACATAGCGTCTTGAGGTTAACTAAATGGGATGAAATCAGCCTAATTACATCATCAACTAAACCATTGATGGAACATGAAAGTACTTCTACCACTATTAGATGAATCATCACACCAAGTGGTGCATTTTAAAGTTTCAATGAGAGTGGGAAAGAAAAAGGGTTCATAAAGGTTACATTTGGAAAGATTATATCTAAATTCACTTTTATGATCTCCTTAGCATAAATATTATTTATTTTCACAAAAGGATGAAGGTAATGGATTTTCTTAGAATAAAAAAATTGATTGTAAAAGACAATAATGACACCTCGCTCATACCCCACTACATTATAGTTGGCATCATGTGATTATGGAAAGAAAGAGACTACTCACACATACTAGGGAAAGAGATTTTTTGGGCTTTGAAAAATCTTATGGCCTTATGATAGCTTTCTCCTGCCTCTTCATTGTCATCTTGAGTATATTTTACTTAACTTCTAAAAAATCTCACCTGTAACTTGCTAATGTCAATGAATTCAAAGGAGTTGGTGAAAAATATGAAGAGTTAGTGGCTGAGTTTGGTGGCGGTATGTGCACCAACAATTGCATTGAACTTGTGGGAGTGGAGGAGTATATTCACAAGAGTGAAGTGGCAATTGTTTATCTGCAAGAGGATGACTTGTTACCCTTTATGAAAGGGTTGATAAAACATAAGGAAAATATCTCAACACATTACTTCAATTCATGGAATGACACAAGAGTGACTGTCAATGGGATGAGCTTTGAAATCACTGAGGAGCTTATTGCTAAGGTTGGTGGGTTTGCCAAGGGTGACAAGAACTGGGACAAATAAACTCATGTGAATGATGAAACCAACCTTCAAAAATTATTCGAATTTAATGAAGAATTAGTCCACATAGAAGGTGGGATTTCTAGGGAACACCTCCATAAGCCCTAGGATGTAATATGTTATGCTATTATGAGATATATCACTCTGGAGGTCTGGTTTTGGGTACTATATTTTTACCATTTCCCCATCCTCAACCACTTTACAAATTTGGATCAACTCTCTTTTCTATTCCTTTTGATAAACTCTTTGGAAGATAGTATTTTTAAGGTGAGGAGAAAGAAGGAGGGAAAACCCTTTTACCTCATCCACAAGGGTTTAATGAATATTTTATATACCCATCATCTTTTCCAAAATCCACCACTCGTAGTTAACCATCATTCTATTGCTACCACCCAATCGTCTTTTGGCACTAGCTCAAGACCTAGCCATAAAAAAAGAATCAAGAAAACCCCCAATGCTGAGGTCAAAATTAATCTTGTAGACTCCAATACAGATACTAGGAAGAGAAACTAGAGTGCCCATAGATCAAGTAAATGCTTCCAAATGGAGAAGTTTAAATTCCCTCTGAAACAGGTCATAAGCTTAGAGTCTACTTAAAGTGACATTAAACCCCTTAAGAGGTAATTATTTAATCCTTATTATTTAATAATGTAATTACCATAGTAATTACCAATTATTGTGGTAATATTAATATTTTATATTGTTTTTTTAATAAGTTTCTAATACAAATCTGATAGGGCAACAAAATTTAAACAATCAAATTTAGTAATTAAAACAAGATTATATTTTTAGAACCCCTATCCTGAATTTTATAAGAATTTAAATACAAATCCTCAAATTCATCAAACAAGGTTTCCAATCGCAAATTATTTACAAATATTTTTGAAATGAAAAAATAATAATTACAGAAACAAGGGTTTCAACCCAATTGGAATTTTGAATATAGAGCCACAAAAAATATAGAGAAGACATAAAATTCAATAGAGGAGTCACTGTGTAAAACTCAAGAAGATCCTACCTGGATCTAATGCTAATGTTTGAATGCACAGAACTTGCATGCAATTCCCTTTCTCCAAAAGCCCTCTTCTCAAAAATTGGCTCCTCCAAACTTGTGTGTGGAGAAATGAGCTCTAATTTCTTAATAACGAGTTTTCCCTAATTAGGGTTAGGGTTTTGCGATCATTCAAAACCTTTTACTTAATTATTTTATTTTATTTTTATTTTCAAGTGCAACCTTTTAGTAATTTAATTAAAATAACTTTATTAATTCAATTCCCATTCTCTCTATTATTAAGTCACAAGACATCTTTAAAAAATATTTATTAATTTAACTAATAATAATATGTAGAGTTTCTTATAAAAATGAAACTCTTAAATATATTATTATTAAATTAAATAAATATGATTATGCCAAAATTATAACCTTAATTAAATCTTTTAAATTTAATTCTTTTATTTAATTAATTTCTCATTTAATTAAATATAATTAACTATTGATTTGTCTTTATAAAATTTTCATTAAATTATCTTCTTGATTTGATTTAATTATAACTTAAAATCACAATAGACCCACAAAACTAAATACGAAAACCCATTATAAACTACAAAATACTAAATCAAACTAAATTGTCAAAATCATGAATTCACATCACTTTATGAATTTTAAAGGGTAAATATCTCAGATACCTATCCTAATTTCTAGGAAAATTGGCTTAGTGCTAGGATTTGGACTCAAGAATTATTTCCCCTCTTTTACCATTGAGATACTGTAATAGGGCATGCTAATTCTAGCAATTCAAGGAAGTCGATTCCCAATGCCTACAATCTGCATAAAATCAGAGCATGTACATACACATATAATCTAAACTAAACAGGCAATGGTGGGAAGTGGTGCATCATGTAGATCTCAACTAGTAGGTTACTACAACTCCCTCCCTCAACCACATCAGAAATGTCAAACATAAATTAAAACATACATGTACACCATACACATGCAAGTATGAGGTAAGTAACCATAGAAACAACATATAAATTATCCATCTAATTATCATCATGAAATAACTAAAATTGCAATATGAACATGCATGTATCATGATCGAAAGAATAACCATGAACACATGCAATAACTTAGTATCAAGTAGCTCATCAATATATCAACTGAATATGAATGACATCTAATCAAATCCAATAACCAAGTACTACTAAACATAAAGCATAATCATAGAACTGGCCTAAGAGAATCTGGCAATACAACATCAAAAGTCAACTAGGGGTGGGTATTACAAGAGGATACACAGTTATGATTGTTTTGAGCTTTGCAGTGGGTGCAAAGGTTTATTCGTAATCTTTCCCCTCATATTGGGTATATCCCTTTGTAAAAAAGTACCCTTATAGTTTTCAGTGGATCCATATGTCTTATACTCAGTTTTAAAAACCTGCTTTTAATCAATGGGTTTCATTCGTGCTGGCAGATCAACAAGCTCCCATGCACATTTTTTAAATAGAGACTTGTGCTGAACATTTGTAGCATGCTTCCCATGTGGTTGAATGAGAGCCTCATGTACTGCATTAGTTTCAACACTATTCTCAACTGAACTCATTAGAGATAAAATTAACTCATTTCTTATATATCTTTATTTTCTTATCTGTATAGAGATATCTGGAGGAATACTCAAGTTAGATTCATGAAGTGTAGTTTAAACCCATTTAGGATGAGATTTTTTTGTCGCCAAACAAAGTCCTTGAAAATACCCAAATCAACATATAGATCACCGTGTTACTCTTCTTCCCCCTTGATTGAGAAGAGTTCTCGATCTCATAATCTAAGAGTGAGAGAGTCTTATGACAAGATATAATAGCATTATTTTTTGGAAATACAATAGGATCTAGAAATAACTAGGGTGTTGAAGTGTTTCTCACTTTGATCTAGAGATTTTGGTAAATTTATGTCAGATGCTTTCATAATACTCTCCAAGTTTAGATATGACTCCTAACTTCTCTTGTGAAGAGTACGTATTTTACAATTTGGTATACAAAGAGAAAATATTCATTAGTAGCTTCTTCACTCTCTATTATGGTTGCTAATTCAACTTGTGATATTGCAATAACACTTGATATCTTTGCATTAACTTTATTCTGAAACTTTCTCTCAAACCATTCAAGTAATTTTTCATTTGTTTCTAGGTCTATGTCATTAATCTTCTCCGCTATATTGGTTAATTGTTCAATTATTGGCTTTTTTTCCTCTGGAGTGGGTAGACTAAATGCATTAGGAAAAATATCTTTAATATCAATCAAGGCTTGTGTCTACCTATGCTCCCTTCTGAGAAGTTCTTGATTTTTCTTCTTTGATAGAGCCTCTTGAAGAATGCCCATATGCTCAATTGTGATGGTTTCAAGATCAAATTTAGGTAATAAAATCACTTCATCTAAGCTCACATCATCATATGATGTTACCTTAAATGTGTTTGGACTTGGACTTGAGTTTTGTAATGGTGTAGCTTCTACACTCGTCCTCTAAAGAGCTTGACTAGGAGATGTAGCAAATTTTGTTAATAATGTCAGTTCCTGTATTGCTAATTGCTCCTCTGGATTTGTTGTCAAACTTGACTCTTCAGTCTTGTCCTTATCTTCTTCTATATTTCTAGGAACACCTTGATTTTGTGTTGTTAGTGTAGGAGTGACATCCTAAACTATTTGAGCTTGTGCTCCATCTTTCTCTATTGTTGTAATTTCATCCCTCTGCTCACCGAATGTTTTAACTTTGTCATTTATCTTTGCAGGTTCATCTTTGATGACCGGAGCACTTTCTACTATTTCACTATTAGTGGAATTTTCTTGCTCCTTTCTATGATACACCACAATAGGTAATTGTGGTTGTACCATGGTAAATTGAGAAAGGGGTGTAGATTTTTTTGATGTTTTTGTTTCCTCCCATATAGATGCCTTATCCATCTTCTCAATCTTATCAACACTTACCAAGACAAGATTATCACAAAGCATAGGCTGTGTAGTGGATCTTGTAAAAATGTTCTTCAAGTCTTTCCCTGAAAGGGGATTGATGTTCTAAGTATAGTCTCAGAAACATCTTTAATCTTTATAGTGTCAATGATTGCACTTGTCTCCTGTTGAGGACTAGCACTTAGAACTTGTGTATCTAGTACACTCTATTCCTTTTGTTTCTCATCTGCAACTTGTGCCTGGGTGTCTATGTTCATGTCTATGCCTCCTTCAACACTATCTTGTTCAATGTCTTCTTCTTTTTCCTCGCCTACTTCAATAGATGTTTTCATAGCTTCCTTATTTTTTGACAGTCCATATGTCAGCTTCCATATTTGTTTGGACTTTTGCACATCTTCAATTTCATTCTACAATATATTTAATTCCCTATACTTTGGAACAAATCTTCTAGTATATCTCTTAATGGTTTTTGTCATTGTGGTCTTACTCAGTTATGGCATTACCTATGCAAGTGTTGTCTCTCTTATTTCTCTTTCAGTATCCAAGTAATAATGTCACTTCTACTAAACTCTATCATACAAAATTTTGTGTATGGAGTTGGCAAGTTCAAGAGGAGCCTTTTTAAATATTTCCATCATGGCACATACTATCCCTTCAACTTCATTCTTTTCAATCTTCTCAAGATTTTCAAACTCATTGTGAGAGAATCCAAATAAATCAACATTATTTCTAATATTCTCACATAGATTATCTAAATTTGAAAAAGAGCTATTACTTACCACTTGAAACTGGTTGTTGCCATAAAATTTGGTCTTCTCTTTATTAGATTCAATTGGGGAAACATATTTTTTCCTAGGTCTCTTTTGAGACTCTTTAGCCTTTCTAGCTTGACTTTCTTTCTTTTTCTTTAGCTTGGCTACTTCCGTAGCCTTTGTGTAGTGGCTCTTGTGATAGCCCTTGTTGTAGGTACTAAAGATTGAGTAGTTTTTGCAACCTTTTATGGTTTTGTTACTATTGGTGCTTTATATTTTCTTTTCTTCTTTTCAGTAGCTGTAGGTGCTTCATGAGCATCTTCTCTGTCAACACCTTCTTCAATTTTCACTTCCTCTTCTTGTTGCTCTTCTCCTTGACCTTGGGTGATGGCAAGTGGTGCTTGGATATATATGTCTTCTTCTTCACCATCTTCCTCTTCTTTTTCCTTTGCCCCTTCACCAAATTTCTCTTTTAGTTTCTTCACCATCTTATTCTTCTTCCTAAAAATTGAGGTAGTCTTTAAGTCCATGGTGATTTTTGACATAGCCATATCATAGTTCCCAAAAGTTGTAGTCTCCTTGTCTACTTGTTCTGTAAATAATGTTGTAATTTCTAGAGAGGCTTCATCAACATTGATTTCATATCCAAATGGTCTTAACCATCTAACTCTAGGGACTATTGCTTGGACATATGTATAGAGAGTATGAACTAGAAATAAAACATCATCAAAATGCTTCTCCACTAGTGAAACTTGTATCCTCATTCATTTCTTCATTCTTTGCTTGAATTATTTGAAGTAGCTTGTCATAACTAACTCAAAATTATCACTTAGTTGCTCAATGAATTCACCTATTTACACTACAATATGTCTGTTTGACTTCCATGCAATTTTACTAAAAGTAGGAAATGTATTATGTACATCAAATAATATACATACAAGAATTGAGCCAAATTTACATTGTGCACTTTTGGTCTTCCTTATAGCTCCCAAATTTTTGACAATTGTCACATTTGCAACTCAACAAGGTCATAGGTGTGATCTCGGTTCACTATCTTGTATCCCATGTCAATTACAATACATGGTACACTATTGAGTTTACTGTATTGATAGAACTTGTGCGCTATCATCCTTACTACAAAAGAAATTAAGGGATCTGTAATTGTATCTATTGTAATCCCTCATTAATTCCATACAAGTCATGTATTCCTTTCAATTACCTCTTTTTCTTCACTTCTCATTATCTTGGGCTGATCTAGGGTTGGATACCTTGTAACTCTGCATAATCTTCTTGGCGATTTTCACCAGTCCATTCTATAACCATACCTAATTGTTATCCATTTTGGCTTAAGGACATTAGGAAAATCTAGGGCATGGGTTAACCTTTTCTTCTCAACAATTTTTGTATATGTAAAACTAACATAAACTAACAAAAACTTAAAGATTTCTTCTTGATTCTTAACAACACTTTGCATCTTTATTCATGTATATATAATATTTTCAAAAATAAATCCTTGGAATTTATGTATAATATATGATTTTAAATATTAGTCCCACATACCTCTTAATTTCTTAATATGAGGAGGTGTGATCACCTGACCCATTGGGTGAAGTGATCTCATCTACACTTGATGTGATGCAATCTTCCTTTCTCTTCCATGTCTTGTTCATTTCATATGTAACATTCTAAACATCTACATTTTCTTTGCCTTGTTTAAACTCACTACTTAGTGCCTTTGACCTTGTTGAACAATTCCTACTTATGTGACTAGTCTTCAAACATCTAAAACATGTTGTTTGACTCCACCATCTACTAAAGTCACTTCTAAAATGTGCTTTCATGCAATTTTCAGAAACATGTCTATACTCTTGAAAGTAGTGACAATTATGACTTTTATTATAATTCCAATTATAAGAGTTTCCATTGTGCTTTGCATTTGTCTATTTGTTTGATGACCATTTAGTCTTGGATTTGCACTCATGTGCTCTATGTCCATAATTCTAATACTTACAATGATATCCTTAAAATATTTGTGTGGTTATGGTCTTAGTTCTACATTCATGTGCCTAATTTCCTTGTTTATTACATTTGTGGAAATGACCCATGAACTTCTACTTAGGATTCTGATTTGTAGTCTTGCTCCAGCAAACATTAGTGGTATGACCCATCTTATCAAAATTAGGACAAGTAGGTTTGGAGTTGTTACCTTTGTTACTTCTTTCTTCACCACTTTTGGATGATTCTCCTTCTTCTATAGTAGTGTAACTCAATCTAGAAGTGTCTATGTTAGATCTAAGGGATCTCATCAATTGTTCAAAGTACTTGATGGCTTCACTAGGTTTTGTTGAAACTATCAGCAAACTCATTTTCTCTTTTTAGATCATTTCTCAGTTGTTCATTCTACAACTTAAATGTTGTGATCTCAATATCCTTTTTATTTAGTTCATGATTTGTAATAATCATTTTACCCAAAGTTTCCAATTGCATGTTAGAAATCCTAGTTACCTTTGATTTTTTCTCTTCAAGTCTATTGGTCAAAATCCTTTTTCATCTTCAACCATGACTTTGTCCTCTTTAGCTTTATTTTTCTGCTTGGTCACCTCACATAGTAATACTAATTGAACTTCTTCTTCTCTTTTGTGATTTTTGACCTCTTTAGTTAGGGTTCCATTCTTTTCTATTAGATCTACAACTGTAGTATATAAATCATTGGTGTTTCCATCTACAAACAATTCAATAGTGGTAATCTCTTGGTATTGTGTGTCATTCTCTTCAATAAGAATTTCCTTCCTTTTCTTTAGCAATATCTTCAAATCATTTCTTTATTCATTCAACTGATGTAAGGTAAGTTGTATTTCAATCTTCTAGTTCACAATAGTCTTTCCCAATATGTTCACTTCCATCTCCAAGATCTTTCCTCAAAGATGGAAAGCTCTATTTTTCTAGAGAACTCAACTCTAATAATAATTGTTGAAAATACAATAAGAAAGTAAACTCTAAGAGTGGGGTGAATCAACACTAAAAAAATTTAACCTCTAAAACTACTCACCAAACATCCATCTCATAATCTATGCATATAAACTGAAATTCCAAATTAAGAATATAAATTCATAGCATGAAAGTAAAATATTCAATGCATGTATGACACAGGATATTTGGTTACCCAGAAACCCTTCAAGGAGAAGGTAAAAAAGGGGTGGGGATGACACCCACAAATCTTAACTATTGCACTAATAAAGTGTATCCAATGAAGGTTACAATGTTTGACCATAAAACATGATCTACCCTATGAATGGTCTACCTTATTAAAGGCTTAAGAGATTGTTAGATCTTACCCTGTTAAAGGATTTAAACACCCTGCTAAAAATGTGCCTGGTAAAGGGACTTTAACTTACAATGAAGTAAGCACCCTATTAGAGGATTTATAGTAGCATGCCAAGAATACTTTTTTAAGAGATTTAAATAATTTTTTTATTAAAATATCTCAACAATTATCCTTTGGTTAGCACCTTTTTACTTGATGGGATCACCTCTATACTAAGGTGTACTTGATCCTTTCTGATCAGATGTGTCATTGTTGTCCTTTGATTCCTTTCCTTTGTTCCTCTTTAACTGATTCTACAATGTAACTCAATTAATAACACCTTAATCACCATGAATTCTCTATTTGTGCATGCAAACTCTGTTTAATTATCCTTAGATTTTGTTAAAATATTTAGGGTTTGTCTTCCTTAAGAAGACCTAGGTGACTTTGGGTGAGTTATGAATGAATGATAGTGATTAACCCATATTGTCACTTAAACCTTCCCTTTTTATAATTGGATGCATATAATGCATAGGGAATCAAAATTAAGATTTGTTCTTATGAACAAAGATCATAAAACAATCCTTAAGTCAACCCAAAAATGGTTTACATAGTAGTTTGTGCCAATATAAACAACTATGTCAATACTATATTACTTGGCATCTGAAGTCCCTAGTGCTCAACACTAATTTTAATTTCAATTTTTTCACTCAACATATGAATGAATCGACATGCACTACTTTCTTGACACTTGCATCACTTGGTACATACTATCTACTTGGCATCTGAGTTACTCGACACTTGAATGGCTTGGCAGTCACTATTTACTTAGCACAGTCTATCTTATTTGTTATGCTTGACATATATTACTTGTTTGATATGAACTAGGTAAATGACTTATAATTACTTAAGTTTATAGATGCTCACTTGTCAAAACTAATCTGAGATCAACACTATTGTGTAGTTGAGAATCTAAAAAGTATTTATCAAAGACCACATCTCTAATTACAAGAATATTACACACCTTAGGATCCATGATACAATATGATTTTGACTCTAAACTGTAGTAATATTTGTAGATGCCTATATATCAAAAAATGACTAGACAAGAAGATTCTATTGGAAGAAATCTTTGTGGATGATGCATTATTTTCTAGAAATGATGACTTATGCAAAGATTTTTCAAAAGAGATGAGTAAAGAATTTTAGATTTCCATGTTTGGAGAGATAAAATTATTTGTTGGATTATAGATTCAATCAAAGAAAGATGGTATCTACATTACTCAATCCAAATATATCAAGGAGATACTAAAGAAGTTTGAAATGGAGCATTCAAGACCAGATGGAACACCTATGTCTTCTAGACATAAGCTTTCCAAAAATGATGATTTCAAGAAGTAGATCAGATCACATGTAGATCAATGATTGGAAAACTACAATATGTAGTGTAGACAAGGCCTAATATTGCATTAGCAGTTGGTATGTTGGCAAGATTCTTAGAAAATCCTAAAGAAATTCACATGATGGAAATCAAGAGAATCATTAGGTATCTGATAGGTGCTGAAGACTATGAATTATGGTACAAAAAATGAGGCAATTTAGATATGAGAGCATTCAAAGATGTTGGTTGGCAAGGAAGTGTTGATGATAGGAAGAGCACTGGTGGTGGAGCATTCTTTCTTGGTAAAAGACTAGTGTCTTGGACAAGTAAGAAGAAGAATTGCATTTCTCAGTCTATAGTAGAAGAAGAGTATGTGGCAGCACTAGTTAATTGCTCCAATGTTTTTTGGTTCAAGCAACTATTGGAACATATGAAGGTAGAGATCAAGGATCCGGTGGCTATCTTCTATGATAACACTAGTGCAATTAATATATCAAAGAATCCTATGATGTATACCAAGACTAAGCACATTTCATTAAAATATCATTTTGTGAAAGAATTAGTGCAAGATAAAGAGGCAAGATTAGAATATGTGAATACTAAAGAAAAAATTGCAAACATATTCACTAAGTCATTACGTAAGGATGTATTTTTGTATCTAAGAGGAAAGTTAGCTATTATTCCCCTATCTAAAGCTCACTAAATGAAGATTAGTGATGTATCAACTAGAGCATGTTGAAGATCAATTAATTGATACAATATTGGAAATTACAAATTACATATGAATTAGTATATTAAGTACATTGATATCCCTTGAATATTGTCTTTGGTATGGGAGGTCAAGGAGGGAGAGTTTGTTTTCATATAGATCAAATAAGTTTTCTAAAGAGGGAGGGTATACATTTCATAGAAATTTTATAAAGGGAGAATTATTTGCAGAGATGTCAAAGAGGAAGAACTTTTTTTGATATAAAAGAGGCAGAGTTTTCTATCAGAAGAAGATGTTGAAGATAAATTTTGTTGACAAAGGGAGAAACTGAAGCCAAAGGGAGTTCACATTGATAGAGGGAGTTCTCAAGGATGAGAATCAAAATGAAACTAAGGGATTATTCCTAATCTATTTTTCTCTAAAAATTTCATTGTATTATGACATATTGTGTTTCCATCAATACCAAAGAGGAATATTGTTGAACATAATTGGTTTATTGTGTATTGCGTTTGATGTTACAAAAAGTGTCATATGTTTTCTAGATAGTTTACATGTCAAGCTCACTCGAGTGATGAAGACATTTTCCTAGAATTTCATAGTTTGCCAAGTTCAGAAGTCAGCGACTACTGAATTCACTTGGGCATCAAAGATAAGTTCGAAGAAGATGAGTGGTAATTGATAAAATAAGTTCACTCTATTACCAAAGAAATCTTGTGAATATCTATCATTAACCAAGCTCATTTGGTTAACACAAGAAAATCATTTTGAAGTTAGTGTCTACCAAGTAGGGTCGGCTAACAAAGGATTTTCTTGTTTTGGCATATTGAGTTCAATAGATTTTTTTATTGGTTTTAGCCAACTAAGGAGATGAATATTAATTGTTGTAAGACGTATTCAAGCCAAATTGATAATACATAAGGTATAAGTATAAGGTCAAGTTAAGGATTGAATATGTTGAAGTGAATAGAAGATTTTATGATGCTTAGAGGAAGTGAAACACAAGGATAAGAAGAGTATCCTTATGGAGCTACAAAGATACATTTGATCAGAAAGGATCAATTATACAAGCTAGAATTGAGACCTGTAATCAGAAATTTAGTTGCATAAAAAATAAGGTCATCTCATTGTTACTTTCTAACCATTGTAGTAGTGATCTAAATCTCTCAACAGAGTTGGCTTAACAACTATTTGTAAATTCTCTAACAAGGTGGTATTTTTATATTGAATTTTCTAAAGACCTCTAACAAGGCCACTCCTAAAATGGTGATTAAATCCACTAATAGGGTCACATATGACATTGTATTTTCTAACCTTTAATAGGGTTAGTTCCTAATAGGGCTCACTTAAGAATAGTGAAAAATAGTAACTATTTGCAATTGCTGGTTTTTTCCAAATTAGATTTCCACGTTAAATCTTGGTGTCAAATGTTTTCATGCTATTTATTTTATGTGTATGCAACTAAGTTAAGTAAGGTTAATTACATAAAATATCTTAAGATTTGCGTTTTAAGAATTTGCCGAGTGCCTATGTGTTTCCTGAGCATCAGTATTTTCAGTGAAGTTTATTTATGTACTAACATCTAAGGGATCTGAGATTTATTTTAGTGGTAATTGATTCACCTAGGTCCCCTCTCAACTACTCCTCTTATATTTCTAACAAAGGATGAGACATTCATGGATGATAGGTCTAGACCCCTTATGCTTATGGGTTTTAAGCCCAATTAGGAGAGAATTAACCAAGTAGTAAGGGACCGAGATTATTTTCTTATAATAGAAATTATTTAGTAAAACAAAGTGGTATTGATGAACCCTAGAAATCCTACCATCCAAAATGAAATGCAATCGCACACAAGTGAGAACCTCCTACCAGATATCCTTAATTTGAGAAAGATCATAGAATTTACCAACCTTCACCAATCTCACTTCCTCCTAGTCATTTTTGGGAAAGTTCTTGACTACCTCTTCTAAATATTTTTTGTTCTTGAAAAATCTCATATCTTCATTTGGTAGCCCAATAACCTCAATAATGGAATGAGCATTAATGATGAACTGTCTACCATAGAGAGTAACCTTGTCACCATCCCAAGATTAGTAGAAAATATTTGTCACATGAGGTCCGTAACCATGAATTTTTTCTATGTAAGTGGTCACCTTTCCTTTCTTGAGATGATGCCAAGCTTCCTTCTTCTTTTTCCATTTGTGGCACTTTCTGGGTTTGAACTTTTTTCCTTCCCCACCCATATTTGCATAAAGAACACCACTCTACAGAATGCAACTAGAAAAGATCAGAGAAAGATGTTAAGAGATGATCAAAGTATTTCCTTTTGAAATTGAAAATAATACCCACAATTTGTGGGAAGTACTAAAAAAGATGAATTCACAGAAACCTTTCCATTAGAACAATAAATGAAAGCATTGATGATATGAAAAGTGGAGGCTACAGGCATATCAAATATTGTTTTTCCCTTCTTGAGATATATTTCTTTCATAATTACATTTAGCAATTAGATCATCATCCATGCTTAGGTAGTCAATCCACGTGATGATATCATTGCTTTGAAATGTCATGTTAGCCATCCAATCAACCAACTTGTTTGTTTCATGGTAGTTATGAGAAATGAAAACTTTTTATCAAAAACCTTAGGTCTTCTTTACTTTCAAAAACATGGTTAGAAATAATCTAGGCATGATAATTTTTATTATTAAGGATATTGACAATATTTTTGGAATCCCTTTCTAGCTAGAGGTTCCTGCAACTAGTATCCTTAGCTAGTTTGATCATGTAATGAGCCCCTGCCATCTTGACTTTATGGCTAGAAGTAATCCGAAGAGGAATAGCCTTAGCTCATGTGATATTTCAATTAAAATCCCTTATAACTCCCCCCATACCCTGACTTCCCAAGATTCTCTTTGGAAGCCCCATCAAAACTAGCCTTAATCCAACCATTGGGAGGAGATAACTAGATGATATTTTCCCTTATATCATCTTGTTTAACTATGTAAGTTTGACCATGATGCTTCATGTTGAGATTAATAGAGGGGCCAAAGTGTGATAAAAAATTCTCCTTTATGTTTATGATAATTTTTTACTAATGACCTAGGAGGGGGTGCTAGTTTTACTAAAGATTTTGTCATTCCTTTCTTTCTATAAGCCCCAACAAATGTAGGGAAAAGACTAACGCCATAGGATGCAAGCATTTTCACCTTTGAAGGGGCTACTTCAAATTAAAAAATTATCAGCAAGATTCTCTTGAAAAGTCCATTGAATTTCCAAAAATTTCAAAATTTCATTCCAAACAACCCTAGAATAATAGAAATGCAAAAACATATGATTAACAGATTCTATATCCTTTCTACAAAGACAACACCAATTGATTAAGATCATCCCTCTTTTTCTAAGATTATTTATAGTGAGAATTTGATTTTGTAGAGCAATCCAAAAGAAAATCTCAATCTTAGGAGTTAAAAATTTGATCCAAGCTTTAACACACAGGACATCAATTCTCTTTTCTTGAAAGAGGGAAGAAAATTTGAAGTTACCACTTGGATGCAAAGTCTAGATGACTATATCTTGGAAGCTGAGATTGATACAAGAGGAAAAAAGAGAGAGTTGAATAGGACAAAGATTAATATCCAGAAAAGTTAGGTCTACCCATATGTTGTTAACCTAATAGTCATTAACTTGCACACTGTAGGTGTCTTTGTAGTACTCAATGATCTAGCCATTATTGTAAAGAAAATTTAGGGGAGAATCCCATAACTAGCTATCCTCCCATAAAAAAATAGTTTTACCATCACCCAACTTCCATTTACAACCTTTGGTCATAATACTCTTCGTATCTTGGATAGCTTTCCAAATGGAAGATACATTATCTAAATTATCAACAAAGAGAAATTAGTTCAAGGAGGAAGAGTGCTAAAGATATTCACTCTTCTAGATTTTATTCTAGTTCCTATCATTATTGAAGACTCTCCAACCTTGTTTAGCCAGGAGGGCTTTATTCATATCTCTGATAGGTCTAATGCCCAACCTTTCAAGATTCTTAGGCTTGTAAATAAAGTCCCAAGAAATAAGAGGAAGTCTTTTTTTATTCTAAGTCCTAGACTGCATAAAATTTCTTTGAATTATTTCTATTGTCTCAACATACTTAATCAACATTTTGAACAGACTAAGAGAAAATATGGAGAGACTTTGAAGACACTATTTTAGACGAGTAATTTTACCAACTTGACTTAGTAAAGTACCTTTCCAACCCACAAGTTTCTTGATGTGTTTATCAATGAGAATTTCCCATAAGGAGTTAGGTGCTTTGGAACAAAGGTCATGGCACAAGTATAATCTAGGAAGGGCAACAATACCACAGTACAAAATCCTAGAGATTTTACACTATTTCTTCAAGGGAGTGTTCATAAAATAGATATATCTCTTCCCCCAATTGATTAATTGAATAGAGACTTTAATATGAATATTTAAAGAATTCTTGTAACTCCTAGCTTCCTTAAACATAGAAATCCCCATTAGAATCATATTATCGACAAATTGTTCATGGGAATTTGCATTAGAAATAGAGGAGGGAAAGAGTCCATGGATGCAGCCTTGTGAAATGAGGTGGTTAATGTATCTCCCCAAACATTCAGCCATAATAAAAAATAAGATGGCAAAGATGGGATCCCCCTATTTGAGCCCTCTTGAAGGAGAGAAGAGATTAATGAAGAACCATTGACCAAGATAGCCATAGAAGTTGTTGGTGTTTTGAAATGTTATGGGTTTCAAATTACCAAAATGAGAATATGACACATCTAGGGGTAGCTAACTCCCATATTTAAAATATCATTTCAGACACTAGGCTAACTGTAAGGTTGGACTCTTCTTCTACTTTAGACTCTGCAAAACCTAAGTAGGTGGACCTCAAATTCAATTAATATGGTACCAGTGCAAAACATATTCCCGAATCTAACAAAGTAAATAACAACTGTCATATCTCCTAATAACTCATGTAATGACATAAATCTATAGTAGCAAATTTCAAATCTAGGAAATTCATAAGCTAAATGAGGGTTAGAATTTTAAGCTCTTCAACATGAAAGGGAAAAACATTTGATTAATGATGTTGAATTCAACAAACCCTCAAATATGCAATAGTATGAACAAGTGATCCTATAACTGATTAGTGCCTTAACCATTGGGAAATTCCATAAATCAATCACATACATATGGATACTTGAGACATATTTATCTATTTAGATATCTAATTTATCCATTCACCTTGTAAATAGACATCTATGCTCAATCTAAATCTCATTCTTACCTGATATCCTCCTTAATAAACTTACAACCTTGTTGATTTCCTTGAAGCATTTACATAACTGTTAGTTTGTGGTGACTAATCAAGAAAGTACTATACATGCTTCATAAATTCTCTGCGGTTTGGGGCATGGGCCAAAAAAAAAATTTTGGGCCATGGCCGACGTTGTGGCTAACATATGGATGACATGTTGTAACCCTAAAGTGGCATAAAATACTTGTATAAAAGGGCTCAGGGTTAGGTATTTTTCATAAAGTTGTGATGCAAAATTGGTTCTTGTAGTGGTATTAAGTTGTAAGGGATTACAGATTGTAATTAGGTTGTAATCACTAGATTGTAATAAGATCGAACTTGTTGTTTGGTGGATGTAGCCCAGGGATTGGGTGAACCACATTAAATCTTGGTGCCTTGTGTTCTTTTTTGTGTGATCTATTATTTTTTGTTATTGGTTATATATGCATTTAATTTTTATTTGTATCCATGGTTTAATCCTAACAAGTGGTATTAGAGCCTAGTTATTTTTTAGTTATCCTTTGTAGGAAAGTTTCATGGTTTAGTGGGAGTCTCACAATTGAGTGGGAGAGATGGTAGATGAGGGTAAGCTGAGGGTTGATAGGTTTAATGGGAAAAACTTTCAGTTATGGAAGATGCAAATGGAAGACTATCTGTATCATAAGGATTTATGGAAGCCGTTGAAGGAAAAGCCAAGAATCGAGGATCTATATCAAATGATGAATGGGATTTTTTGGACAGAAAGGCACTTGGAAGCATTCGGTCATGCCTGGCACCATCAATGGAATTTAATATTACAAAAGATGATAGAAGAGTGGTGAAAACCCTAATGACACTGTATGAAAAGCCCTCCGCTTCAAAAAAGGTATTTCTCATGAAGCGTTTATTTAATATGAAAATGAAAAAAGGTGGATCTATTGCAGATCATTTAAATGAGTTTAATACTATTACTAGTTAGTTATCTTTTGTGGGTATCAATTTTGATGAAGAAATTAGGGCTCTCTTGATTTTGTGTTCTTTGCTTGAAAGCTAGAATGGCTTGGTAATAGCTATGAGTAATTCTATTCCTAGATCTAGTATCCTAAAATATGATGATGTGATTGGTGTTATTTTGAGTAAGAAAACTTGTAGGAAAACCTTAGGTGGATCTACATCAAGAAGTGCTTTGAATACATAAAGCAGGGGTAGAATGACTGAGAGAGGAAGTAATTCTAGAAATCATGGAAAATCAAGAGGACAGTCAAAGGGGAAGAGGTCTCAATCGAGAGGACCAAACTACTACTGGTACTATGGGAAACCATGTCATAAAAAGGAAGATTGTTGGATTCGAAAGAAAAATGAAGGAGATCAATCAGATGGAGATAAGGAGGCAAATGTGGTAAGTAACAAATTTGAAGAGGATGCTTTGCTTCTATTTTTAGAAAGTGTTGATGATTCATGGGTTTTAGATTCTGGTGCTTCATTTCATGCTACACCTCATAGAGGTTATTTCATTGATTATGTCTAAGGGGATTTTGGGCTTATATATTTGGGGGATAATGAACCCTATCAGATTGTTGGAAAGGGAAAAATTAAGATTAAGTTGAAGAATGGGAATCACTAGCTACTACATGAGGTAAGACATGTTCCAACGCTGACTAGGAATTTAATTTTAGAAGAGCAACTTGGTGATGAGTGTTGTGTAGTTACTTTTAATGATAAAAATTGAAAGGTTTTAAAAGGTTCCCTTGTAGTAGCAAAAGGTGTGAAAGTAGACACATTATATCTTTGTACAGGTCATATTGTTCCTTCTACTTTAATTTTTTTAGAGAAAAATGAATGTTCAAGAACAATTGCTAGAGTTGAGCAGGGAGAACAAATAGCTGATGTAGATTCGGATACAACGCTATGGCACAATAGACTTGGGCACATGAGTGAGAAAGGTATGAAAGTACTTCATTCAAAGAAAGTTTTACTAGGTATAAAATGTGTTAATATGGATTTCTATGAAAGTTTTGTGTATGGAAAAAAAAAGAGAGTGAGTTTTTTAAAGACTGGGAAGGAAAACAAAAAGGAGAAATTAGAGCTTGTGCATACCGATGTATGGGGACCAACTCAGGTATCTTCCCTTGGAGGCTCATTATTATGTTACATTTATTGATGATTCAACTAGAAAGGTATGGATTTATTTTCTTAGATAGAAATTTGATGTGTTTCAAACTTTTAAGAAATGGAAATGCTTGGTTGAAAATGAGACTAGTAAGAAATTAAAATGTCTCAGATCTGATAATGATGGTGAGTATTGTAGTCATAAATTTGAAGATTATTGCTCCATTAATGGTATTTGTAGACATAAAACTATTCAAAGGACTCCATAGGAAAATGGAGTGGTTGAACGCATGAACATGACTATAATGGAATGTGCAAGGAGCATGAGGTTGCATGTTGGGTTGCCCTTACAGATGTTGGTAGAGGCTTTCAATATTGCTATATATTTGATTAATAGAGGTCCCTCTACTCCTTTGGGCTGTTTTATTCTAGAGGAGGCATGGACTAGTAAGAAGGTGAGTTATTCTTTTCTCAAAACCTTCCGTTGTGAAGCATTTGCTCACATAGATTCTAAAAATAGAGCCAAGCTAGAAGCTAAGTCAAAGAAATATGTATTTTTTGGAAATGGCATTAATGAGTTTGGTCATAGGCTTTGAGATTTTGAAAATCATAAAATTGTAAGAAGCAGGGATGTCATATTTAATGAGAAAGTGGTGCACAAAGATTTTTTGCAGCAACATGAGAAGAAAGAAGATGATTATGTAGTGCTGAATGATACTCCAAAACCTAATGTTCCAGCCATTCCTCATGATGTTCAACAACTACAACAACAAATACCACACACACCAGTGAATGTTAGATGATGAAGAAGGAAAATTAGACCTCCACAAAGATTTTCTCCCTCTTTGTATTCAATTTTACTTACTGATGCTGGTGAACCTAAATGTTATGATGAAGCTGCATAGGTGGATACTAAGATTCAGTGGGAGTCTGCAATGAAATATGAAATGGACTCCTTGCTAAAGAATAAGAGATTGGATTTATGTAAGTTGCGTGCAAGTAAAAATGCTTTATGGAATAACTAGATTTATAGGTTAAAAGAAGAGGATGGAGGTAAGAAAATATTTAAAGCCAGGTTAGTTGTGAAAGGATTTGCATAGAAAAAGGGAATTGATTTTGATGAGATATTTTCTCCTGTTGTTAAAATGACTTCTATCTATACTATTTTAAGTCTAGTGGAAACTGAAGATTTTCATTTAGAGTAGTTGGATGTCAAAATAGCCTTCCTTCATGGTGATTTCAATGAAGAGATATATATGGCTCAGCCATAGGGATTTGCGGTCAAAGGTAAGGAGAACTTAGTGTGCAAATTGAAGAAAAGTTTATATGGCTTGAAGCGGGCACCTTGGCAATGGTATCTAAAATTTGATAGTTTTATGCATGAGCATGGTTATAGTAGGTGTCATTTAGATCATTGTGTCTACTTTAAGAGGTTGGATGATGATAGCTACATTATTTTATGTTTATATGTTGATGATATGCTTGTAGTTGGGTAACATGGATCACATTAAGGGGTTGAAAAGACAATTAGCACATGCATTTGCTATGAAGGATTTGGAGGAAGCCAAAAAAATTGTTAGTATGAAGATTTGCAGAGATTGAAAAAATAGAACATTGAGAGTATCTCAGGTTGATTATGTTGAGATGGTGTTGCAACGTTTCTCTATGGAGAATGCTAAAGCTATCAGCACACCTTTACCTGGTCATTTGAAATTGACTAAGGAGATGTGTCCAAAGACACAAGAAGAGGAGGATAAGATGTCCAAGGTACCCTATGCTTTAGCTATAGGAAGCTTGATGTATGCTATGGTATGTACTAGGCCAGTATTGCACATGCAATGGGAGTTGTTAGCAGGTATATGAGTCATCCAAGAATTGAGCATTGGAATGTAATCAAATGGATTCTTAGATATTTGAGAGGAACATCCAATAAGTATTTACACTTTGGGAGCTCTACTACTAATTTACAGGGCTATGTTGACTCATACTTGGCAGGGGATATTGATACTAGGTGGAGTACTATAGGTTATGTCTTTATTGTTGGTGGGGCAACTGTGAGCTGGGTTTTGAGGTTACAAGAGGTTAATGCTTTATTCACTATAGAGGTAGATTATGTAGTTTCTACAGAGGTAGCCAAGGAGATGATATGGATTTATTTATTCTTGCAAGAATTGGGACATCCTTAGAAGGATAATTATTTTTTCACAGATAGTCAGAGTGTCATTCATCTTGCAAAGAATTCAGCTCTGCATTCAGAAAAAAAAATTTGGGTTGTGGCCGATGTTGTGGCCGACATATGGCTGACATGTTGTAACCCTAAAGAAGCATAAAATACTATATAAAAGGGCTTAGGGTTAGGTATTTTTCACAAATTTGTGATGCAAAATTGTTTCTTGTGATGGTATTGAGCCGTAAGGGATTATAGATTGTAATCACTAGATTGTAATAAGATCGAACTTGTTGTTTGGTGGATGTAGCCCAGGGATTGGGTGAACCATGTTAAATCTTGGTTCCTTGTGTTCTTTTTTGTGTGATCTATTATTTATTGTTATTGTTTGTATTTGCATGTAATTTTTATTTCTATCTATGGTTTAATCCTAACAATAACTCCTTGAATTATAAGCAACAATGAAACAACATATAGCCTTAAGGGACTACAACTATGACCTAGGCCCTTTGTTCAATGATCATAAACCATTACAGTTCATTGAGAAAGGAGACAAGATTTAAGATGAAACTCTACATTTGATGTTCTTTGTATTAATTTCCTTGAAATAATACATTCATATGCATGAAATCAAAACATAAAACACCTAATAGATTTGAACTCATTCTATAATCTACACTACTACTATTCATATAAGAGAATTATGTTAAAAGAATTGTGTCACAATCAAGGAAACATGTCAAAACCTGGAACCAATGGTCTCACAATGAAAAACTAGAACCCCAAATGGTATCACAACAATGAAAACTTTTTTTTCCCAAAAAATATTGGAACCTCTATAATGAGAAAGAAAGAGAATGATATAGGAGGAAGTGAATTCCCAGATCTACTCTATAACTGACATGTGTCCACTTGGGAAACCTCCTCAACAAGCTAAAAAAATCTCTCTAATCTCTCCCTATAACTCCAAATCAAACCCCCGTCATTGTGGCCTCAAAAGCAAGAAATATCTGAGTAAAAGACAAAATGTAATAACTAGACCCAAATATGTGCCAATTGACCAATTTGGGGCCAAAACACAACAAGGCTTCAAAATACTCAGATACAAGGGTTACTAGACATGTTTTAGGTGTTTCTCCACTGAATTCTCTGATTGGCAACTCAAAATACCTGATGAAACACACAAATCAATTGGAGAGACAAAACCTCCTATAGCATGAACCAACAACCACTTGTGCAAAAACTAACTTCATATTTGGAAAGGTCATCTCTTCTGAGTTCTAATGGTATATTGGAGTGACCATTTTAGATAAAAATTGCCCCTGTTATGCCTCTTTGAAGTTTAGGGTCCTTCTCATGGCTTGCATAGCATTTGCATAGATATTTTACTATTTACCTATAGTTTGAACTATATGGTAACTCTAAATTTATTTAAAAGGAGATGCACATGATTTTGAGGCCAGATTAATAAAATATTAAAATTTACACTTTCTTCAAATTTCTCTCATTTTCTATCTGGGTCAAACCTGTTGACCATCCTGATACGACATGTTGAGTCTAGATTGGTTCCTTTTTTGCACAGTCATCCATCCCCACCACTTGGATGCCACGTGTCAGCATTTGATTTTTCCTTACATTCTACCATGTTAGCATGCCACCTCATCATGCCACCTCATTAGTTGCTATGTCACTACCTGAGCCAACATCTTCCATGTCATCAACAACATAGCGACATTGTGACATGTGTCATCTTTTGCCATGTTAGCACCTTGCAAAGCATTCCATGTTAGGAACCTGCACCATGTGTCCCCATTAGATTGGTCCACCTTGCCGCTATGTCACTACCACATGTCAACTTTCTATTGTGTTGCTATGCTGCTGTAGTATTTATCAACCAAATTCATCTTCACGACATAGCAACATCCATCAAATTTTCCATGTGGCATGATCTGGTGCATCAATGATATTTTCTTGCCATGTCATAACCTACCTTGAAATCCATGCCATGTGGCAACTTATGGTTGGTCCAAAACTCTGCATTACCACTGATTCATCTTGTACACACACTATTGGTTTCCACTTGTCACTACTTGATTCACTGACCACATCTACATGTGGGACCCACATTCTCTTTTTGCCTTTGCTAGATTTCAAAGTTCCCCAGTGGGTCGCTAGCCAGAATCTTCATTTCTTGGGAGGTTGCCATGTCGCTACTAGTGAGACCCTCCCATTTTCTGGTTGTGACATGGTGACCATTGGAAACTTTAGATTTTTTGGCACCTATTTGCATTTTCCAACATCCTTGCATTTCACAGTGACCTATATTTACATTTCATTTCAAAATTTATTACCTATTGCCTCAAGCTGGTTGGCCAAGTGGACCCCTCCTATGCAAGACCACCTTCAAAAGGCACTTGTCTTAAGACAACATCTTTATGTTGTGGTTTTCAATTTAAACACTCAAAATCTCCTGATGTAATCAGTGTGGGACAAATTTTTTATATGGTTCCCCCTGCTCATCTATGTGCTCAGCCCCCTTCTTTTTTCCCACAAATTCCTCTTCTTCATGTGTGGCTTCTTCCCTTTGAATGTGCTAGGTGCTTCTTAGTTTGCAAGCTACGGCTCCCTCTTGACATGGATGTTTCTTTTTATTCTCTTGTTCTTGCTATTGAAACAACTGATTGTAACAAAAAAGACCAATTCAGAGGGATATAAAATGTGGGCTTGACTTAATCACTTTCTTTGTTCAAATTATCCTACCATTTTGTCAGTCAAAAAATGAGATGATGAAGGGATGAATTCTAAAGGTATCGATGACATTTTAAATGTTTTCCAAACTAACCATGTGGATTTTAAATTACTTTCTAATTCTTAACCTTCTTTTGTAGACATCTCATGCGGCTGCTCCTTTTTTAATCTTGCAACGGCTTCCCCCAAGTTTGTTGTTTCCGCCCTTTTCTCCTTCTTGGTGGCTCCCAAGACACCTCCCAACATTCTTTCACATGCCATGGAGATCCTTTTGTTTTTTTCATGGGCTCTTCCTACTGAAAGGTGTGTGCAACTTTCTTCTTGTTGTCTTGTCTTTACTTTCTCCCTAGGCATGACAGTTGCTCTTTGTTATGGAGGAAAAGTGTTGTGTAACCCTCAATGAGCATAGTTGAAGCAAAGGCAGAAGTAGAGGTGGAGGGCAATGAAGATCGAGAGACATCCTTAGTGTGGGAAGAAAGGTTACTGGCAGTGAAAGTGGGTCTTTTATGCATGGCCCCTAATCCTTCTTGGCACTACTTTTAGTTTGTTCATACTTATGTAACCAAAAGTTGTTGGTGATGTCCTCTAGCACAATCATCTATGTTGCAAAGACTTTACTTATTCACTTCCTTAACACATGAAGCTTTGAATTTTTCCAAGCCATGAGCTTTAAACATAATAGTATTGTGTGTTCTTTGAAAGAATAGCCATTCATGCCTCTTGGCTGGCCACATCTAGAACCTCCTTAACATACATCATAGTTGGAGCCATCAATGCTTCTCTCAATGTAAATTGCTCATTCTCACCTCCAGGGAGTGGATCATTAATAGATAGGCCACTATGTTCTAGAACCCTTCAGACAAGAAAAAATCCATTTGAATACATCCCACTTGACAGAAGCCCAATTAGAACATCACCAATTGTAGTTTTATTGCCATCTATTTTTTCTTGTCTAGAGCAAGTTTTATAGCCATAGTGAAACTAGTGCTTGTTATCCATCCATGCCATTTCTTCAATGTCATGTTATAAGAATTTTTACATGCTTCAGTCATTGACCAATCTAGATACTCATTTCAACTTATATTCTACATCATTTTTTTTGTATAAGATAAGCTTATGTAGAATTACAGAAGACTACTAGGCATGCAAGAAGATTTAGCCATCTTCAACATAAAATGGAAGCACCTATCACAAGTACATGTCATGGACATTACATGAAGATCTATCATGCAATATTGGTTCATTTTATTCTCAGATTCGGTCTTTAAACACAAGTGTGCACATAGGGGAATCATAATGAGTAAAGGTCATTTCACTATTGCTTTCAAGACTAAAGCAGAATCAACCTAGTGGAAATAGTCGGGCCCTAAATGGATCAGAGTAAAAAAAAAATTCTTTCAAAGCACCTGAAATGCCAAAGTGATCCATTCACCCTCTCAAACTAATTAGAATCAAGTTAAATCACTGAGCCATCAAATAAAGCTCACTTTACCACTTATTTACAAACTGTGACTTTTTGCTAACAAGACTTGTCAGCTAGCTTTAAAAATTGACATGAACATCTGACCGGGGTCTAAAATTGAACATACTAATTCTCTATTCTACAAAATTACACCCTGTCAAATTTTTTCTCATGAAAAATTTGGGTTCAAAAGATATTGACCAAAAAATTTTCCCTTTCAAAACTACCAGCAAGAAAACAAGTTAGAAAACAACAAAACACATTCAGAATTCGCTTCAGAAACTGGGCAAACTAACACACGAGAAAAAATTAATTGGGTTGTTAGTTCACTACCATGAGGAAAGTATAAATTTGGGATTTTGGCTCATGATGAATAATTTTTCGCAAATGATGAGCAACCAAAGTAGGCTGCTCAAAATTTTCAAATTGAAACAATGGTAGAAAAACATTTTTTGCAAATGGAATTGACCTGGGAAAGTGTGTAGATGCATTCATCAAGACTTGAAAATTGGCACACTTGAATTATTTTTAGAGTAAAACATAGTGGTACAATTCATTCAATCTCACCTATCACAAATTTTGAATTATTACATCATGAACAGGGTTTCTGACAAATCTGCTCCTTTTGACACCAATAAAAAGATAGAAATTGCATTTGGAATTGCATTTGAAAACTAATCAAATGGATTCATCATAGTCTCAAAATTGAAACATAACATGTCTCTAACCTCTAAAATGTAATGCAAAAGGAAATTCAGCATTCTAGTCAACTAGGTCAAAAT
This sequence comes from Cupressus sempervirens, assembly GCA_028749045.1. Taxonomy (NCBI): domain Eukaryota; kingdom Viridiplantae; phylum Streptophyta; class Pinopsida; order Cupressales; family Cupressaceae; genus Cupressus; species Cupressus sempervirens. The sequence continues at coordinate 962,077,307 of CM053787.1, read as the reverse complement.
TATTATAGGTTAGATAGGGCGTCCCAAAATAAGGAACAAATGACATTAGCATGACATCAGTAAATGACAAACTTTGAGGGATTCAAAACCTAGTCAAATGGGCTTGAAACAACTTGAAATATAAGACATAGGCTCTAAGGTATGGAAATTAAACACTCCCAAAGCAGAAAGTTATGAAATATTACTGGGTGTGAGATATTTAGTTGCAAATACAAGCTCCTATCATTGTTTGACACAACTGAAAATGCAAAACTGACAATTGTTGAAAATGGGACTTCACCAAATGACTCGAAATAACAATTTAACTTCATGGAACCAATAGACATACTGAATGGAAGGTGTTAGAAACATTTAAGAACCTCTTAGGCCTCAAACAAATAGTCAGGTACATATGCATTTAAAAGTTTTTATAGGGCTTAATTTCTCAATGGTACTCAAAATTTGGGCTTCAATTTTGAGTCCCAATAGTGGTTCTGTCTGGGGATACATTTCCCTTGTAGGGATGGAAAGGATTTAAATCTCTAGAAGAAGCAGACCACTCACTTGAAATAGCAAAAACTTCCTCTCGGACAACTTTATTGAAGGTAGGGAAACAACAACCTCTATTATGTACACATGATGACCCTGAGCCACCGAACTTGAACAAAAACCTTTACCTCTATCAAAAATTTGATTTTCATCTAAACTTGCATGAGGTAAACTAGAAATACTTCCCTTATCAGCTTCACTAGTTAGATTATTATTCTAAATCAACTCACTTAGCAAAATTGAATCTAAACCTTGACTTTCACAGTGCATATAAAAATTTGATTCTCTTTCTTCAACAACTTGCTCATTATGAAAGTACTAATCAACATGCTCAAAAATATTAGATTAAAATTGAAGTCCTTCTCCAACAAATGAATCATGCATGCTACTAGTCTTGAATATGAAGGAATCATATTCAACATGGGGAAAGGGATCACACATACCTTGAAAATGTGTATCCTTATGCATAACCAGATTGCACTCAAATGAACACTCTGATTGGTACTCACACATGTCATCAATGTTAGAATCTAAAACTAATCCATAATCTTCAAATGGTTCCTCACAATCAGCAAAAATATTAGTCTTCAAATTAGAAAGTTCATCATAAAACTCATTTCAAGGTGCATGCTAATTTTCATTAACAACCTCATCAAATACCTTGTTATTCATATAATCATCATTTTCATTATCAAACTTAGAAGAAGAAAAATCTTATCTCTCATAGCATTAGGATAATGTATCATCATTAAGATCATCCCCAACTAAATCTGAACCATCCATGTGTTCTTCAAAAAGAGGATTGATAACTCCATGCAAAGTGCCTTTGTAGACATTATGATGAGTGATGTGTTGATCAACGTCAAACTCCTCTCCATATAATGGATTAATGAAAATTTTAAAACCATTTCTAACATCACTATCATGGACACTTTCAGCATATGAAGAAGAAAAATTAGAACCACCACAAGAAGACACACCATCAACTCTATCAACGAAGCATGCAAAATATGAATCAATATTACTTACATTGTCTCCATTAAGGTGATTCAAATGTCTTGCAAACAAATCATCATTTATATTACCAATAGGTGTTGATGCATTAATCTTAGGATCACTCATATATTGATCATCACTACACACATCCTCAAGACATTCTTCTACATGATTAGGTAATCTGTCCTTAGGGATAATCTCTTTCTCTTCATATTGTGTAGACAAATCTTCTTCATAAATTTCAATCTCAAACTGATTTACACAATTCTACAATGGAATTTCACTTTTAGATTTAGAAATAGTACTCATACCTTTACTCACGTAAGAGTATTCACTTCTGTCATTACTTTCTTCTTCCCAATTTTCATCTGATTCACATGAAGATGAATATGTACTAGCACTATCCTCTTCTTGACTCAAGCAATAACTCTTGCCATTGTCTTCACATGATGCTCCTTCACAATATGTCAGATCAAAAAATTCACCTTCATCACTTGATGCATGAATTTCAACTTCTTCATCCTCATTTTGAGATGAATACCTTTCCTGCTCATGACTCATTATGTTTTTATTACAATGTAAATCATTAATAGGAGAAGGAATGACTGAGCTTACATCTTGTATGTATGATTCATCAAGTGAACTAACTTTATGTTCTACTATTGTAATACTACAAACATGTGCATTCAATTTAGCAAGAAGGGAAACATTTCATCTTTGCAACAAAGAGACTTTATCTTTACATGTTTGTATTTCTAAAATTTTAACAAAATTATCTACAACAGTAGGGGTACCTATTTGCTGATCTGAAAATAAACACTCCTTTTGACATTGATTTTTCCTTTGCACCTCATCTTGCTGGCAAACAGTTTTAGAGAAATGACTTCTAGTTAAGCCATACTTTATGTTATTTTCAATTTCTATAGCCATCATGAACGCCTGATGCAAAGTTTTAAGTTCCTTATCTCTCAATAAGTAGCTCATCTTCTTATCAAATGCATGGAGATAAACCACTAAACACACTTGATCATCTGGCTTATAACTTTTAGGAATTTCATTCAAAACCTTTGCAAATCTGATATTAAAATTAGGAACTAGTTCATCATTCCTGATTAGAATTTTCAAAAACTTATCAAAATAATCAGAGATGCTTACTCTTTCCCCAAACTACTTCATGAAGGCTGAAAGTAATTCGTCCCAAGATAAAATTGAACATGCTAGCAAAAAGGAAAACCAATCCCTAGCATCCCCTTCTAAAGGTTAAACAAACAATTTTATATGAATGTCTTCATGAGCAATTTCAAAATCACCAATCAAATCACTAAACAACTGAATATGATGACTGGCTAAATTTTCATGGTTCCCACCAAACTTAGGCAAATACTTTCAAAGATTGTGAGGCACAAGGTTTGGAAAACCATGAATGACAACAAAAATTAATGGCATATATCTCTTGGTAGAAATAGATATATAACTCACACTAATCAACTGCATACTATGTGAAGGGGAGTTTGACATTTCTAACAAGTTTAGAACTCATTCACCATAATTACTTTTAGGATTCATTACTTGTAGTGGATCTAAAAATCTTTCTACCAATTCAAACTCAAAACATACTTCAAAATACGAAAATAGTTGTTGAATCTATTCTTCACAAAGTATGTTGAGATGAATTAAACCAATCTCCTACTTTGTGCTGCAATTACCACTTGATGGAGAAAATTTTGTTGAGCTTACTTTCATGGAAATGAAATCTCGTGAAAGTGGAAAAAAACTTTTAGTGTTGCTGCATGAAAACATTGATCTGCTGATTGGCAATAGGTGTTGGTTTCATTTCTTCACAACACTGATCAAATACTTATAGAGCCACCATCTCCTTGAGGAGAACAAACTAAAATCACTACTATGATTCACTTTAACATTTAATATTTCTTATAAAAAAAAATCAAACCAACACTTTAAAACTTATCAATCAAGAATTCATATATTCTCTCTTCTTCCTTACAATTTATCATGAACTTTCAGATATGCACAATTTAGTTGAAATGTCCTAAAAACATTTATATGTAACTAATCTGCACTAGTTTAGAGATTTCTTAGAGAGTCACCACTCACAATTATGAGAAAGATTTCAAATATGATTCATACATTGACAAATCTAAACTGGATTTTCAACTTGTAAAATTTGCAAAACTTCAAAAACTTAGAAGAAAGAAACCACTTTAAAACAATTCTGACTTTGAATTGATAGCAACACTTTGAAAACCAAATGGACTGAATTTATTGGAAATAGAACTTAATAGAAATATAGCCTACAATAAATCCTTCAAATATACTATTGTATTGAACAAAGCATCACTAGGGTGCATGACATTTAAGTAAGAAAACTAGAAAAACACATTAGAGAATTTACTATTGCAACCTTTTCATGCACTTCTCCTACTATATTGAATCTCCTTCTTTTAAATTCTCAAGGTTTGTCTATTATTTAGATTCAGTACAATCCCCAGTATAGTTGCCATTTTGTTGGTGTTTTGAAGCATTATATATTTCAAATTACCCGAATGAGAATATGAAACATCTAGGGGCAGCTAGCTCCCATGTTTAACATATCATTTCAAACACCGAGCCAACTATAAGGCTAGACCCTTCTTCTACTTTAGGCTCTATAAAACCTAGGTGGGTGGACCTCAAATTCAATTAATATGCTACTAGTGAAAAAAATATTCTTATATCTAACAAAGTAGATAAAAACCCTTATATCTCCTAATAACTCATGTAATGACATAAATCTACAGTAGCAAATTGCAAATCTAGGAAATTCATAAGCTGAGTGAGGGTTATACTTTTCAGCTCATCAACATGAAAGGGGAAAATGTTTGATTAATGATGTTGAATTCAAAAAACCCTCAAATACGCAACAACATGAACAAATGATTCTATAACTGATCATTTCCTTAACCATTGGGAAATTCCATGAATCAATCACATACATATGGATACCTGAGACATATTCATCTAGTCAGATATCTGATCCATCCATTCACTTTGTAAATAGACATTTGTGCTCAATCTAAATCTCATTCTTACTTGATATCCTCCTCAATAAACTTGCAACCCCATTGATTTCCTTAAAGCATTTACATAACTCCTTGAATAATAAGCAATACTTAAATAACATACAACCTTAAGGGATTGCAACTATGACCTAGGCTATTTGTTCAAAGATCATAAAACATTATAGTTCATTGAGAAAGGAGATAAGATTTAAGATGAAACTCAACATTTGTTGTTCTTCATATCAATTTACTTGAAATAATACACTCATATGCAATAAATCAAAGCATAAAACACCTAATTGATCTGAACTCATTCTATAATCTGCACTATTGCTATTCATACCAGAGAATTATGCTAAAAGAATGGTTTCATAGTCAAGGAAACATGTCAAAAAATGGAACTAGTGGTCTCACAGTGAAAAATTGGAACCCCTAATGGTATCACAGTAATAAAAACTTTTTTTTGCCAAAAAAATTGGAACCTCTACAATGAGAAAGAAAGAGAATGATATAGGAGGAAGTGAATTCTTGGATCTACTCTGTAACTGACATGTGTCCACTTGAAAAACATACTCAACAAGTCAAAATTTTTTTCTCTAATCTCTCCCTATAACTACAAATCAAATCCCCATCATAGTGGCCTCAAAAAGCAAGAAATATCTGAGTAAAAGACAAAATCTTATAACTAAACTTGAATATGTGCCAATTGACTAATTTGGAGCCAAAACACAAAAAGGCTTTAAAATACTTAGATACAAGGGTCATTGAACATGTTTTAGGTGTTTCTCCATTGAATTCTCTGATTGGCAACTCAAAATACTTGATGAAACACACAAATCAATCAGAGATACAAAAGCTCCTGTAGTGTGAACCAATGACCACCTGTGAAAAAACTAACTTCATTTTTAGAAAGTTCATCTCTTCTAAGTTTTGACGGTATATTGGAGCACCCATTTTTGGAAAAAAATTGCCCCTATTACTCCTCTTTGAAGTTCAAGTTTGTTCTCATGGCTTTAATAGCATTTGCACAAATATTTTATCCTTTACCTATAGTTTGAACTATATGGTAACTCCAAAATTATTTAAAAGGAGATGCACATGATTTTGAGGTCAGAGTAATAAAATATTAAAATTTATGCTTTCTTCAAATTTCTTTCATTTTCTATCTAGGTCAAACTTAATGACCAGCATAATACCACATGTTGAGTCCTAATTGGTTCCTTTTTTGCACAGTCATCCATCCCTACCACCTGGGCACCATGTCTTAGCATTTGATTTGTCCTTATGTTTTGCCATGTCAGAATGTCACATCATCAATCACTATGTCACTATCTGAGTTAGCATCTGCCACATCATTAGTGACATAGCGACATTGCAACACATGTCATCCTCTACAACATCAACAACTTGGGAAGCATGCCACATTAGGAACCTCTACCACATGTCACCATCTGACTGGTCCACCTTGCTGCCATGTGTCAACTTTCTATTGTGTAACTATGTCACTATGTTATCCATCAAGCAACTTCCTCTTCACAACATAATGACATATGTCAGATCTGCCATGTGGCATGATCTAGTGCATCATTGAGATTTTCTTGCCACATCACATCTTGCCTTGAAATCCATGCCATGGGGCACCTTCTCATTGGTCCGAAAATCTGTATCACTACTAAGTCATCCTTTACACACACTGTCAGCTGCCACTTGTCACTACCTAATTTGTTGACTACATCTACAGGTGGGACCCACATTCTCCTTTTGCCTTTACCAGATTTATGAGTTTCTTTGTGGGTTGCTAGCCAGAATCTCCATTTCTTGGGAGCTTTCCATGTCGCTACCAATAAGACCCTCCCATTTTCTAGTGGTGACATGGCGACCACCAGAAACTTCAAATTTATAGACACCTCTTTGCATTTTTCAGCATCCTTGCATTTCAAGATGACTTCTATTTGCATTTCATTTCAAAATTTATTACCTGTCAACTTAAGTTGGCTAGCCAAGTGGGCCCCTCCTGTGCAAGCCTGCCTTCAAAAGGCACTTGTCTTAAGATAACATCTTTATATTGTGGTTTTCAATTTAAACATTCAAAAGTTCCTCACATAATCAATGTGGGACAAATGTTTTATATGGGTTCCCCTACTCATCTCTATGCTTGGCCCCCTTCTTTTTCACCATAAGCTACTCCTCTTCATGCGTGGCTTCTTCCCTTTGAGTGCACTGGGTGCTTCTTAGTATGCAAGTTATGGCTTCTTCTTGACATGGGCATTTCTATTTATGCTCTTGTTCTCAATACTAAATCGGTCAATTGTAACAAAAAAAACCATTTTGGAGGTATATAAAATGTGGACTTGACTTAATCACTTTCTTTGTCCAAAGTATCCTTCCATTATGTCAGTCAAAAAATGAGATGATGAAGGGATGAATTCTAATTGTGTTAGTGACATTTTAAATGTTTGCCAAACTAACCATGAAGATTTTAAATTACTTTTTGATTCTTACTCTTGTCACATGGACATCTCTTGTAGCTGCTCCTTTTTTAATCTTGCAACAACTTCCCCCAAGTCTATTGTTGCCACCCTTTTCTCCTTCTTGGTGGCTCCCAAGATGCCTCCCATCTTTCTTTCACATGTTGTCAACCTCCTTCTTTTGTTTTTGTGTGGGCTCTTCCTACTGAAAGTTACAAGCAACTTTCTTCCTGCTACCTTATCTTTACTTTCTACTTGGGCATGAAAGTTGCTCTCTTTTATGGAGGAAAAGTGTTTTGTAACCTTTAATGATCATGGTTGAAGCAAAGGTGGAAGTGAAGGCAGAAGGTGATGCAAATCCAGAGACATCCTTAGCGTGGGAAGAAAGGTTACTCATAGTGAAAGTGGGTCTTTTATGCATGACCCTTGATCCTTCTTGGCGCTACTTTTAGTTTGTTCATACTTATGTGACCACAAGTTGCTAGTGACATCCTTGAAAAGACTTTACTTATTCACTTCCTAAACACATGAAGTTCTAAATTTTCCCAAGCCATGATCTTTAAACATGTTACTATTGTGTACTCTCTAAAAGAATAACAATTCTTGCCTCCTGGTTGACCATATCCAGAACCTCCTTAACATAGATCATTGTTGGAGCCATCAATTCTTCTCCAAATGTAACTTTCTCATTCTCACCTCTAGGGAGTGGATCATTAATAGACAAGCCACTATGTTTTAGAACCCTTTGGACAAGAAAAAATCCATTTGAATGCATCACACTTGATGGAAGCCCAATTAGAACATCACCAATTGTAATTTTCTTGCCATCTATTTTTTCTTGTCTAGAGAATATTTTATGGCCATAATGAAACTAGTGCTTTCTATCCATCCATGCCATTTCTTCAATGCCATGTTATAAGAATGTGTACATGCTTTAGTCATTGACCTATCTAGATACTCATTTCAATTTATATCCTACATCCACCTTTTTTGTATGAGATAAGCTTATGTAGAATTGCAGAAGACTACTAGGCATTCAAGAAGATTTAGCCATCTTCAACATAAAATGGAAGCACCTATCATGAGCACATGTCATGCACTTTGCAGGAATATCTATCATGCAATATTGGCTCATTTTATTCTCCCATTTGGTCTTTAAACACAAGTGTGCACATAAGGCAATCATAATGAGTAAAGGTCATTTCACTATTGCTTTCAAGACTGGAGCAAAATCAACTTGGTGGAATCAGTAGGGCCCTAAGTGGGTTTGACTAAAAAAAAAATCATTTTGAAGCACCTAAATTGCCAAAGTGATCCATTCACCCTCTCAAACTGATTGGAATCAAGTTTAATCACTGAACCATCAAATAAAGCTCACTTTACCACTTATTTGCAAACTAAGACTTTCTACTAACAAGGCCTATTAGTTGAATTTAAAACCCAAACATCTGACCAAGATCTAAAATCAAACATTCTAATTCTCTATTTTTCAAACTTACACCCTGTCAAATCTCATCTCATGATGAATTTTGGGTGAAAAGATATTGACCGACAAAGTTTCCCTTTCAGAACTACCTATGAGAAAACAAGTTAGAAAACAACAAAACACATTCAGAATTCACTTTAGAAACTAGAAAAACTAATACTTGGGAAAAAAAAAATTGGGGCATTAGTTAACTGCCATGAGGAAAGTATAAATCTAGGATTTGGGCTCATGACAAATAACTGGGCACAAATGGTGAGCGATCAAATTAGGCTACTCAAATTTTTTAGATTGAAACAATGGCAGAAAATTGTTTTTTGCAAATTGAATTGACCTAGGAAAGTGTGCAAATGGATTCATCAAGAATTGAAAGTTGGCACACTTGAAGTATTTTTAGAGTACAACACCATTAAAAAGATAGAAATTGCATTTGGAATCACATTTGAAAACTGATCAAACAAATTCGTCATAGTCTCAAAATTGAAACATAGCATGTTTTCGACCTCTAAAATGCAATACAAAAGGAAATTCAGCATTTTTGTCAACTAGGTCCAAATTATTATAGGTCAAATAGGGCTTCCCAGAATAAAGAACAAATCACATCAACATGACATCAGTAAATGACCAACTTTGAGGGATTTAAAACCTAGTCAAATGAACTCAAAATGACTTGAAATTTGAAAATAGGCTCTTAGGTATGGACAATAAACACTTCCAAAGAAAAAATTCTTTAAAAATTACTAGGTGCAAGATATTTAGTTGTAAACACAGGCTCCCATCATTGTTTGATATTAGGTGAAAATGCAAAATTGACAATTGCTCAAAATGGGACTCCATCGAATGACTCAAAATGACAATTTAACCTCATGGAATGCATAGACATACTGAATGGAAGGTGTTAGAAACATTGAACACCTCTTAGGCCTCAAATGAATAGTCGGGTACATATGCATTTAAAAGCATTTATAGGGCTTAATTTCTCAATGGTACTCAAAATTTGGGCTTCAATTTTGAGTCCCAGTAGAAGCCATCATAACAAGTTGAGAAATGATCTAGATACATCTTTCCAAAAGCCAAAGGCCTCCAAGAAATTAAATAATAAACTCTAGTCTACCCAATCATAGGACTTGGACAAATCCAACTTCATAAGAAAATCTTGATTTTGAGAAACTATCTTAGAATGGATGTTTTCATGGGTAATAATAATCAAGTCCAGAATTTGATGGCTAGGCATAAAGCCATTCTATTTAGTGGAGATGATGTCCAAAAGGATAGAAAGGATTCTCAAGGTAAGGACTTTAGAGATGATATTTTAAATAGAATTGCAAAGATTGATAGGGCAGAAAAAATTTGGAGTGTCAACCCCCACCTTCTTTGGGATAAGAGCCAAAAAAGTGGCATTAGCTCTTTTAAGAGGCATTTGGAACAAAAGAACTCCTTGAAAACATCACACACATATTTGTAAATAATATGCCATTATTTTTGTAAAAAAACCACAAGGAAACTATCAGGGCCTGGCGTTTTATCAACTTCAAAAGAGAAGACATCATTGCAGATTTCAAAAGTAGAGGGGATTGCAAGTAAATAGAGTTCTAATGTTCAAAAATGATGGAAGCAATATTTTCCAACAAATGTCTTTGGCTAAAATCACAAAGATTCTTGTCAGAGGAGAGCAGCGAAGAGAAAAAATCCTTCATTTTAATAGTAATGTCCTACTCATTAGTGAAATCTTCTTAACCAATCTTGAGATTGGAGATTGTTGTTATTGTTATCATTATTTCTTTATTGTTACTGTTATTGTTATTGTTATTGTTATTGTTATTTTTATTGTTATTTTTATTGTTAATGTTATTTTTATTTTCATTGTTATTGTTATTCTTCTTCTTCTTCTTCTTCTTCTTCTTCTTATCATTATTATTATTACAATGATAGTCTAAATCCTTAGACACAAGAAAATGAAATGAAGATTCCCCTAGAATTGGAAGTTGCTTATGATATCATGGAGATTGACCAAGAGTTTGAGGAAATTGACATTTGCCTAAAGTTTTCCATGAGTAACCAATCTCCATTAGGTGAACACATGAAATAAATATAGTTGAAAAACTTAGAGAAGACCTAGACCAAGTAGAGGATAATGATAATATAGAAATACATATTTTAAATAGAAGTGATAAACCTAACTTAGGAAAAGACAATTTGAAAGGAGTAGATAATTCTAAATGTGGGAAAACCATGAAAATGAGGGGTAAAATATCTGTCTCCAAACTTATAAAAATTAATGGACGAGCAAACAATTAGACTAAAATCTATAATCTCTTTCATGCAGGAAAGTGAAAGTTCCTTCTCAAAGAACCATGAAGGTATCTATTTGGAATGGTAGGGGCTTAAAATGCCTACTAAGGTGCTTCTTAAAATTATTAAAATTTGGGGTACTCTTAATTCAAGAAATAAAATTGAATAGTGAAGAAATTAATAAGCTAATTTAAAAAAATGGCATATGTAAAATGGAATACGTTATAATGTAGCATCTAGGGGGATAGCTATTATTTGGGACCCTAGAAAGATAAAACTTGATTGTGTAATCAAAGAACCCAATTATATGGGGGGATGGATCAAAAGTAATAACAGAAAATAATTACCCTTTTTACTAATGTTTATGGTTCAATCAATATTTGTCAAAAGCTATAAGCATGGAGAAGTATAAAAAAATTCTTTATTTCACACAATGACTTGATTAACATTATGGGGGAACTCTAATGCAATAAAATAATTGAACAAGAAAAAGGGATGTGCACAAAAAACCTCCCAATCTATGATGGAGTTTATCACATGGATATCAAGAAATAATTTTATTGATATTAGTACAAGTAATGGTCTATATACTTGGAATACAAAATAAGTACAGACTAGTAGCATTTAGAAACAACTTGATAGATTCTTATTTGCTAGAAACTTATCTTCCTTAAATTATTAGTATATTTGTTATCATGAACATATTATCATGGAAAAAATTGCCAATCATGATCCATGCTTTCTCACCTTAACTCAAGTTCGTAGATAAGATCCAATCAATTTATCAACAACTATCTTTGACAAAATTTCTTGCACACTAGTCTACTATAGGTCTTTACCAAATAAACTATAGCTCATTCAATACTAAACATAAATGTAAGAAAACATAGATGTAGCATTAGCACTCATTTTGGAACATAATCCTAATCATGCATAGTTTAACCTATTCTATGCTGATAAACCACTATGATGTACATAATCTTGTATGACATAAACTCAAACATATATGTTGTCATCAATGACAAGAATGTATTCTATCCAACACATCAACAATTCATCCAAGTGCCAACTAGACCTGTAATCTGAACATGATTTTGGTCACAATGTCCTTTGAATGTAATTAAAGATAGGTGCTTTATTTATTTTCTTGGCAGATCTTTCTACATGCTATTTTGGCTACCATCATTTTGGTATTTTCCTTTCTTTGAATAGTCATTAAAAATTCTCTATCTAACTCTTTGTGGTAGTTTTCACATAGATTTAATGTTTAAATGTACATAATTTTGGGATTTACTATTTGAATTGAGGATTCCCCCTTTTGGGTTTTTCCCTTATGTTTTATGGTGAATATTATGAATCTTTTTCATTTTTGCCTATTTTTGTGTTTTGTGACTCTAACATGTTCCATACAAACCACTAATAGTATGTGTAAGGGAAAATATTGTACAAAACATATTTTCACATATTTTTGAGTCATTATAAAGATGTGGATGATCTAATGTATTTTTGTTTAGTTGTGACAAAATATTGTGTAGTAAATAATGAGAAAATTAAGTTGGTAAATAATTATTTACACATCAAGTGTTATTTGATTTAAAATAAATTGGATTGTAAGTCCAGTGTAGGTGCACCTAATAAGTTACTTAAGGATCCCAGAGAAGGGTTGATCTTGTTTTTGAAATCAATGATATATATGACCATGATGGTCACAAAATGTAATAATGAGTTGAGTTGAATAAGTTTGATGTTGAAATTTGATTTTAAAAAGCCTTAGAGACTTTAAGGGCCATATAAGGATAATATGGAAAAAAATAAAATTCAAGGATCAAATGGTTTGTAAGGTGTCTAGAGAGTCTAATGAGGTAGGAGGTTCTAGTTACACCATTTTGTAGAAGTTAGGGTGGTTGAACCCTCATATACAGTCAATATGTAAAAAGTCAATCTTTTGTGTAAAAGGTTGTCAAGCAACTTTTGTTACAAAAGTTGCAATTTTTCAAAACTAATGGATCCAAAGGCTAATAAATTAAAATTGTGGTTGATATCATTGAATTATTTATTAAAAAATAATATATGAAGATATATGAACCTTGGATGCCATAGGAATGTGGTTTGTAATATTTGAGGAGATTTGATCAATACACTATTCAACTTTTTTTTATGAAATAGATTGTATACAAGCTATCTTGTACTAAAATTGGATTGGAAAATATGAATGTTTGACATGGTTATAAAGTGCACTAAATTCTCTCTTTGATGAAATTGGTTTAATATTCATTTGAATCTTCTGGTGTAAGATATTGAATTTTCTTCCTCGTTGGTTTGTAATAGTGTTGACTACTATGATTTCTGAGGAAAGTGTCTCTTTCTTGAGGATTAACTGTTAGAATTTTATGTCCAATTGAGAATATCAAGTGGAGATGATTTACTTTAAGATGAAAAAGGTTCCAGATGGAGATCTTATGGAAGTTTAAAGAAAATTGATGTCCTAGCCCTACATCTCTGTGCACAGACAGTCACTAAGTGAAAAAGTGGTTGTAAGATTGGATGGAGTGGTTTGAATTGATCTAAGTGTGAATTTGGAAGTTTCCAAGGCTCCTTGAACTATTAGGTTGGTTGTTGTGTTCTTGAAGTCAATAAGTCTACTAGTTGCTTCATTGATTAGGTGAGTTTAGGCATATTAGCCCTCTCAACCCAATGTGCATTTGATCACATAATGGTGGAGTTAGAAACTAATAATTCATGGTTGTTGAAGTGTCCAAAATGGTATTTTAAAATGAAAATAGTTTGAGGGATCTAGTGGGGAATTTTGGAGAAAATCTCTAAATACTATTCAAGGAGACCTAATAGAAATAGGCCAAATTGTTAGGTTAATATATGCTAGTTTTGAAGGAGAAATTTTAGAGTAAAAATGTCTCAAGTATTTTTGAATGACTATTAGAATATTTTGGGTAATCCATTCCATCGATGGTAACATTTTGAAACCCTATTTGAGGGTTTTAAGTTAGAAGGGAGTTTTTGAACCTCATGTCTTGGTTAAGAGATCAAATGGTAGGAAGTGATAAGAGTTCATAGGGGTTTTTTGAGGTTTTAAGAGGAAGTAGGGAATACCCTTGAAGTTATAAATTCCCATTAAAGAAGTAACACATTTTGAGCAGGAAGTTGGATCATTATAGACCCAATTTGATAAACAAGTAAGGATTGCCTATTGTCTCCCCATCATAGTGGTATTAGAGCTTATTGATTTTTGGACCTTAAAAAAAGAAAATTTGATGTCATCAAAGACGTATTAAATCAATTTTTCTAGGATGCTAACCAATGTGGAACTTGCAAGGAAAGTACAAGAATAAGAGGTAGATAACAAATAGTTAAGGGGTGAGTTGCAAAATCTCAAACATCGTGTTAAGAATGCAAAGGAAAATGTTAAGAAATTAGGAGGAATATGAGAAATAGAAGAGCTACCAAAACTAGAATAGGAGTTCACCCTTACCCAAGTAGAGAAAATAATGTTTAAGGATAGAATAAAGATAATGAAAGGGGATGGGACTAACAAATTATCTACCTATGGAGGCAATTTGAAGCTAGAGGAAGTGATAAATTTGATTGAATCAATGTCAAATTATTTTGAAATGAACTAGAACCAAGGAAGGATAGGGTAAGAATTTGTAAAGGAAATTTGAATGTGTTTTCCTTATGGTGGTGGAATTATCTTCAAAGAGAGAGAATGCAATAAGGGGAAGGGATTATAGCATCATGGGATGTGACACAATCCAAGGTGAGGGAATAGTTGTTGGAATTATAGTGAGGGAGAGTAAACTTCAAGGGTTGGGGGTTGGTGGGTGAATCAATATTTAAAACATGAGCCCATAATACTTTCACCACACATCCATCTCATACATTTAATTGAGAAACTAAAATAACATGTAAGCATATACATCTAAAGTATGTAAATCAAATCAGCAAACACGCATTTGACACCAGAGATGATTACCCAGAAACCCTCCAAGTGAGAATGTAATACTAGGGTGAGGATGACACCCACAAATCTTCACTATTGTAGTTGTAAAGTGTATCTAATTAAGGTTACAATAGTTTGATCATAAACTATGATTTTCCCTATGAAAGGCATGCCCTATTAAAGGCTTGCAAAGACTGTTAAGTCATACCTTGTTAGAGGATTTGAACATGATGTTGGAAGTGTGCCTGGTTAAAGGACTTTTGATCATTCACTTTGAATGTCACCCTTTTAAAGGATTTACTTTAGCTTGTTAGGACTACTCTATTAAGAGATTTTACCAAAATCACCTATTAAGACATAAAGGCATAGATCTTGTGATTGGAACTTTCCTACCTAATAATAGATCACCTCTAAACAATGTCTCTTTGATCCTTTTCAATCATGTGTCTCTTTGTTGTCTCCTTCTCTCTATCCTCTATTCTTCTCTAATTGATTCTAGAATTCAACTCTTCTCAAATCACTTCTAATTCTCCATGAATTCTCTCTCTTGGCATGCAAACTCCTCTTACAATTCTTGCATGCTCATAAGAAGTTTAGGGTTCCATCTTCCTTAAGAAGATTATGAGACTTAGGGTTAGGTATGAATCTACGACTGAGATTTATCCATATTGCCTCTTTAGACTATCCATTTTCCTAATTGGTTGCATGTGATTACATAGGGATTAAGCAAATAGATTTTTCCTTATCTCTAAGGAATCAAAATCTATCCTTAGGTCGGCTCAAAAATGGTTTACATATGAGTTTGTGCAATTAAAAACATATATGTCAATTCTATATTACTCGACACTTGATAATACTAATGCTCGACACATACTAATATTCTATTTCTATTCAACACTTGAACTACTCGACATCCTCTATTTTACTTGCCACTTGAATTACTCAACATGGTCTATTTTCTTGGCACATGAGTGACTCGGGACTCATTACAACTCAGCATCTATACATATTATACTAAACATGTATGTCTTAGTGTGCTAACACTTGATAGTCAAAACTAATCTGAGATCACAATCTCCCCCTTTGAAATGAGTGTCAAAAACACTTATCTACACATAATCAATCTATTCTTCTTGAGTATATCACAACTATGACTCGGCTTAAAAATTCAAAAATTTCAAAAAAAATTGTAATAACCCATATACCTCAAAAATGTATAACTTCCCTTGAGTTGGTATATATGTTTTTTAATCCAAAATTCTATGCTCCATCTACGTAGATATGGCTCTATTTGATACTCTTTCATCTGATACTCTTTATGTAGCTGCTATACTCTATTTGATATCTCCCACATAAGATATGTTCTTGCATTGTAATTACTCTCCCTAAAAATCTTCTCCCCCTTTTTTACACTAATGTAAAATGGGTTGTACACTATATGGGGATAGTGTGTTTGTCCAAAAATTATTGATGGACCACCATTATGATCTTTAGAGCTACATCCCAATTGTCATATCGAATGTTTAGTGACCTAACTTGAATAGCAAGCTCGACAGTAAGGTGAACTAGACCATTCATTGTATAAAGATTGGGGTCTTTCTTTGACAAGGTTTATGCAAAGCCTAGTTCCTTGTGTAGTATCTCCATATGAGGAGTGAGGGACATCTGAATTCATGTCAATTTGGCTCTAATGTTAGCCTCTTCTACTATTAATATAGCTAATTGACTTTGTGAATGAAGCAATTATTGAAATTGATTCTCACTCTATGCTAGGTACTTAGGTAACTATTTACTTGATATGCTTACAATGAGACGATATTCTCAAGTGTCTTCTTTACATCCTCAACCTTTGTTGCTAAAATAGCTTGTGATAGTGCTATCTCACTACATATCTTCTCATTAAATTTTCCTTGAAATTTCCTTTTAGACCATTCCATAAGTTTTGTATTAGTATCTAGGTCTTCATTGTTAACCTTTTCCACAATATTTGACAATTGTTCTAACAATGGGTTGATTTTTACTAGAGTAGGAAAGCTGAATGCATCTAGAAAGATATCTATAATCTATTGTAGTGCTTGCTTCTATCTAGACTTTTTCCTAAGCATTTCCTCATGTTTCTTCTTTTCCAATGCTCATTACAAAATGCTTATTTTCTCAATTGTCATAGTAGCATAATCAAATGCAGTTATCACTATCTCTTCATCTAAAGTTATATCTCTATAGTGAGTTACCTTGTCAACATTTGAAGAACTTGAGCTTGGCATTGAGATTTACAGGGTTATAGCTTCCATGCTTAGCTTTTGGTGGACCTTTTTAGGAGTTCTAGATGTTGGTAATGTAACCAATGCTTGTATGGCTTCCTACTCCTTTACCTTAGGTGTTTAGTCACCTTCTAAAAATTTATCTTTATCTAAGACTATGACATGAGTTACACCTTGTGTTTTTTGTTGTAGTTACAAATGCATCAATCTATCATATTTGGTATGTTTTTGTTTCCTTTACCTCTTCTTCTATGGTCTACCTCTACACTATAGTATCAACCTCTACTTGTGTGTCAACCTTGGTAGATGAGTCTACTAGAGTTTGAATTGAAGGTTTCACATGGGTAACTGAAGGGATGGTAGAAGGTGGTTCGTGTAGATTCACCTTATCCCTTGTGGACTTAGTTACTAGCTTTTGGAGCTCACCTACACTCACCAAGACTGGATTATCACATAGTTTGGCTTGGAGAGTAGACTGATCCAATATCTACTTCAATTCATCTACAATTAATGGATTGATGTTATGAGATGAAGTATCAAGAACATCCTTAACAATAATAGTTTTAGTTTACTAGACTTGGCTATGTTGGGGACTGACACTCGACACTTGTGTGTCCTGTACACCTTGTTCATTTTTCTATTGCTCAGTTGTTGCCTTGTCATCATCCTACTTTTTTGGTTCCTCCCCAATAGTGTTATCTATTCTTTCATCTTATTCTATAGTATCATCTACTTTATCATCATCCTTATCATCTTTTTACTCTTCATCCTTTTAATCCTTTTTTCCTTCAAAGGGATCAACCTCTCCTTGCTTGACAATGGTTAACCCATAGATTAATTTCCAGATTTGGGTTGATTTCTGAACAACATCTTCAATATTATTTTGAAGTATACTAAAGGCTCTATATTTAGATGCAAACCTTACACCATATCTTTTGACTACCTTAGTAATTTGACATTTAGTCAATACTAGCATAACTTGTGCCAATGCAGATTCTTTAATCTATTTCTCTCGATTCAAATAGTAATTCCACTTTTTCTCAACAATATCATACTAAATTTTTGGTTATGAGTGAGCAAAATCTATTGGAGTATTCTTAAAATTTGACATCATGACATACAATGCCTCTTCCACTAGATTCTTGTTATCTCTACTTAATTTATCAAAATCAAAATTCTTCAAACTAGAAAAATCTGCATTACTCCTTACACTTTCACATATGTTCTCAAGATTAGATTCAAGTTTGTGACTTACCACTTGAAACTAGTTGATATCATCTTATTATGTTCTTTCTTCATCTAACTCTTGTTGAGCAACATAATTTCTTCTTTGTTTCTTCTGCTCATGACCCTTTTTTTTTTTTCTACTTGGTCTTCTCCTTGGCCTTTTGAGTAGAAGCTCCTGTACTAGCTCTAGGGACTGGTGTTGTAGGCTTAGATAGGGTTAGCTTGGCAACCTTCTTTGGTTTGTCTATAGGCTGAGTTTTAGCTTTTCTCTTCTTGGGTTCATCTTGTACTAGTGCTTCCTTGGCTTCTTCTCCCTCAGAACCTTCTTCTTCTTCTTTTTCCTCACCCAAGCCTTGTGTTAATGCAAGAGGACCTTGATTTGGATCTTTTTCTTCCTCTTCATCTTTATCTTCCTCTTCTTCTTCCTTAGTATCAACACACTCATCAAATCTTTTCTTGATTTTCTTCACTAGTTTATCCTTTTTCTTTAAAGTGGAGGTTGTCTTCAACTCCATTTCAATCTTTGACATCATAACTTCATAATTTCCAAAAAAAATAGCATTCTTATCAAATTCTTCTAATAGTAAGGCAGTGATGGCTATAGAGGCTTCATCAACATAAATTTCATAGCCTAAGGGTCTAAGCCATCTTACCCTAGGTACAACAAGCTGCACAAATGTGTAATCAGTTTCCTCTAGAAAACATATGTCATTATAGTGTTGTTCTACCAATGAGACTGGTATTCTCATTCTTTCCTTCATAGATTTCTTAAAATCTTCAAAATAACTAGTCATTAGTGTTTCAAAATTGTCTCCCATTTGTTCAATGAACTCATTTATTTGCACAACTATTGACTTATTGGTCTTCCATCATATATTACCAAATGATGGAAAAGTTTTCTGCACATAGAAAAATATACAAACAAGAATTGATCAAAACTTTCACTATGCACTCTTAGTTTTTCTTATAGCTCCTAGGTTTTCCATCAACTACTGCAATTAAAGTTTAGCTAGATCATAGGTATGATCTTTCTTCATAATTTTGTATCCTATATCAACTGCAATGCATGGTACACTATTCAATCTACTTGATTGATAAAACTTGTGAGATATTATCCTTATTGCAAAGTTAAGAAGTGGATCGGCGATGGCATCAATGGTCATTCCATGCTTGTTTGACTTAGCACATGTGTTATTCTCAATTACCTCCTTTGAATCACTTTGTAGTGTCTTTGGCCAATCTAGGGTTGGATATCTAGCAACCCTGTTGATTATCCTCTTAGTAATTTTGATTGTCCATCCTTCTAGCCATAAGGAACCATTGTGTATTTTGCTCAACACTAGCCTTATCCATTTTTTTTTGAAGACAATGAGAAATTCTAGGGCACAAGTTAAACCCTTGGTTTCAATGATTTTGAATTCCTCTTTCAAAACACCATTTTCACATAGTTTGTTATATGCTTCTCTTATCTCTAAGTCGCCTATTCCTCCTATCTTATAGTTATAACACTTTCTGATATCCAAAACCATAATTACATTTGAGGGAATCATGGATAATGCACCTAATGGATCTTTCTTGTATGCAATGAATGGTATTGGTTTAAAATCTTGTTTCTTAACCTCTTTACTAACCAATTGAAAATTCTTAACTTCATTTGACTCTACTTTCCTTGGACTTATTGCCATTGATATGAACTAGGCTTTAAACAAATGAATTTTGCATAGCTCGTCTTACAAATAAATACCTCTATAATTTAAAGAATGGAGTGAAATCATCACTAGAATTGCTGAAGCCACATTGAACAAGCTTCTTGATCACCTTCTACACCTTTAGCTCTTGCACAAATTCAAAATGACAAGAAATGAATAAAAAATTGATCATATACCCTTCAAAACTTAGCATTTAATGCTAAATGCATGTACAACTATAAAACTTGACATGCATATGATTTTAGTATCACTCAACACCTATAGGTATTACCATCATTTGGTAGATACCACAAACTTGGCATCAACTATATATCCTAGTAGCTTGTCATCAACTAACTCTTCACTTGGTATCCACTGAAAACTTTTTCATGCTCAGCAATAACATGAAAACTTAAAAAATTTAACTTGAATTTTCAACAACATCTTGCATCTTTATTCATTCTAATTTAGTCCTTTTAGTACTAACTTCTTTTGGAAATGATGTATGATACAACACTTGGAATATCAGTCCCACATAACTCTTCATTGCTTAGTTTGATGGGGTATGATCACTTGACCCATTGGGTGAAGTGATCCCTTCTTCATTTGATGTACTGCAAACATCTTTCTTCTTCCATGTCTTGTTCATCCCATCTCTAATATGTTCAACATCAGCCTTGTGTTTTCCTTTATCAAATTCACAACTTGGTGCCTTTGACCTAGTTGGACAATACTTGCTAATATGACCAATCTTCAAACAACTAAAGCATGTGGTTTGACTCAACCACCTTTTGTAGTTACCACTAAAATGTGTTCTTATACAATTCTTTGGAGCATGTCAATATTCTTAACAATAATGACAACTATATATCTTGGATTACAATCCCAATTATAAGAGTTGCCATTGTTCCTTACCTTTTCTGGCTTGTTTGATGACCACATAGACTTAGATCTGCATTCAAAAGCTCTATGTCTATATTTTTAATAGTTGTAGTAATAACCTTCAAATCTTGGTGCATGCATGGTTCTAGTTCTATTTTCATGTGCCTGATGACCCTGCTTGTTGCACTTGTTACAATGAATCATGCTTTTAGGTCTAGCATTCTAAATTGTAGTCTTGCTCCTGCACATATTAGTAGTATGTCTTTTCTTACCACAATTATGAAAAGTGTGTTTGTAGTTCTTACCTTTGTTGTTTCTTTCTTTAGTGCTCGTATACCCTAGTCTAGATGTATCATTGTTAGATCTAGGGGAATTTAGTAATTGCTCAAAATATTTAATAGCTTCATTTGGTTTATTGAAACTTTCAGAAAACTCCTTTTATTTCCTTAGGTCATTCTATAGTTGTTCATTCTGACACTTCAATGTCTTTGACATCCAGTTCATAGTTTACATTCATCATTTGACTTAAAGTATCTAATTGCATGTTGGAAATCTTGGTTAATTCTAATGATGTCTCTTCTAATCTATGAGACAAAATTCTTTTGTTGTCTTCAATCATGACTTTATCTTCCATGACTTTCTTCTTTTGTTCAGTTAGTTCACATAGCATT
The DNA here is from genome assembly GCA_028749045.1 of Cupressus sempervirens. NCBI lineage: Eukaryota > Viridiplantae > Streptophyta > Pinopsida > Cupressales > Cupressaceae > Cupressus > Cupressus sempervirens. Next base: position 962,055,797 of record CM053787.1, on the reverse strand, counting down.
ATGGCATGTGATTCTTGTTCTAACTTGAGATTCCTGATCTCCTCAACTTGGGTCTTGTTCTTTGCCATTAAATCTACAACTACTACTTCATACTCACTTGAGTTTCCATCTGCAAATAACTTGGTAGTGTCAATTTCTTTGTATTGTGTGTCATTCTTAGCAATATTTACTTCCTTCCTTCTCTTCAAGGAACTCTTTAAAGCTTCTCTTGCTTCATTCAGCTACTAGAGGACAAGATGTATTCCAATCTCCTAGTTTTCAATCATTTTCCCTAACTTGTATACTTCCATTTCAAGATATTTCCTCAAAGCTGCAAAGCTTCTCTTTCAAAGAACAAGGCTCTAATACCAATTGTTGGAATTATAGTGAGGGAGAGTAAACTTCTAAGAGGGGGGGTCAATCACCATTTAAAACATGAGCTCATAATACTTTCAACACACATCCATCTCATACTTTCAATTGAGATACTAAAATAACATGTAAAGCATATACATCTAAAGTATGTAAATCAAATCAAAAAACACACATTCGACACCAAATATGATTAACCAAAAACCCTCCAAGTGAGAAGGTCAAAATGGAGTTGGGATGACACCCACAAATATTCACTAATGTAGTTGTAAAGTGTATCCAATTAAGGTTACAATGGTTTGATCATAAACTATGATCTGCCCTATGAAAGGTATGCCCTGTTAAAGACTTACAAAGACTGTTAAGTCCCACCTTGTTAGAGGATTTGAATACCCTATTAGAAGTGTGCCTAGTTAAAGGACTTCTAATCATTCCCTTTGAATGTCACCTTATTAAAGGATTTACTTCAACTATTTAGGACTACTCTATTAAGAGATTTAACCAAAATCACTTGTTAAGATGTAAAGGCATAGATCTTGTGGTTGGCACTTACATGCCTGATAGTAGATCACCTCTAAACAATGTTTCTTTGATCCTTCTTGATCATATGTCTCTCTATTATCTCCTTCTCCCTATCCTTTTTTTTTCTCTAACTGATTCTGCAATTCAACTCTTCTCAAATCAATTCTGAGTCTCCATGAATTCTCTCTCTTCACATGCAAACTCCTCTTAAAATCCTTGCACACTCATGAGAAGTTTAAGGTTCCATCTTCCTTAAGAAGATTATGAGACTTAGGGTTAGGTATGAATCTACATCTGAGATTCATCCATATTGCCTCTTTATACCTTCCCTTTTCCTAATTGGTTGCATGTGATTACATAGGGATTAAGAAAATAGATTTGTCCTTATCTCTAAAGAATTGAAATCTATCCTTAGGTTCACCTCAAAAATAGTTTACATATGAGTTTGTACAATTACAAACATATATGTCAATCCTATATTACTTGGCACATGATAATATTGATGCTCAACACATACTAATGTTCTATTTTTGTTTGACACTTGAATTACTCGACATCCTCTGTGTTACTCAGCACCTAAATCACTTGACATGGTCTATCTACTTAGCACCTAAACAACTCAGCATGGTCTATCTGCTCGTCACCTAAGTGACTCAGCACATGAGTGGCTCGAAACTCATTACAACTCAAAATCTATACATATTATACTTGACATGTATTACTAGCTTTGCATGAACTTAGTAAATGTCTTAAGTTCATTGACATTTGATATTCAAAACCAATCTAAGATCAACAATAGTTTCTTCCCTTTAATTATTATGTCCAACTATACAAAAAGTTGTAGAAGTTAAAGAAAAGGGATATAGATGTAAGTTCTTATATTGAAGAATTTCACTTCTTGATTCTTACATCAAGGAAATGTTTTGGTTTCATAGTGCAGACCCTATTTTGACTAGAAATGGGGACTCCCTAATTTATTTTTTTAGCTTTCTAGAACCCTAGTCTAGGGTTTGAGTCTTTTTAGGGTTTTATTTATTATTTTTGGTCAATATTGAGTCCCGACTCAGAAACCTAGATCTCAAAAATCAAGGCTTTGGAGAGATAAGTCTTTTTATGAAAGAAAAAGTTGCACCAACACACCTCCTTAGGTGCACTAGTGCACAAAATCATATTGAAAAGTGTCATAACTTGGTGATGCACAGCTGTGTAGCAGCACAGTTGTGCAACACCAAGTGGTGCACAGGGATCTGGGGCTATATAACCCAGAGACCCTAACTCATCTCCCACTTATATTCTTTTTTTGTCTTCATCTTGTGCATCTTCAACATCTAAGTCATAGTGGTGCACTAGTTGAGGTGTGCCTTATCACCTCCTAACCTGCAAACCACCAAACAAACATTTAGACTTACCTAATTAGGTACACTACTATGCACCATCATTTTTGCACAATACATTATAAAGAAAATATTAACACCAAAAAAGTATATATAGGGTGTGTATCAACACACCCCATGAGGTGCACTACTATGCACCCATGTATTAAACTTTTATAAGGGAAATGGAACACTAGGTGCACCTATTAGGTGCACTAGGTGCGCCCCTTTTTGTACAAAAGAGTTATAAATTAGGTTTTTTTTTCATTTTTTTGAAGAATTAGGTTTAGGGTTTTGTTTGAGTTTGTGTTAGAGATTGGATAAATTGATTTATTCTTCAAATCTAGACTAATGGATACTATTCTTGTGCAGATTCAGTGGCTTCTTCATCATCTACTTTTGCAGCGAAGATGTCATCAAAACTTGTAGTGGTCAAGTTTCAAGGTGTTCTGACCAAATCATGATTTTAGGATGATCACTCAGAGATATAGGACACTGATCAAATTAGGTCACACTAATTTGGGTGTATTCCTAACATTGTGTAACAAACCAACAAAAAAGTCTCCAATTATTTCTACATTAATTTGATTAGGACTTATGAATGTAGCATTAGACTCGGTGTTAGTATAGTCCTTAGAGCTAATTATGACACTCGTAGAGAATTATGTTCCTTAAGAAAGAGTTGTCAAGAGCATTACTGGAGAGATCATCTTGGATCTTCAACCCAAGAATATTGAGAAGGTGTTCCATCTCCTGAGGGTAGATCAATTCATTAGATTAACCTATCAGCAAGTGGAGAGATGGTAGAGGGAAAATATTGATGAAGCTTTCGAGATCATCTAGCCTTCATACCTCATTGAGAAGACTCATCTAGTGCAAAAAGTAGGTAAAGTGGATATGAAACAAGGATATATGAAGGAAGATATTGGATATTTGATCACACTCTTGAGTAGAGTTATGTGTTTTCCAACAGCTAGACACCTGAATATTTTCATGGTGCATTTTATTGAGACAATTAAAATAGTAGAGATGCTAATTGATTGGTCTTCCATTCTTAGTGAGAACTTGGGTGAGTAGCTAGTGGTGGTGAAGAATAATAGAAAATTTTACATGACATCATACTTGGTGTACTTATTAGGTGCAATGGAGGGCTCTATAAGAAGGGAAGCATGTACGATACAAACACATGGGCCTACATTGTATATCCTCAATTAGCAAAAAAGAGGCTTTTAGAGAAAAGTAAGGAATATAGGATTGTAAACAATACTTTCATATTCACAATAATCTAGTTCATTGAAGTAGATTATGTGAAGAGGATGTATGAAGAGGCATCTACAAATATTTTAGAGGTTGGAGCCTATTACATCCAATATTGAATGTTCACATATTTTAGGGTAGCAAGCACAACTATCATTCCTAAGAAGGTCCAAAGATATCCAAGTGATATGCTTATACTCTTGGAGATCATTCAACAACTCTTGTCTGCATATGACAGAGTAAGGAGACATCACAAAGTAACATGGGTATGGCCTATTGCAATAGGATTGTTCAATGTGGATTAGATAAAAGACATTCCATCTTTTGAGTTTGAATGGGATCAATATCCCTTAGAAGAATATAATTCTTCATGGCCCTATTTTGATAACATTGGAAGGGTGCAACATCTAGCTGGTGAGACATTTCAGCATGAGAATGCAATTGAGGATCACCGGATGAACATAGTGGACAACTGTGATATCTGCATAAGGGATTATTGTAGGATGAATCTATATCTAGTAGAAATGGCTTTAAATATGAAGATATCATTGAAGATTGTGCAACAAGATATGGAGGATCTTCTTGATCCATTTTTTAATAGGGACAAGATTGGTGATAGACCAATATTATGAATGTCAAGATTGACAAAAAAAAGAACTCAGACATTAATAATAGGGTGAGGTACATCATCAAATTGACAAAGGATTGGATCAAGAGACCTTTCAAACTTGATCCAATTCCTCAAAAATTAGTCTTTCATGTTCAAGCCTGCCCAACTAAAGGTCAAGGATCTAAGGTCATGGTGCCTACATTTACAGCCCAACCACTAGTAGGACTAGAATGGTGCACTACCTTAGTAGGCTAGTTGGATATTATAGGGCTTATAGAGGAAAAGATAAAGGAAAGAGGAAGAGGAATTCTCCTCAACAAGCTATGCCAGAAGAGCAAGCAACTCAAGCACCTCCATAGATAAGAGAAGAAGATGTGCAAGGATCAGAGAATGTGGAAACCGTACAAGGTCAAAATGATCCTCAAGTGCTACGAGTTGAACAAGGCCAAGGAGAAGTTGAGATTGAAATACAAGAACTACTTTCACAAGAAGTACAAGCTTCCCCCTCCATTCCTAATAAAAGAAATATCAAGACTCCTATTAAGAGAAGACAAAAGGTTATCAAGAGAGTGATTTCTTTCCCATTAGTTCCCAAACCTATCCTAAAAGAAGCAAAAGAAGAGGATGATGAGGACAAAGAGGATAATTTACCTTTAAATTGGAGGACTCATCCTCCAAGAGCCACAAAATTAGACAAGCGAAGAAGCTCCATGATCATGCTACCACCCATTCCTAGGCAAGCTATTCAAACTACAACATTAGGAGATGAGATGAAACAATGGATAGATGAGCCAAATGTAGGGGGCATTGATGTCTTTAATATGTCATATTTTTATTTCATGCCCATTAGTACTAAATTGGTCAGGGATAAGATAAGAGACACTCTAACTCATCAACCTTAATAGGATGATTGGAGTCAGTTGCCACCCAAACCACAAGGTCTTGAAGTAGTCCCACCATCCCTAGTGCAAGTCACATTCTATGTAGACAAGGGGTTAGTTCCTCCTCTTCCTCCAAACAATGAAGAAGAATAGGTACAAGAAGGACAAGGGGAAGAGCCATGACAAGCATCCACTAAGTAAGTGTTAGAAGAAGGGAAAATAAATAAATAGCCTCAACAAACTTCTCAAGACACCAAGGTAAGGACTATGGACTCTATAGATACATAGACTCCTAGTATAGATCTTGTACAAAAGGAGAGGAATCTTGAAAGGGGAGGTAAGGGAAAGAGTATAGCAAAGAAAAATCATTCATCCTCAAAAGGTAAGTCTCCATTAGAGCATATCCTAAGGTGGATGAGGAAAGAAATAATGAGGAATAAGAAGAAACAATTTGCCATAGAGGAAGAGGATAGAACATAATTGATAGAATTCCTAATGTGGCCTAAATCACCCCCAAAAGATGCATGGGCATTAGCCTTCATCATGAGTGATCAAAGCTAGGACTTGTTTGCCTAGGTGGCTATCCCTCCTCTGCATTCAAATGTTGAAGAATTGACTCCACATGATTATCAAATTAAGTATATTATGCTTAGTAAACCTACCTTGGATACTACTAAGCTGATGGTTACAACAAGGATTAAATAAGTCTTTAGGAGCTTAGAATAGGAGGCAGCAAAATTAATAACTCTTTGGTGACAAAATGAGATTCTAAAATGATATCTGAGTGAATTTTTTTGTCCCTTAGACCCTAAAAATCCCAAGGAAACCTTGAACACAACAATTGAGGGATGATATATGGCTGCAGGCCAATTGGGTCCATTTTTGAAAGCTTGTTACCAATGGAGAGAAAGTTTTGAGGAAAAATGTGTATAGATCATTCAAGGGAATCTAAAGTTGTTGCATGTCATGTAGGATAATGGAGATAGGTTAGTAGCCATTTTGAATCAATATTTTGGTCTAATGGATGAAGTACATACATGGGGCAAGGATTTGCAGGCATTACAGGCAATTAAATGCCAAAGGTATCAGATGTTGATGGAAGTCTATATAGGTTAGGAGTTAGATAAAATAGATGATTGGATTGAAAAGATTGTAGATGGTAATAAAATAATGGAGATATTACATGTAGAGATTCATAGGCTCAAGGATCAAACCCAAGAGAAAATTTTGGAGGCGGAGAAACATTATAGTGATGCATGCCTAGACATTTTTGAGGATGATGCACAGGAGAAATTAATAAAGGTAAAGGTAGTAGTAGAATAATTCTAAAATTTTTTTGAGGAAGCTGTCAATGATGATGATATCAAGTGAGCATTCAGGATGGAAGAGGCCTTATTGGATTTGAATGTAAAACTAGGAGATTTTGTGGAGATTCATATTGAGGTTGGCAACTACAGGCAGAAGGTAAAAGAAAAATATGAGGCCTTAGATTTTCTAGATGTGGCTCAATTCATTGAGATAATTAAGAAATTTAAGGGAAAATACCTAGACATAGCTCTGGTATAAAGGGGAACAAGATCTAGAAGCCAAAATTTTAATTTAGACACTTAGTGAAATTTTGCATTTTTTAGAACTTGCCTCTAAGATGCACTGGTGTGTAGGTGAAATTTTTCAATGGTGTTCTAGAAGAATTTGTAGAATTTATAGGTGCACCAATAGTTAACTACCAACTCTAAATTTAGAGCTTTCCATGCATCAAAAATGCATCTTGACATGAGTTTAACTTTGACAAATCCCTAGTGAAGATGGAGCTTCTATTTTTTGGCACATCTAGACACTTCTACATCATCTGAAGGCTTTCTCTTTCTTATTCTCTCATATTTTCTTTGGTTTAAGACATGTAAAGGCTCAGACATAGAATTAATGATATAAATATTTATGAAGTCCTACTACGCACCAATTAGGTAGTTAGTTTGTACATAAATTGATTTGTTTTATTACTTTAGATACATATGATTGCATAAAATATATCTCTCACTCTCAGCAAAAAATGAGGAGAAGATTTCTTATAAATTTAGGAATGTAACATGTATTCCAGGCCTTCATTATTTTGATGCAATAATATATGCTTTTGGTGCTCGCATTTAAAGTGTAGTGATTCTTGCCTGAATGTGTAATATTTCGTGGATGTATGTTCATGAAGTATAATTGAGGCAACAATTTTATTATGATATTAAATTGTGCTATCTTTTAATTTTGGTGTTTGGTACAGGTCTACAAATTCCTTTTACACACTTAGTTTGAGAAGAGATAATCATATTATCCCTGTATATATGTTTGTCTCACATGAGCATACTTTTCATGGCCTTACAATTTGATGAAAAGTGAAACACAATATGGTTACTTAATTCCCCATTGATGATTGAATTGGTGGAATTAAGGAAGTGTTTCTCCTACTTTCATTGGTTACCTACTAATATTTTCTAAAGCTTAATTCACAAACACGTTGTTTGTGTAGTTTATGTCTGTTAGGAATTTACTTTTCATGTTATTTGATTAAACTTCATGTTACCCTATCTGTGTTATTTTCTTTTAAAAAAACTTGGTTAGTTCAGGAATTCATATAGTTGCATTGTTAGATTGCATTCATTAAAAAACAAAAAAATACAAAAACATATATTCTCTTTGTGCGTTTTACTCTTTTGAAAGAAACAAACAGATTTTACATCTTATCCAAAGTTATCAAAAAATAGTAGGTCACAAGATCACCCCGAACCTTGGAGTTGATCCCCATATTAACTTTTCAAGAGAGGATCTCGAAAGGATTCCTTCTGTTAAGCATTGTGCAAAATGACAGCTCAATAGGAAACATTAAATAAATATAGATTATGATATAAGGCACTGAAATGGCTTGAGGATAAATATTCAAGACAAAATAAGAGACATTACAAAAGTTATTTCAAATGGAAGTTGGAGTGGAAGATAAATTGAGGTGGAAGGGTGAGAAAAATAATAAAGGGAAATAAGGAAGGAATGTTACATGTAAAAAAATTTGGAGGTAAAGGATAGAACCAATGGTCATAGAATGATTTAAGCCCTAAAGAGAAGGGAATGGACTAAATGGAGGGAGGTTTAGTTGATGTGGTAGAGGATCCAATTTCTCTAATATGAAATATGATAATTGTGGGCAGGTGGAAAATCTTGCATATATGTGTCGACAAAAGGCATTAACTGTAAAAGATAGGAGGAAATAATTGGTTCAGGAAGATGCTAGAAATGTGACTTCATGTAAGGTCCCATTGGATTTAGAAGTGGGTGAGAATCTAATGGTAAGGATGTCCTTACTCAAAGATCCACTAAAGGAGTCATCACATAGAAAGGCACTATTCTAAATAAGTTGCAAGATTCAGAAGAAGGTAGTAAAGTGATTATAGATTCAAGTTCTTGCAAAAATGTCATTTCATTAGAAGAATAAATAAATTTAAGTTGGAAAGAGTCCTTCATGAATGTCCATATAAGGTGTCCTAGTTAAATAAAGAGTAACATATTATTGTCAATGAGTAGGCTTGGGTTGAATTAAGTATTTGGGAGTAAAAGGATAAAAAATTGTGTGATACAATTCTCATGGATACTTTCCATCTATTCCTAGCATGTAGTGGTCTAATTTTTCATAGTGTAGAGAAATTCAAAAATATGTATGAAAAATCATATAATCCTTGTGTCTTGCAGATTAGGGTTTCTTTTCTTATCATTTTTCAAAAATCTTGTGTTAACCTAATTATACCTTGATTTCTATGTTGTTTGAATTTTATTAAATTCTCAAGGTTTTTCATCAACATAGTCATTAAAATGTCCTAAGTGTGTTAAAACCCTAGCTTTATCTTTAATTTTTTGAAAGGGTTTGCAAAATTCCTAAAATCCTCTCCTTTCCATTTTTACGATGTTAGGGTTTCCCGTAGGAGCATTATGCTCTCTCTCTTTTGTTTTTGTGGTCATGCTTCATTGAATGGCATAAGGACATAAAGGAATTTTTGGTTCATGGGCATATGGTTGTGTACTCATAACAACAAAGTGATGGACTTTACAACTTTCCGGTCATAGGATTGATCCTTGGGCAAAGTGGCATAAAAAGTTTTCATATATTGTAAGTTTTGATTTACGGTTCCACGGTGATGAGTTAGCCTAGATGAATTAAAGCTTTTCATTAAGGTACCTTTAGTTATACATTTTCCTTTTAAGTGTATGAGCTTAATGAGGTTTAAAGTGGTCATGTTTATTGACTTATGGGTGTATGAGTAACAAGTTGAGCAGATAGGCAGAAAGGTGTATTGGTTTGATTTATGCTCACACATTTTTTTGATTGGTGTAAGGGTGTAAAGGCCCATGATGGCATAAAGGATATCTCACAAAAATATTAAAGGGTTTTATAGTTCTACGCATAAGGGAAACTCATAAGATCAAAGCAAAGTTTGATTTCTACTATGTGCCTTCACTATTTTAGCTTGTGGGCAACCGTAAAGTATTTTCATAAGGAGGTAGGTGTGTGTGTGGGACTTGATAAATTTCCACTTGGGCCGTGAGAAGAATGAATCAAATTATCACATGTCACATATGTTAAATGGGCCCAATTCATGTGGATGACAACTTAATTCATTTATTTTGTAGGTGCTTAAATCAATAGTGATGTTTTTTCTGAAATTTGATCTAGGTCATTGATTTGTTGAGGGAAAAGTTTTTCCTTATGCTCTTAGATTTTCAAGGATATCATGTGGAAGAAGAGGTGCTTCATGTCCTTCTCTATGGATACAAGATTGGTTTAGCATATGAGCATAAAAGGTAAAATGAGGAATGAAATGAATGCTTTATGTTGTTACAAGATGTGTTGAAGTGTAAGCACATAAAAGTATGTTGAGAGGGTTTGAGATCTTACGATAAAAGGGGCCATGTAGGAGTGTAAAAAAAATTTCAAGGCCATGCTTAAAGAACCCTAACGCTTCTATGCTTGATGTTTTCTGAAGCATCACCGAATAAGCGTAAGTGTTTTCTAGTTGTGTCTCTGGAATTATGAGGATTGAAGGGTTTGGACTTAGTGTATAAATAAAAGACCAAGTTTGAAAAAGGTGTTATTTTGTGGTGAATGATCAGGAAAGTACTATACATCATAAATTCTTTGGGGCTCAAAATTTTTTTGGGTACTATTTGTAGATTCACCACTAAAGTAATGTCTAATATTTTCCAATTTATGGCCAACATGTGGTAACCCTAAAGTGGTTTAATACTTGTATAAAAGGTCTTAGGGTTAGGGTTATTTTATAGTTGTGATGTAAAATTGGTTCTTGTGGCAATATTGAGCTATAAGGGATTATAGATTGTAATCAAGTTGTAATCACTAGATCATAAAAATATCAAATTTGTTGTTTGGTGGATGTAGCCCAAGGATTGGGTGAACAATGTTAAATCTTGGTTTCTTGTGTTCTTTTTTGTGTGATCTATTATTTTCTATTATTGGTTATATTTGCATGTAATTGTTATTTTCTATCTGTGGTTTAATCGTAACAAGTGGTATCAGAACAAGGTTATTTTTCAATTATCCTTTGCAGGAAAGTCTCATAGTTGAGTGAGAGTCTCATAGTCAAGTGGGAGCAATGGTAGATGAGGGTAAGCTGAGGGTTGATAGGTTTAATGGGAAAGACTTCCAGTTATAGAAGATGCAAGTGGAAGACTATCTTTATCAGAAGGATTTATGGAAGCTGTTAGAAGGAAAAGCCAAGAATCAGGGATCTATGTCAAATGATGAATGGGATCTTTTAGACATAAAGGAACTCAGAAGCATTCAGTTATGCCTAGCACCATAAGTGGCATTTACTATTACAAAAGCAAAGATGATAAAACAATTGATGAAAACCTTGGAAAAACTATATGAAAAGCCCTCTGCTTCAAACAAGATATTTCTCATGAAGTGCTTATTTAATATGAAAATGGTAGAAGGTGGATTTTTTATAGATCATTTAAAAGAGTTTAATAATATTACTAGTTAGTTATCTTTTGTGGATGTCAATTTTGATGAAGAAGTTATGGCTGTCTTGATTTTGTGTTCTTTGCCTAAAATATGGAATGGCTTGGTAATGGCTATGAGTAATTCTATTCCTAGATCTAGTACCCTAAAATATGATGATGTGATCAGTGTTATTTTGAGCAAGGAAATTTGGAGGAGGTTGATCTACATCAGGAAGTGCTTTGAATGCAAAAATAGGGGTAGAACGATTGAGAGAGGAAGTAACTCTAGAAATCATGGGAAATCAAGAGGAAATTCAAAGGGGAGGAGGTCTCAAACAAGAGGACCCAATGACTACTGGTACTATGAGAATCTGGGTCATAAAAAGAAAGATTGCTAGAATCAAAAGAAAAATGAAGGAGATAAATTAGATGGAGACAAGGAAGAAAATGTGGTAAGTAATAAATCCAAAGAGGATGCTTTGCTTCTATCTTTAGAAAGTATTGATGATTCATGGGTTTTAGATTCTGATGCTTCATTTCATGCTACAACTCATAGAGATTACTTCATTGATTATGTCCAAGGGGATTCTAGACTTATTTATTTGGGGGATAATGAACCCTATCAGATTTTTGGAAAGAGAAAAGTTAAGATTAAGTTGTAGAATGGGAATCATTGGCTACTACATGAGGTAAGACATGTTCCAAGGTTGAGTAGGAATTTAATCTAGGTAGGGTAACTCAGTGATAAGGGTTGTGTAGTTACTTTTAATGATAAAAATTGGAAGGTTTCAAAAAGTTCCCTTGTAGTAGAAAAAGGTGTGAAAGTAGGCACCTTATATCTTTGTACAAGTCATATTGTTCCTTCTACTTTAATTGTTTCAAAGAAAAATGAATGTTCAAGAACAATTGCTGCAATTGAATATGGAGAACAAATATACAACATCGTGGCACAATAGAGTTGGACACATGAGTGAGAAAGGTATGAAATTAATTCATTCAAAGAAATTTTTACCAAGTCTAACATGTGTTAATATGGATTTTTATGAAAGTTGTGTGTATGGAAAACAAAAGAGAGTGAGTTTTGTGAAGACCGGGAAGGAAAACAAAAAGGAGAGATTAGAGCTTTTGCATACCAATGTATGGGTACCAGCTCAGGTATCTTCCCTTGGTGGATCTCATTATTATGTTACATTTATTGATGAAACAACTAGAAAAGTATCAATTTATTTCCTTAGACAGAAATTTGATGTATTTCAAACTTTTAAGAAATGGGAATGCTTGGTTGAAAATGAGACTAGTAATAAATTAAAATGTCTTAAATTTGATAATGGTGGTGAGTATTGTAGTCATAAATTTGAATATTATTTCTCCACTAATGGTATTCGTAGATAGAAAACTATTCAAAGGACTCCCCAGGAAAATGGAGTGGCTGAACACATGAAAAGGACTATAATGGAACGTACAAAGAGTATGAGGTTGCATATTGGGTTTCCCTTACACATGTGGGTAGAGGCTGTCAATAATGTTGTATATTTGATTAATAGAGGTCCCTCTACTCCTTTGTGTTGTGGTATTCTAGAGGAAGCATGGACTGGTGAGAAGTTGAGTTATTCTTTTCTCAAAACTTTCGGTTGTGAAGCATTTGCTCACATAGATTCTAAAAATACAACCAAGCTAGAAGCTAAGTCAAAGAAATGTGTATTTTTTGGATATGGCATTAATGAATTTAGTTATATGCTTTGAGGTTTTGAAAATAATAAAATTGTAAGGAGTAGGGATGTCATATTCAATGAGAAAGTGTTGTACAAAGATCTATTGCAGAAACATGAGAAGAAAGAAGATGATTATGTAGTATTAGATGATACTCCAAAAGCTGATGTTTCAACCATTCCTCATGATGTGCAATAACTATAACAACAAATACCACACACACTAGTGTATGTTAGGTGGTCAACAAGAAAAATTAGACCTCCACAAAGATTTTCTCCCTCTTTGTATTCTATTTTACTTACTAATGCCAGTGAACCTGAAAGTTATGATGAAGCTGTGCAAGTGGATACTATGATTCAGTCAGAGTCTGTAATGAAAGAAGAAATGGACTCTTTGCTAAAAAATAAAACTTGTGATTTATGCAAGTTGCCTATAGGTAAAAGAGCTTTATTAAATAAGTGGGTTTACAAGTTGAAAGAAGAGGAAGGAGGTAAGAAAAGATTTAAAGCCAAGTTAGTTGTGAAAGGATTTGCATAGAAAAAGGGCATTGCTTTTGATGAGATATTTTCTCCCGTTGTTAAGATGACTTCTATCCATATTGTTTTAAGTTTTGTGGCTACTAAAGATTTTCATTTGGAGTATCTTGATGTTAAAATAACCTTTCTTTATGGTAATTTGGATGAAGAGATATAAATGGCTCAGCCATAGGGATTTGCAGTCAAAGGTAAGGAGAACCTAGTGTAAAAATTGAATAAAACTTTATATGGCTTTAAGCAAGCACCTCGACAATGGTATCTAAAATTTCACAATTTTATGCATGAGCATGGTTATAGAAGGTGTCATTGAAATCATTGTGTCTATTTTAAGAGATTGGATGATGATAGCTACATTATTTTATGTTTATATGTTGATGATATGCTAGTAGCTGGGTCTAACATGGATCACATTTAGGGGCTAAAATGCCAATTAGCACATGCATTTTCTATGAAGCATTTGGGGGTAGCAAAAAAAATCCTTGGTATGAAGATTTGTAGAGATAGGAAGAATAGAACATTGAGGCTGTCGCAAGTTGATTATGTTGAGAAGGTGTTGCAACATTTCCCTATGGAGAATGCTAAAGCTGTCAGCACACCTTTACCTAGTCATTTGAAGTTGACTAAGGAAATGTGTCCCAAGACATAATAAGAAGAGGATAAGATGTCCAAGGTACCCTATGCTTTAGCTATAGGAAGCTTGTTGTATGTTATGGTATGTACTATGCCTGATATTGTACATGTAGTGAGAGTTGTTAGCAAGTATATGAGTCATCCAAGAATTGAGCATTGGAATGCCGTCAAATAGATTCTTAGATATTTGAGAGGAACATCCAATAAGTATTTACACTTTGGTGGCTCTACTAATAATTTATGGGGCTATGTTGACTCAGATTTGGTAGGGGATATTGATACCAGGAAGAGTACTACAAGTTATGCCTTTACTATTCATGAGGCAATCGTGAGCTAGGTTTCTAGGTTAATGATGATGAATGCTTTATCCACTATAGAGGCAGAGTATGTAGCTACTATAGAGGTAGCCAAGGAGATGATATAGCTTTAGTTCTTTTTGGAAGAATTAAGACATCTTTAGAAGGATAATTATTTGTTCACAGATAGTCATAGTGCCATTCATCTTGAAAAGAATTCAGCTCCACATTCAAAGACCAAACACATACAATTATGGTACCATTTTATTTGGTTAGTTTTGGAGGATGGATAGTTAAAGTTGGAGAAGATACATACAAATGATAATCCAATAGACATGTTGAAAAAGGTAGTAACAAGGGAGAAGTTGAACTCCATTTCAACTTTGCTTGGTCTTCTAGACTGAACATGAATAACAGAACACTAGAGTCTAAGGTAGTTTGATCTAGTGGGAGCCTCATGGAGTAGCGAAATCACTACAAGATCAGTCTCCAAGTGGGAGATTTTTGTTGAGTGTGGAGCTTGATTAGTCCCCAAGTGGAAGATTGTTAGTTTTTGGTGACTAATCAGGAAAGTACTATACATACTTCATAAATTCTTTGGGGCTTGGGGCATTGTCTAGAAATTTTATTTTTTGGTGTTGTTCATAGATTCATTACTAAAGTAATGGCTAATATTTTCCAATTTATGGATGACATGTAGTAAACCTAAAGTGATTTAATACTTGTATAAAAGGGCTTAGGGTTAGATTTGTTTTATAGTTTTGATGCAAAATTGGTTATTGTGGCAGTATTGAACTATAAGGGATTACAAATTGTAATCCGGTTGTAGTCACTGGATCATAAAAATATTAGACTTTCTATTTGGTGGATGTAGCCCAGGTATTGGGTGAACCACATTAAATCTTGGTGCCTTTTGTTCTTTTCTATGTGATCTATTATTTTCCATCCACGGTTTAATCAAATGAGAGGAGGTTGGCTAAGGTGTCATGCCAATTAATAAAAAGGATGAATTCACCATAGCCAAGTAAAAATAAAATCAAAAGGGTACTTTAGGATCAAATTACACAATTGATATTCTTTGCTGACACCCTACAAGGATGATTTTAAAGCTTGTGCATGCAAAATTTATTAAAGCTGGTAAATTAGATGATTAAAGTATAAGGATCTGATTGAAGGTTCAAAGTATTTTCCATTTCTAAAGAGTTTTCATTTCCTATTCTAAAAATTCTTCAGGCATCCATAGCTTTGTGATTTTTTGTGCCATTGTTGTAGGAGTTTGAGTTATAAGTTTGCACAAAATAATGGCTAACATGGATGTTGAGGAGGTCCATACTAACGAAGTAGAAGTCAAAGATGAAGGTGATAATGTAGTTGAAGTAACAATAGAAGGAAAGAAGAAGAAGGGGATAGTAAAAACTGAAAAGAAAACCTCAGTCAAAAAGCCAAACAAGCATGTAGAGGAATGGTTGAAAATACTCCTAGGGTCATCTAATGCAGTTTTGGCTAATAACCATGTATTTAAAGACCCTTACTTCTTATGAAGAGATGCAAAATGCCCCGAGATCAATGGGTTTAATTTGTTCATGTATGTCTATTTGAACAAAACTAAAAATGTTCTAGTTTGTAGTCCATGGAATAGGAATATGGCCAAATTGATATTCCCTAAAGTATTTGTTGATGTGGATTTGATGAAGACTTTAATAAACTCATATAATCCAATCATAAGGCCATTTCATAGATACAATGGGAGTATTTTGTGTACACTTGATAGGACCTCTTTTATAGAAGCTTTTGATTTGGAGGGGCAAATGGATGTGCCCATAGATATTGATGACTTACAGGGAAATTTTGGAAGAAATAAGACTCATTATCTGAATAATGTGATGCTATCCCACATCCCCTAGAATGTCAAAAAGGGAGGGTAGATACCAAAGAAAGTAGAGGACCATATGCCATTAAGTAAATTCAAACACTACTTCAAGAATATAGTGTATGGATTACACAAGGTTCTAGGAAGTGGTGGGGCAGAAGATTGTGTGTATTGCTCATTTTTTTTGATAGCATGTGACATACAAGACCCCTTCCACAATAGGGAATATGATTATGTGGGTTTCATTATGAATAGCATGCACCATCAAATTGTGAATGCAGGGAAAGGAGAGATGAAGGACTTCAAATTTCATCATTACTTATTGCTAATGCACTTGATCCTATACAATTAGGATTTCATTGATCAAATGTATACTGGTTACATCAATTAGGATTTCATTGATCAAATGTATACTAAATTTGGTGAGTTTCCAATGCAATTATGGACTCATATTTGGGATAAAAAAATTCAATATTCAAATGCAATTGTGCTTTTCAATTTGTTTGGTGTTTTTATCGTGAGAATGGTAGATCATACTTTCTTTAGGGCCCCTAATGTTTTGAAAACATTACTCAAACATTCATTTTTAGATTAAAAAATGAAATTGGACCATAATTGTGGTGATATATTTTATTTTAAGGAGTGTACCTTGATGAGAGTTTATGCATGCCCACAACCACCTCACATAGTACCCAAATATTTTCCTCCTAGGTTAGCTATTATTGAATTATTTTGGAAATTCTTAGTGATGAACAAAGAGATAATTCCTCCTTTCTTGCATAAATCTACATTTGTGTGTAGAAGTTTTAAAGTAGGAGATTTTATAATTGGAAAAAATGCTTATGAGGAGCTTAGTGAATATCTAGGTCATTATAAATTTTCTAGTGGACCTTACAGAATGTATGACCCAAAATAATATATAACCAATGAGGTCAAAACTATTAGGGGTTATATTCAGCCTCCTAGTAACCCATCCTTGTGCAAGATTTAATTTCAAATATAGTAGCAAAAGGGGAGTTTAATAAGTTGTTGGGGAAGTATGGTGAGATCAAAAAAGTACAAGAGGCCTTAAAGAGGACCAACCTAGACTTCAAGGGTTCTTACACAAATATCCCATATCTTGGCAATTTGAGGAAATTGATTAGGAATTTTGATCATATTATGGCCCAAATGCCAAGTGATCTAGTAGGAGAAGAGACAATATTGAACAAAGAATCCCCTAGGCCTGATGTCTAGTTAGAAATTTATGTTGAGGAGGAACAACAACCATCATCTTTTACACGGGTGGCAAAAGGAAACAAGAGAAAAAAAACCATGCACATCCTAGAGAAGGTGGTGAGCAAAGCCTTAAGGGTCATACCATGTAATGATCAATATTTTGTTGATATTATGCAGAAATACTTGCATGAGAGGGCAATAGAGGCAGGAAGAGCCTCAACTGATTTACAAATTGTAGCCTCCAAATTGGATGATAGACTAATCCAATATGAGAAATTCATGGAAGATGATGATGTCATTAAATCATCTCAATTTAAAAGTTTTTTTTATATAAAATTAAGAAAAATGAGCTCACACTGAACCTTATGCCAGGAGAAAATCCTAAAAATAATAAAGAATTAGTGGATAAACTATTGGCATATGATCCAGACAGTGAAACAAACACCTCTGCAAAAGCTAGGGAGTTGGTACATAGAAGTGGTATGATTTTAGTGCCAGGATGGGACATTGATAGGGCCTTTGTACTTGACCAATTTAGGAGGCAAGAAAAGAAAATCAGTTATGAAGTTAGCAGTAGTGAAGGCTTGAAGTGAGGGTTGAGTTTTAGTATAGATACTAAGACCCTATCTGTATGGAGTGTTTCTCTTAACACTAAAACTCTTAAAATGATGAATGTAGAGGAGACTAGTTAGGGTAATATAATTGTTTGGACATTAGAAAATACCATAGTTAAAGAGATTTCTAGCATGGTTAAACACTTTGCACTCATGAATGAGCCAAAGGTGGATCAGATTGAGGATAGGCTTTCTACTACCTATAATGAATTCCTAGATGTTAGAAAGTTGTATGAAGAAGAGATCAAAACAAGTTATGTGCAAAAACAAAGAATAGAAGAGTTGGAAGGAAAAGTTCAGAGCCTAGAAGAGGAAGTTTAATTTCTGAAGGACCAACTCAAAACTACAGAAAATGTAGAACATGCACAAGGGAATGTGGAAGATGTTAGCCACATAGTTGAAGGAGGTTAGGGAAGTCCAAACTAAGGATGTACCTAGAGGGGTAACAGTGCCAATGCTAGTGGTAAGTGTGGAAGGTGAGGTTTCTCAATCTAATAGTGCACCACAAAGGGGTATAATGTTGAGTATGCTAAATCATAGGGTAAGAATCCTGTAGAGAATCTATGAAGATGCATCTAATGCATTCACCAACTTGCAAGTTGCTGAAAAAATGTGTAAAGAAGCAATAGGTTGGCTTGATCCCATCTTTGAGCAAAGGGGACCTTACATGCAATTTCTTGATAGATTGATACCTCTATTAGCTAAGAAGCAAGACCTTCCTAATAAGGTCATTTCTATTAAAGAGGGTATGCATAAAGTAAAGGATTTCTTATAGTTCTTTATAGGAAAATTGATAATTATTTATAATAAGATGAATGTGTGTATTAATGGTTTTTATTCCCTAATTCTTTCAATACTTAATTCTAATATCCAAATAAAAGACTAGAATAAATGGACTAGTTTTTTTTACCATCTTGTAAACTTGCCATAGGTGGTATCCATTTTTGAAGGTGACACTAATGAGTTTCTTTCAATGAACTCATTGCTACTCTATTCAAGAGTGAAACTAAAATAAATTGATTCATAATAGAAGGGAAGGTAGTCATAGATGCTATGTGGCAATTTTTTTTTGGTGAACTAACAATAGTAAAAGCATGCAAGTGGCCAAAAAAAAGAGAAGTCATTGTATGGGAAGCAATCATAGAAATAAAGGATTTACCAATAGGGGTCAATTGAAGATGAGGAAAAATGTTGTAGATCTGTTGCTCTAGCTATCATGTACAACTGTTTCTACTTTTTTGTATTTGTGTTAAGGATTAAAAGATATTTTAAAAGCTTGTTGTATTCCTTGTTGTAAAAGGACACCTATCAGTCACATTTTTCCCTTTACTTGTTGCAACTCATGCTTATATAAATGAGTTTTCAAGACATTGTGATGGGTCTAAAGGCTTGTATATTTTTTGCTTCTCCCGAGAAAAGTATAGTTGGTCCAATTGTATGTAGTTTTTTTGAGTTTACTTTTAGTTGTGTACTCTCTGATCATATATAGAAATGATAGAATTAGTAAGATATTTTGGGCTTTTCATTGACTTTATATTGGTCATTATATCAATCATCTAAAAGGATAATATAAAGGGGTACTTACATTATATCTGTGTCACCAATTTGTGTCTCCATTTTATGAGTTTGTTTAGTTTGAAGTCATTTGAATAAGGTTTAATTGATTGAATGTATTCTAGATGGGTTGTATATTGGTTCTATTATTGCTTTTAATTCAAGGAATTATGTAAATGCTTTAGTAAATCAATAGAGTTTATGAGTTTATGAAATGGATATTTCATAAGAATGGAAATGGGTGATTTCAATTGATAGATTCATTTACGAGTTATTTGAACCAGATCTCCTACCAATAGTTAACCTTTTACCCAATGGATAAGGCACTGGTCACATAGATCAAAAGTGAGTAAGAGTAAATTCTACTACTACATATCAAATCAATTATAAAATCAAAATCATTTTCATTCCATTTTGTTCAAGGTTATAAATTTTGGTCATCACTCATTTATATCTAATTTATGAGTCTTAGGTAGCTACTATTTCTAGAAATATTTGTAAACCCAAGGAGAATTGTGACCAAATCTACTTATGAGGGATGTATATCATTTGAAAGTGTCAATAAATGGATGAACTATATAAATGTCAAAGATATAAGATGAGAATAAAAATGAAACTAATAAAATTCTCATACAAAAGCATTGATTCTAAATTGTCCCTTAGGTATACCCACCTTGGTTTTGCAAAGCCTACTAGTCTTGATTTTGTTGAAGTCGGTTCAGATAATATGCAAGCATAATTGTTAATAGGACATAGCTAATCCTTAGATTTGTGAGTATTATTATCTTGGTATTGAGCCTTTGTTATTCAATAGTTGAAAAACACCAACAAAATGGTGACTCTACTAGGGATATAACACTTTATATCATCATAAACTAGTATATCATTTAAGATATGTGTTTCCCTTGGGTAGAGTCTGAGGTAGGTGTTTCATGGGAACTTTTTTGTGGTGTTGAGGGTTATTTTCATTTTTTTTGAGGTTATTAGTGAAGTAATTGTGGTTTATTCAGCAATTATTCCCATTCTAATAGGGTGGGTGGTGACTTAGAAAGTTTTAACTAGTGTCAATATTTAAAAATTTTGTCTCAAATTATGGAGAATAAGAAGAATACACAGGAAAATGTGAAGCAAAACCTAGGAATTAAATTATAAACTAATCTCCCTCCTAGGGGAAGATAGAATTGGGCTTTGAAAAGGCCTTAGATGCAAAGAGGAGATCACTCCCAAGAGCAAGTAATAAGGGGAGATAATGTTCATTTTTTTGCTATGGAAAGGGAATCATCTTGCCAAAGTTCTAGATCCCATCGTGGAATATTTGGTGATGACTTTTTTAGCACTCCCAAAGTAGTATGTCAGGAAATTGTTAGGCAACACAATGCACCCAGTTTAGAGAAAAGAAATAGTAATAATTTTTTCAACAAAGTACTAACCCTTTCCTATCTAATTGTTCTCAAGAAGAAATAAGACCAAAATACTTAGATCCTAAGGATTTTAATGACGAAAAAATTTATAGTTCTAAGTTTACTATCCCTAATCCTGATGAGATTGAGATCATGAAAATGCATCTTGTTGAGCAAGAAGCCATAAATAAGAAATTGTAAAAGGAGAGGGAAGAAAGGATTATGAAAACTTTTGAAGAAGAGCAGACAATATTTAGGCAAATTGCTGCCCTAAAGAAGAAAAATGAGATAACAACTAGTGCTTGGCAACCAAAGATTATAGGTCAAGTTGAATAGCTTAAGACAAAAGAACAAAAGTTGTTGGAAACTTAGAATACGAATCTAGAAGGACCTGTAATACAATAGATTAAGAACTATAGTGCTCTAAAAGTTAACAACAATAAAGAAAAAGATGTAGAGCATGCTATTGATGCTAAGGATAAAGGAAAATAGAAGGAGATTGGTGTTAAGATTAAGGAACTAGCAAAGATTGTTCACATCCATGATTCCATGTCACCTTTTGATATTGAGTTGGAAAAGAAAAGGAAAGAAAAGGAGGGTCCCTTACCAATCAAATTTCAATAGATAGAATAGGTTGCAAAATTTCCCCTATAACACCACTTGGAAAGATGGTCAGCCTAGTGTCCCTTCCCCCAAAAACACCAACAACAAGGTAACCCCTGATCCTTTAGCCAAAAACTCTATAAATTTGGTGGATGATCCTAAGTTCACTACTGATCCTACATGGTGCTTTGTGTGTTAATTACCCCATGCTCTTGAATCTTGTGCAATAACGTTGTCCTTCCCAAGGAATCAAAATGTAGTAGAAGAATGTCAAGAACATGAAGAATAAAATGATGATGTAGGATGTAATATGTTTGAGTCACATTATGATTATTCTAATTGTGAAGATTATGACAAAGATGTAAATGAGCAAAGGTAGTTTTAGAATGAAATGCAACAAAAAGTTTTTTCTGATGAGGATGATGGTGAAGATAATGTTTGTGATATGGTAAATGCCAAAGAAGAAGTGATGCTAAGGAAGCCTTCTAGGGAAGAGATTGATCAAATTACTACCAACATGATAGCTCAAGTGCAAACTAGAAACATGGCTCAGAAAGAGGGTAATGACAAGGTGGTTGGTATGTTTATAAAAGGAGTTAATCTTAAAGAAGGGGAATTTGTGAAGCCTAAAGAAATCCCTGCTATGAAGGTTAAAATTACCAGCAAAAAAAGTGAATCCAAGAAGGTGGATAGTCCCAAGGTTTTTGAGTCCCCAAGTAATGCTCCTAAGAAGTTTAGATGAGAAGATACCAAAATCAATCACTATAAGTGACAAGAATCACCAAGGTGTTGTAAACATTTTGGATAACATCATGAGAAAAAGAGTAAGGTTATTGATAGCCCATCTAATTCTTCTATAGATATGACTACTATATTATCACAAATCATTATCAAGGTCCCTTTGTCTAAATTATTAAGAATCCCTGAACACGGAAATAAAGCTAGAGCATGGTTGGGAGATACTGATATAAAGGTAAGACATGATTTTATTGAAAATCATAATCCCAAGGAAAGTAGTAAAGAAAAGGTGAAAGACAAAGAAGATGAAGTAGTTGTGTCTCAAATTACTCAGATGTTTATGGATAGCTCTATAAATCAATGTTTGGGAAATGTTGAGCCATTTTTCTTGAGTATTTTAGTAAATGGTAAAACATTGAAAAATTGCATGATTGACTTTGGTCTTCCAATACTGTGATGCCTTTTGAAATAATGAAGGAATTAGGCCTAAAGGTTGATACTACTCAAGGAATATGTTGTTCTATGGATAAAAGAGAAGTGATAGTCATAGGCACTATTAATGCTTTACCATATAGGCTAACAGCCTATCCTAACACTATGAGTGTGTTGGTTGTTGATATTCCACCCCAATATGGTATGTTGTTATCCAAAAAGTAGAGTGTTGCCATGGAAGGGATTTTAAAATGTGATTTATCATTTTCTACTTTTAACATTGAGGGAAATTTGGTAAAAATAAATAGGGAGCCTAAAAGTATATACATGATAGAAGAGGATATAGAGGATAATATGACAAACTTTGTGGATACAGATATCAATGCATTCCAAGCTGAGGTTCTGACTTTGAAGAAAGCCAAGCATAAATCTCAAATGGAAGTAGAAGCTAACACAAAGATAGGCAAAGGTGATCTATGGGCTATTTTTTTGATGGTGCTTTCTGCAAGGATAGATCTAGTTTAGGTATTTTGTTGATATCTCCTGCTGGGGTAACATACAAATTCTCTTTTACATTGAGTTTCCCTTGTACAAAAAAAATAGCAAAATATGAGGCTTTTCTATTAGGACTTAAATTAGGTCACAAGCATCGGATAAAATGTTTGCATGTTATAGGAGATTTTGAGTTGGTCATATCCCAAGTAAGAAATTCTTATGTGTCAAAAAAAGAAGATTAAAACAATATAGGAATGTTGTATGGGACATGATTGAATATTTTGATGCATTTGAGATAATTTTGAAAGGTAAGACTAATAACAAGATTGTAGACTTGTTAGAAAATATAGCAATAAAGCCTGATGATATTACATTTGCTGGTATATCCAAAGTTGTGATTCAAACTAGACCTTATGTTCTTGATAATATCTATAATTGGCAAGTATTTGAGGATGATAAAGATATTCTAAGAATTTTGAATTGTGAAAATTTGTTGTCGGGATAAGAAATTGATTGTGTAGCTTATGTAGAAAATATAAATAGAAAAGATATTGTTTTTGGGCAGGAAGTTGTACAATTGAAGACAAACAAAATTCCAAAGGGTTTAGTTGTTTTAGAAACTATTTTTGACAACCAAGATAGGTCACAAGTTGATGGTAGTAAACATGATGCTAAAGCTCTGGAGGAGGTAAATTTAGGAACTAAAGAAACACCTAAGAAGGTATATATTGGTAAGAAATTGCCTCCTAAAATTAGGCAAGACTTGAAAGATTTGTTAAGGAAATATAAACATGTGTTTGCATGGTCATATGATGACCTAAAAGATTATAGAGAAGATATTTTTTAGCATGAAATCTATTTGAAACCAGATGCTAAACCTTTTTGGTAGAAACAAGGCCAATAAATCCAACTTTGGCTCCCAAAATGCAAGAGGAACTAATCAAATTAAGAGAAGCAAGGATAATAAAGCCTATTAGACACTCCTCTTGGGTGTCCAATTTAGTCCTTGTTAGGAAGAAAAATGGAGACATAAGATTGTGTGTTGACTTTAGGAATTTTAATATATCCTCATTAAAGGATAATTATGGATTGCGAAATATGGAAGCTATGTTACAAAGGGTCATTGGTTCTAAACTTATATCCATGATGGATGGATTTGTAGGTTATAATCAAGTGGTTGTTAAAAAATTAGAACAATTTAAGACTGATTTTACTACTCCATGGGGTACTTATGTGCATGTTAGCATGCCTTTTGAGCTTACTAATGTTGGGGCTACTTTCCAATGGGCTATGAATGTGGCTTTTTTTGATATTATTGATAAATTTTTGGTTGTATATCAGGATGATCTAACTGCTTATTCGAAGGATGAGAATGATCATTGTATGTATCTATAAAAGGTATTTATTAGAGCCCTTAAGTATGTTATCTCTTTAAATCCAAGAAAGTACAATTTTGGTGTTATTGAAGGAAATTTGTTAGGGAATCTAGTTGGTAAGAATGGAGTGAGGATTGACCCTGAAAGGGTAGAAGCAATAAACAAAATTTAGAAGCCTAAAAGTGTTAAGGGAATTTAGTCATTTTTTTGGCATATTAACTTTCTCTAAAAGTTTGTAACTAATTTTGCAGAGATTAGTAGGCCTATTTCAAGGATGTTAAAGAAAGGATCTGAGATAAAATGGGATGGGGAGTCTACCATTGCATTCTAGAAGATCAAGTAAGCTATTAAGGATGCTCATGTTCTTAGGGCACCAAATTATGATAAACCAATGAATATTTTTTCTTTTGCTTCATTTCACACTATTGCTGCAATACTGTTATAGAAAAATGAGGAAGGTTATGAGCAACCCATTGCATTTTTTAGCAAATCATTACACGCAGCAGAACTCAAATATGATATAAATGAAAAATAAGCATATGCATTGGTGAAAGGGGTAAAGGCTTTTTAGGTGTTACCTAATGGGAGCCATTATCATTACATTTGTCTCTACTACTATTATAAAGGATATCTTTTCACAATAAGAGGTATCTGGCAAAAGATGTAGGCAGATTAATAGAATACAAGAATTTAACATTGATATTCAGATCACCAAACTGGTAAGGGGTCAAGGTTTGGCCAAATTGATGATAGAAGTCAATTTAGATCCAAACAAAATAAATCAACTTGATTTTAGTTGTAGGGATAATCTTTTTCATATGGATACTTCTAACTGGCATAGAGATGTGATTTATTACTTGCAGAACATAAAATCCCCACCAAGATTAACAGACAACCAAAAGAGATCTCTAAAGTTGCAGGCTATAAGATATGTTATAGTGCAGGGGCAATTGTGGTGGACGAATATGGAAGGGGTCCTTTTGAAATGTGAAGATGAAATTGAGTCTAAAAAGATATTAAGAGATATGCATGAAGGTGTATGTGGTGGTCATTATATGGCTAAAACCACTGCTCATAAAGTTCTGAGGACTGGTTTTTTGCAGCCAACACTTTTTGAAGATGCTCACAAGTTTGTGAAAACATGTGATGCTTTTCAAAGGTTTGGTGGAAAGTTAATTTTTTTTGGGAATTTACCATTAAGACCTGTTGAAGTGCAAGCACCATTTCAACAATGGGGAATTGATTTCATAGGTAAGATCTCAAACAAATCTAGTGGTGGACATTCTTGGATCCTAGTTGCTACTGGTTACTTCACTAAATGGGTTGAAGCAATTCCTACTAAAAATACAAAAAGTAAAGTAGTGATTAATTTTATTCTAAATAACATTGTGACTAGGTTTGGATGCCCACAAAAGATTGTAACTGATAATGCTATGTGCTTTAAATCTGAGGAATATAATTTTTTTTTGTAAGAAGTACAACATTATAGAATACACACCATCACCTTATCATCCCCAAGGAAATGGTTAGGCATAATCAAGTAATAAAAGTATATTGAGAATTATCAAGAGGATTTTAGGAGATAACAAGAAGGCCTGGGATTCAAAATTGCCATTAGCTCTGTGGGCTAATAGGGTTACTATGAAAAAGGCTATTGGATGTGCTCCTTTTGATTTGGTCTATGGTATACAAGCTAAACTTCCACAGAACAATCTAAAGGAGATGTAAAAATTTGTTCAACTTTATGAAGATGATATCATTGATGAGATGCAAGTATGCATGGATGACATCTTGTAATTGGAAGAAACAAGAAGAGGTTCTTCTATTGAAAATGCCATGTTATAGTCAGATATGAAGCATTTATATGACAAGAGGTCCATTGAGAGGAAATTTGAATTCGGTGATATGGTATTGATGTGGATTGCTAGGATGTAAGATAAAGGAAAGCATGGTAAATTTGATCCCATCTAGCTTGGCCCATACAACATTTGTGATACAAATGGTGAAGACTCATATTTTAGATCTAACTGGAGATATTCTTGAATTGTGGACAATTCTTGAAGAGGTACTTTTCGTAAAGTATCTATGTTCCATGAATAGTAGTTTTAGGGTTTCTTGTGTCCTTATACATTATGTATATTTTCTAAATTTCTATAATTTTCTTTGTATAGTTTGGTCCCCTATTTCTGTTGTTTTGTTTCTATGCTCTCTGAAGAAGCTATCATTATTGTATCAATTATGTGGTCTACTCTACCATAGATTCTAAATTCTTGCATAGACTTAGGGAGTCTATCATCCTCAAACAAAGCCACTGGTGGTCTAATTTTTCATAGTGTAGATAAATTCCAAAATATGTATGAAAAATCATATAATCCTTGTGTCCTATAGATTAGGGTTTCTTTTTTTTATCATTTTTCAAAAATATTGTGTTACCCTAATTATGCCTTGATTTCTATGTTGTTTGAATTTTATTAAATTCTTAAGCTTTGTCATTGTTGGTGTAAATAAGTACTTTACTATTTACACTTACTTAAGTTTGCTTAGGTTAATAGATTATTTAATTATATTGCATTATTTAATTATTTTTATTTATGAGACACTTAGGAGTTTGTGTAACCTTGTGAGTTGTTATGTTGACAACACAGGAGTACGCACCTCTATTTGAGCACATGGTGTCTACAACATTATTTTGCGTGTCCCACCCTTCTAGGCTTATCCTCTCATCACCGCACTTACTTTCATGCTTAATGGAGGTAATCCATATTTGGTGGACATGTGCTTGGTTGTCTGACACTTCATGGTGCTAAGTTCTATGCATTCTAGAAGCTCTCATGTAGCCTTTATAATCAGGCACTCCTAGTGTACTCTTATGTATCAAGTTATTGAATATATTGTTATTCTGATCATATTCTCTCTCTTTGGTCTACTCTATGCTTGTGTTTGAGTTCTTAGTTCCTGGGTGAATTTTTCCCTTAGAAAAATTCTTACATGGTATTAGAGCTTGGAGACTTTCTCATCACATAGCCGTTCAAGACCTCTTGTTACTTCATCACCTCAGCCTGAATCTGGAGTGCTGCAGAAATTGGGAGCATCCAGCACTAGATCTGACCTCTCCATTGCATTGAAAACACTAAACCGATGAAAATTGACTATAAGCATGCCTATCTTGGCCCATAGTCAACTGTGAGGCAAATTTTTTTTGCAAATCGAAACTCAGAGACCCCGATTTGCGGTATAGGTATGATCTCTTGCAGATCTTATTAATTATTTTCAGATCTGTCATTTTTATTTTCTCTATCCTATTTTTTGAATTTGTATTTTCAGAATTTATCTTAATAGCCCAGCAGAGAAATTTTTTTTTTTGCTGAACTGGGCAGTGACACCCTGACTTAGCTATATATTGGTGGAGGAATTAGTTATTTTGCAGGTTTTTTATTTAATTTTCAGCTTCATTAAAGCCATGGCTGAAAACCTACAATTTCCAACACATTATCTAGCCAGCCTACGTATGCAACTCTGGCCAATATACCCTTCCCTGGCAGTAGTCTACAACTCATATTCAGCAACAACAAATTTTTGGCAGCTCGCAATAAAAATATCGGGTTGGCAAAAAATAGTGAATCCACACCGTTCATCAAAATTTGGCCAACATTCACCCACCATTTTTAAACAACCAGTGACCATTGTTTATTTCAATCACTGCAGACTCTGTATTTAAAGCCCAAAGAGTTCCCACTCCTCCTGCATGTGGGACTAAATCCACACTTTCTAGTGATGCATATTAAATTGGCAGCACTTCATAGCATTTTCAGCACTACTGCTTGAAGTCCAGCAACTTCAATCACCCCACCACATGGTCGAATCTGTTGGCACCACGCAGTGCAATTTGCTCAAGTTATAGTCCGCCCGCCAACTCATCTGTCCTAGTCAGCGGACCCAATCTCCTGGTGACACGTGGACATCTACCAACATAGCACCACATCAATAGCCATACCTTTGCCCACACAAATTTTTTGTACATTTCATATGGTACAAATAGTCTGTATGACTGCCATGTCATCCGAGGGAAAAGATTTTGTTGACATCATCATTTCACTAGGCTAAATTTGATGCTCATCTGAATGTCATTCCCAGGCATTTTAGAACTACTTTGATGGTTGTTTGACCATCAAATTTAAACTCCTAGTTTCTCTTCCAGACCCCTCTCCAGATTCCTTTTCAGTTTGGCAGCCTAACTTTGCGAGCCCATAACTTGGACATCCAGACTCTGTTTCATGTGCAATTTTTTTTGAAATTAAGTAGAATTTCTTGAATTTTCTAGTGGTGGTGTTGTTTTCTAGTTTTGGTGCACAAATTTTGTAGAATTTTTTTTTTTGGCAATTGTACCTGCATAATTATGCATTTTGCAACTTTAAAAGCTCTGTATGAGCACATATGATCACCTTCTCAGGTTCTATTTTTTTTGAAAGTGCGTATTTTTTTGTCTACTTTCTAGATTTGAAGATAGATTCTAGGGTTGTGTGGAAAAATTTCTCACTTTCAGAATTAGGCCTTCTTTGGCATTGTAATGCTTTGATTCTTTTCGAAATTGTTGTAAAACTAAGCTACAGTGCTTAAGTGATAGATTTCACCCTTATAAGGCAGTTGTAAAAGAAAAATTAGAAATTCCACTTTGTTCATTTTGACAAGTGGCTCATTGTAAATGCACTACTTATAAAGTGCCAAAAGCATCTTTTTTGGGAGGGTCTTTTGATTGAGTGAAAAGGCGGGGTGTACACTGTGTTCTTGTGTCTCTTTTTTGTGCTCTTTCATTTCTACATCATGGGTTTTAAAAGTCCTCCTCTAACTTCACGCAACTATTCTACATGGAAAGATATTGCATAGAGTAGATTAATGGAAAAAGGATATAGTTTGTATGTTGATGGTACAATTACCAAACCTAATGATTAGATCAATGAGATTTCCACAATCCATGCATAAGAGTTCTGGTTTCTGGGTTAGATTGTGTGCAGTTTTTTTAATCATCAACGTTTCGAATCATACTACATGATCCATCATCAGGATGCCAGAGAACAAGAAGAACAAAAAATGATTAAGATGCAGATGTAGCAAACTCCTAAAAAAGGAACAGGAGAGAGGGAGGGGGGGGGGGGGGGGGGGGTAGCTAGGTTGAGAGTACCAAGGGTGACAAGAATAAAACAATAATAATAATAAAAAAGAAAAAGAAAGAGGAGAAAATTAAGGGAATAAGAAGCCAACGGTGAAAAATAAATTAAAAGGGGGGGGGGGGGGGGGTAAATACAACCGAAGAAAGCTAGAAAAAAGATAAAAAATTAAAATTAAAAAATAAAAGATTAAAAAATTAAAAAATTATTAACATTAAAATTAAAATTATAAATAAATAAATAAATAAATAAATAAATAAAAGTCAAAAATTAAATCAAATAAAAATAAAAATGTTATATATAACCCAAAACTAAAACTGCTCCCTAGAAAAAGCAATTATAACAATAAGGGAATAAATCTGCGAGAGAAACCGAGCCACACAAGACAATAAAGCGCCGAGAGGTGACCTACAGAGAACAAAAAAAGGGGGGGGGGGGGGGGGGGAGGGGGCGGGGGGGGGGGTGGTGTGGGGGGGAGAGCGCAGATGATAAGGGGGGAGAAACAAGAGATGAGAAACACAGGAAAGAGAGACGAGGACCTCAACTCAGGGGAAAGAAGACGAGGGGGAAGAGGGGACGAGGATTGGGGGGGGGGGGGGGAAGGGGGGCAAGGAACGAGTAAGAGGGGGGGGGGTGTGTGTTGGTGGGGGGGGAGGGGGGGGGGAAAGGAGGGGAGAGGAGAACCAAGGCAACAAGGGAAAGGGAGGAGAGAAGGGACACCCGAGAGAAGGGGGAAAGGACAGAAAGAAGGTCCAGAAAGAAGGTCAGGACCCAGGATTGTTGCTGTGAAGGGAAGATAATAAAGGACGCCAGGAAGTGCTCAAACTCCAACCTTCATCTCGATTGAGGTTAGAGGGATGGTTATTGATTTCAATGGCCTCTTTGAGCTTGCGCTTGAAGAAATTGTCCTCTCTATACACGATTTGGGTATCCTCTAAGCATATGTGATGCTTGGTCGAGGAAGAATGCTCAGCAAGAGCTGACTTAAGAATACGTTCATGTTTGATGTTAGCGGCATGCTCTTTGATTCTAGTGTTGAAAGAGCGGCCAGTTTCTCCAATGTAAGGGGTTCCACAAGAACACAGGACTTTGTAGACCCCAGCCTCAGTACGGACGTCTCTGTGGTCCTTAGTGAAAGGGATGCAGTGTCTCAGAGTGGATATGGGCTTGAATGCCACTTTGATGCCCTTTTTGTTAAGAAGTTTAGAGATCTTGTGGGAGATCCCAGCAACATAGGGGATGGCAAAAAATGGGGAGGTCTTAGGGATAGAGGGAGAGATGTTGGGTGGCGAAAGATGGAGAGATTTGGCCAAGTGGAAGGCTTTAGTGATTTGTCTGCTCGAATATCCATTCCACTTGAAAACTTGACGGAGATGTTGAAGTTCTTGGTCAAGGTTATCACTGTCATAGATCCTATGTGCTCTCAGGGCCAAGGTTTTAAGGATACCAAGCTTTTGCTTGGGGTGGTGGTGCGAGGAAGCATTAAGATAAAGGTCAGTGTGGGTGGCTTTGCGAAACACTCGGCGACCAAGTGACCCGTCAGGTTTTTTTGTGATTAAAACATCCAAGAAAGGCAAGCAGTTGTTAGATTCGAGCTCCTTGGTGAAAGAAATGGAAGGACTAAATTGTTTGAGGTCTGCGTGAAACTCCTCCAACTTTTCAAGACCGTGTGGCCAGCAAATGTTGGTGTCATCTACATACCGTTTCCACCACTTGGGCTTGAGGGGAAAAGAGTGTAATGCCCTCTCCTCAAAGGCTTCCATGTAGATGTTCGTGATAACAGGGGAGAGTGGTGAACCCATTGCCACACCATCCACTTGTTCATAAATGACACCCTGGAAGGAGAAGAAAGTGGATCGTAAGCACAACTCAACCAGAGAGGCCACCTCACCATTCACCTTGCGCTTGACAATCTCTATGGATTCAGGGATGGGGATCTACTTACTAGAAGCCTTCCTGTGATGAATTTGTAGATATGTTGATTGTGTTTATTGTCTTGTGTGGCTCGGTTTATTGTCTTGTGTGGCTCGATTTCTCTCGCAGATTTATTCCCTTATTGTTATAATTGCTTTTTCTAGGGAGCAGTTTTAGTTTTGGGTATATATAACATTTTTATTTTTATTTGATTTAATTTTTGACTTTTATTTATATTATTTATTTATTTATTTATAATTTTAATTTTAATGTTAATAATTTTTTAATTTTTTAATCTTTTATTTTTTAATTTTAATTTTTATCTTTTTTCTAGCTTTCTCCGGTTGTATTTACACCCCCCCCCCCCCCCGCCCGCCCCCCCCTTTTTATTTATTTTTCACCGTTGGCTTCTTATTCCCTTAATTTTCTCCTCTTTCTTTTTCTTTTATTATTATTATTATTGTTTTATTCTTGTCACCCTTGGTACTCTCAACCTAGCTACCCCCCCCCCCCCCCCCCCCCCTCCCTCTCTCCTGTTCCTTTTTTAGGAGTTTGCTACATCTGCATCTTATCATTTTTTGTTCTTCTTGTTCTCTGGCATCCTGATGATGGATCATGTAGTATGATCCGAAACGTTGATGATTAAAAAAACTGCACACAATCTAACCCAGAAACCAAAACTCTTAAACCTAATGATGCTAAAGAACTCATTGATTGGACAATCATGACCGACAAGCTTTAGGTGTTATTAGGAGTTGTATACATAGTGATCTTCTCTTCCACATTAAAAATTGTTCAAACTCTAAGGAAGCTTGGGATAAACTTGAATAGTTGTATGGTAAAGTGGATGAAGAAAAGAGATTTCAGATTGAAGATGATCTACTTCTCTTAGATCCTAAAAATTATGACACAATTCAGGATTATATCATTAAAGTCAATGAGTAGAGGGTGCTTCTAAAAGATTGTGGAAATCTCATGAAGGATGATAGGTTGATACATCACATCCTGAAGAAGCTACCTTTTGAGTATGCCAACTTTGTTTCTAGTTTTAAGTACTCACAAGTTAACCATGGGATCTACTTACTAGAAGCCTTCCTGTGATGAATTTGTAGATATGTTGATTGTTGAACAATCTCACTTGGTGGATTTTGGACTTCTCAAGTTATCTAAGACCAAAGCTTTAGTGTCTAGTGATGATTCCAAATCTAGTCAAGGGGGAAAAAGCAACAACAAGAAGAAGCAGTGGAAGCAAAAAACACAATCTGAGACACAACATGACTCCTCTCAACAAGGTAGTTCTTCTTCAAACAAGAAGGGAAGTAATGAAAAGAAGGACCAACTCTTTTGTGCATATGCAAAAAGTCAAATCATGACGAGCACCATTGCAACACAAAAAGAATTGATGAGTTAGAAAATCTACTCAAGAAGAACAAGATTCATGTTCTAGGTACTTCCAAGGATTCTACTCCTAACTCTTTGAAGGGTAAAGGTCAACCACTTATGGCAAACACAGATTCTTCTTCGGAATGGATACTTGACTCAGGTGCCTCCTAACACATGGTTCTTCAAAGCAAGATTTTTCTTCATTGAAGCAATCAAAGGTACCACACATCTTCGTCGGAGATGATGCAAAGATGGAAGTTGAAGGAAAAGGACATGTTGAAATGGAAGATGGGGAATTCAAAGATGTACTCTATGTTCCAAATCTAAGCTCCAATCTCCTTTTAGTTTACCAAATCACTCACCTTGGAGATGGTCATAAGGTTTGAGTTCCTTCCCGATTTAGTGATGGTGCAAAGTCTCAAAGATGATTCATTGATAGCAGTTAGGAAAGTCAATGATGATAGGAGGCTTTATTCCTTCTCCCACTTTGTGCCTAAGAGTTCTTCTCAAGCCTTGTTAACTCATTCACATTCAAACAACAACTTATGGCATGAGCGGTTTGGTCACCTTGACTTTCGCTCTCTTTAGCAACTTTGCTCAAAACACATGGTCAAAGGTCTACCCAACATCAACTTTTCTAAGGGGGAGTGTTCATCTTGTTCAGTGGATATACATTTCAAGGAGAAGTATGATAAAGGGAAGTCTTCTCGAGCTCTAGTTGTTCTTTAGCTAGTTCAAATGGTATTAGCAGGACTGTTTGCAGTGACTTCAGTCAGCCAAGGCTGCTACATACTTGCATTTGTTGATTACTTTTCAAGATTCACTTGGGTCTTTTTCCTTCATCATAAGAATGAAGTAGTTTAGAAGCTTTAAGACTTCAAGACTCATGTTGAACACAAGTCAATGAAAGCCATCAAGGTATTAATAGTGGACAATGAGAATAGATATGTTGACCGGAGACTTAAAAACTTTTGCAAAATTGAGGGGATTGATCTTTAGAACTCACCAACATTCAGTCCACACAAGACAGATGTTGCAGCCATGAGGATTAGGACTCTCAAGACCATGGCAAGTTACATGATAAAGGCCAAGTCTCTCAATCCTACATTAGAAGTTGAAGCTATTAGTAGTGCTACTCACATACTTAATAGATCTCCTCATCTAGCCTTAGATGGAAAGACTCTTTTTGAGGTTTGGTATGGCAGAAAACTAGTTGTGAGTCACCTTACAGTCTTCAGTTGTCCAGCATGGGAAAACCTTTCCTCTAGGAGTTTCAAGGCACTGTCACCTAGGCCTTGTACCTTTATTGGTTATGAAGACAATGTGAAGGCTTACAGACTTATGGATCCTAAAACACATCAGATTTTTGTGAAGAAGGATGTTCATTTTGAGGAAAGTTCTCCTAGCTTGTCCTCTACTCCTCTTCATACTTCATACATAGTGGAAACTGATAGTGACACCAACGATAGTGCTTCAAAAAGTTTAGACACGTGGGGTTCTGTCGACAGTTGCAGTGAGAGGTCACATCAGTCTAATCCACGTGCTTACATTGCCACAGTGAAAGGTTCAACATAGCATGGTACATCTTGTCTTCCAGTTCTAGCTTCACTTGACTTGGGAGACAATCTTGAGGACTTACATCTTCTCATTGATGATGATTCTTCTACAGTTGTTGTGAGGGCTCACTCTGACCCTCATGTCCATTCTCTACATGATCAATCTAAACAGGTTGGTGTGATTGTGGATCCTTATGAATAGAAATTAGTGGAGGTCCCTTTGTCAGTCAAGGAGACAGATGGTTCAGTGGAATAGGTTCAGTAGACATCCTTTCCAGATCTACATTCATTCTTTTCAGCACAGTTGGAAGGGGTGAACTTCAGCATCAGTACAGGGATACTTGAGTAGGTTTTAGGGCCAGCACACATCTTCAGAACTATACATTGGGCATTGTTTCTTCCTAAGGTGAGGAACACCATTCTACATTCTTGGACCAGCTTCTTCCTCGGAGCAACTTTCACCTGTTGGCATTCTTCTTTTGGGGGGGGGAGCCTATTTTGTCTCTCTTCCTTCTCTTATTCTCTTATGTATATATTGGATGTATGTCATAATGGGGGGGTCTTGATTACTCCATCCATTGATGCATCCCCCCTTTATCTCTCTTTTTGGGGGAGGGTATTTCCCATGAAGTTATCCCTCTTTCCCCGCTTTATGGAAGATTGCATTTTAATTATGTGCTTGGGTACCTAACATGGCCTAGTAGCTGGGACCCATTATGCATCTTCATCCTAGTTAGTAAGCTGAAGGGCATTCTCCTAACTTGCACTTAGGGGGGGTGTTGTTGTAAATAAGTACTTTACTATTTACACTTACTTAAGTTTACTTAGGTTAATGCATTATTTAATTATATTGCATTATTTTATTATTTTTATTTATGAGACACTTAGGAGTTTGTGCAACCTTGTGACTTGTCATGTTGACAACACAGGAGTATGCACCTCTATTTGAGCACATGGTGTCTACAACACTGTTTTGCATGTCCCACCCTTCTAGGCTTATCCTCTCATCATCACACTTACTTTCGTGCTTAATGGAGGATAATCCATATTTGGTGGACATGTGCTTGGTTTTTTGACACTTCATGCTGCTAACTTCTATGCATTCTAGAAGCTCTCCTGTAGCCTTTATAATCAGGCACTCCTAGTGTACTCTTATGTATCAAGTTATTGAATACATTGTTATTCTGATCATACTCTCTCTCTTTGGTCTACTATGTGCTTGTGTTTGAGTTCTTCATTCCTATGTGAATTTTTCCCTTAGGAAAATTCTTACAGTCATCAACATAGTCATTAAAATTTCCTAAGTATGTTAAAACCCTAGGTTTATCTTCAATTTTTTCAAAGGGTTTGCAAAATTCTTAAATTCCTCTACTTTATGGTTTTATGGTGATAGGGTTTCCCATAGGAGTGTTATGCTCTCTCTCTTTAGTTTCCACGGTCATGCTTCACTGAGTTGCTTAAGGACGTAAAGGAATTTTTGATTCATGGGTATATTGTTGTGTAACTTGTAATAGTGAAGTGATGGACTTTGCAACTTTCCAGTCATACAATTAATCCTTGGGCAAAGGTGTATAAAAGGTTTTCATATATTGTAAGTTTTGATTTATAGTTCCACAATGACAAGTTAGCCCAGATGAATGAAAGCTTTTCATTAAGGTACCTTCAGCTATACATTTTCCTTTTAAGTGTATGAGTGTAATAAGGTTTAAAGTTGAGCAAATAGGTAGAAAGGTGTATTGGTTTGATTTACACTCTCACATTTTAGTGATTGGCGTAAGGGTGTAAAGGAACATGATGGTATAAAGGATATCTCACAAAAATATTAAAGGGGTTTTATAGTTCTATGAATAAGGGAAACTTGTAAGAGCGAAGTAGAGTTTGATTCCTTCTATGTGCCTTTGCTGTTTTGGCTTGTGGGCAATTGTAAAGTGTTTTCATAAGTAGGAACATATGTGTGGGAGTTGATAAATTTCCACTTGGACCTTGAGAAGAATGAATAAAATTATGACATGTCACATATATTAGATGGGCCTAGCCTACGTTTTTGATAACTTAAGTCATTTATTTTGCATGTGCTTAAATCAATGATGATGTTTTTTCTGAAATCTAATATAGGTTTTTCCCTTACACTCTTACATTTGCAAGGATATCATGTGGATGAAGAGGTGCTTCATGTCCTTCTCCATTGATATGATATTAGTTTATTTTATGAGCATAAAAGGTAAAGTGAGGAATGCTTTACACTGGTACGAGATTTGTTGAAGTGTAAGCAAGTAAAAGTACATTGAGAGGGTTTGAGATCTTATGATAAAAGGGGCTGTGTAGGAGCATAAAATAAATTGCAAGGCCATGTTTAAAGAACCCTAACACTTCTAAGCTTGAATTTTTCTAAAGCATCATCAGATAAGCATAAGGGTTTGCTAGTTGTGTCTTCAAAGTTATGAGGATTGAAGGGTTTGGACTTAGTGTATAAATAGAAAACCAAGTTTGAAAAATGAGGCTGGCTGAGGTGTCATGCTAGTTAAGAAACTGGATGAATTCACCATAGCAAAGTAAAAATGAAAAAAAAAGGGTACTTCAGGATCAAATTACATGGTTGATATTCTTTGCTGACACCCTACAAGAATTG
The DNA here is from genome assembly GCA_028749045.1 of Cupressus sempervirens. Classification (NCBI taxonomy): domain Eukaryota; kingdom Viridiplantae; phylum Streptophyta; class Pinopsida; order Cupressales; family Cupressaceae; genus Cupressus; species Cupressus sempervirens. The sequence continues at coordinate 962,018,687 of CM053787.1, read as the reverse complement.
TTTTAAAGCCCATGCATGTAGAATTTATTAATGTTGGTAAATTGCATGATTAAAGTATAAAGATCTAATTGAAGGTTCAAAGTATTTACCATTTCCAAAGAGCTTGTGTTTCCTATTCTAAAAATTCTTCAGGCATCCATAGCTTTGTGAAATTTTGTGCCATTCTTATAGGAGTTTGAGTTATAAGTTTGTAGAAAATAATGGTTGACATGGATGTTGAGGAGGTCCCTGCTGATGAAGTCAAAGTCAAAGATGAAGGTGATGATGTGATTGAAGTAACAATAGAAGGAAACAAGAAGGGGACAATAAAAATTGAAAAGAAAACTTAAGTCAGAAATCCAAACAAACATGTAGAGGAATGGTCAAAAATACTCCCAAGGTCATCTAATGCAATTTTGACTAATGACTATGTTTTTTAAGATCCTTACTTCTTATGCAAAGATGTAAAATGCCCCAAGAATGATGGGTTTAATATTTTCATATATTTCTATCAGAACTAAACTAAAAATGTGCTAGTTTGTAACCCATGGAATAGGAATATGGCCAAATTGATATTCCCTAAAGTATTTGTTGATGTGGATTTTTTGAAGGCATTAATAAACTCATATAATCTAGTCATGAGTTCATTGCATAGAGATAATGGGATCATTTTATGTACACTCTATAGGACCTCTTTTATAGAATCTTTTGGTTTGGAGGGGCAAAGGATGTGCCCATAGATATTGATGACTTACAAGGAAAATTTGGGAGAAATAAGACTCATTACCAGAATAATGTGATGCTACCCCAAATCCCCTACAATGTCAAAAAGGCAGGGTAGATACCAAAGAAAGTAGAGGACCATTTGCCATTAAGAAGATTCAAACACTACTTCAAGAATACAGTGTATGTATTACACAAGGTTCTGGGAAGTGATGGGGTAGAATATTGTGTTTATGGCTCTCTCTTTTTTGATAGCATGTGACATACAAGACCCTTTCCACAATAGGGAATATGATTGTGTGGGTTTCATTATGGATAGCATGGACATCAAATTGTGAATGCCAAGAAAGGAGAGATGAAGGACTTTAGATTTCATCATTACTCATTGCTAATGCACTTGATCCTATACAAAAAAATTGGTTACATCAATTTGGATTTCATTAATCAAACGTCTGATGAATTTGGTGAATTGCCTATGTAATTATGGACTCATATGTGGGATAAAATTTTTCACTATTCAAATACAATTATGTTTTTCAATTGTGTTTTTCAATTTAGTTGGTTCAGTGATCATGAGAATGGTATATCATACTTTCTTTAGGGCCCCTAATGTTTTCAAAACATTACTCAGACCTTCCTTTTTGGATGACAAAATGAAATTGGACCATAATTGGGGTGATATATTTTTGTTTAAGGAGTGTACCTTGATGAGAGTTTATGCATGCCCATAACCACCTCATTTATTATCCAAATATTTGCCTCCTAGGTTAGCTATTATTGAATTCTTTTGACAATTCTTATTGATGAACAAAGAGATGATTCCTTCTTCCTTGCATAAACCTACATTTGTGTGTAGAAGTTTGAAAGTTGGAGAATTTATAATTGGAAAAAATGCTTATGAGGAGCTTAGTGAATATCTAGTTCAATATAAATTTTCTATTGCACCTTATAGAATGTATGACCTAGAAAATTATATAACCAATGAGGTAAAAGCTATTAGGTATTATATTCTACCTCCTAGTAAACCCATCCATGTGGAAGATTTAATTAAAAATATAGTAGCAATAGGGGAGTTTGATGAGTTGTTGGGGAAGTATGGTGAGATTAGAAATGTAGAAGAGGCCTTAAAGAGGACCAAACCAAACTTCAAAGGGTTTTACATAGATATCCCATATCTTGCAATTTGAGGAAAATTATTGAGAATTTTGATCATATTATGGCCCAAATGCCAAGTGAGCCAGTAGGAGAAGAGGAAATAGTGAACAGAGAATCCCTTAAGCCCAATGTCCAGTTAGAAATTGATGTTGAGGAGGAAGGAAAACCATCATCTTCTACATGGGTGGAAAAAGCAAACAAGAGACAGAAAACCATGCACATCCTAGAGAGGGTGGTGAGAAGAGCCTTACAAGTCATACCAAGAAATGATCAGTAGTTTGCTAATATTAGGTAGAACTACTTGCATGAATGGGAAACAGAGGCAAGAAGAGCCTCAACTAATTTACAAATTATAGCCTCTAGATTGGATGATAGAATCATATAATCTAAGAAATTCATGGAAGATGATGATTTCATTAAATCGTCTAAATTTAATTTTTTTATTATATAAAACTAAGAAAAATGAGCTCACATTGAGCCTTATGCTAGGAGAAGATCCTGGGATGAATAAAGAATTAGTGGATAAACTGTTGGCATAAGATCCAGATAGTGAAACAATGACCCCTATAGAAGCTAGGGAGTTAGTACATAGAAGTGGCATGGTTTTAGTGCCAGGATGAGGCATTGAAAGGGACTTTATACTTGACCAAAATAGGAGGCAAGACAAGGAAATCAGTTATGAGGCCAGCAGTAGTGAAGGCTTGAAGAGAGGATCAGGTTTTAGTATAGATACTAAGACCTTAGCTGTATGGAGTGTTGCCCCTAACACTAACAAACCTAAAATGATGAATGTAGAGGAGACTACTCAAGGTAATATGATTGTTTGGACATTAGAAAACACCACAAGAAAAGATATTTCCAACATGGTTAAACACTTTGCACTCATGAATGAGGCAAAGGTGGACCAAATTGAGGATAGGCTTGCTGCTACCTATAATGAATGTCTTGATGTTAGAATGTTGTATGAAGAAGAGCTCAAAACAAGTTACGTGCAAAAACAAAGAATAGAAGAGTTGGAGGGAAAGGTTCAGAGTCTAAAAGAGGAAGTTCAATCACTTAAGGACCAACCCAAAACTATAGCAAAGGAAAAATATGCACAAGGGAATGTGGAGGAGGTTAGGTACATAGTTGAAGTAGAAGTCCAAATAGAGGATATACCCATAGGGGTAACAGTGCCAGTGCCAGTGGTAAGTGTGGAAGGTGAGGTTTCTCAATTTGGCAGTGCACCAAAAAGGGGTATAATGTTGAGTATGCTAAATCACAGGGTAAACATCTTGAAGAGAATCTCTTAAGATGCATGTAGTGCATTGACCAACCTGCAAGCTACTGAGCAAATGTGCAAAGAAGTAGTAGGTTGGTTTGACCCCATCTTCCAACAATGGGGACCTTAAATGCAATTTTTTGATAGATTGATACCTCTGTTAGTTGAGAAGCTAGGCCTTCCTGATAAAGTCATTTCTATTAAAGAGGGTATGGATAAAGTAAAGGATTTGTTACAATTCTTTACAAGAAAATTGACAATTATTCAAAGTAAGATGAAAGTGTTGATTAATGGTTTTTATTCCCTAATCCTTTCAATCCTTAATTTTGATAGCCAAATAAAGGAGTGGAATGAATGGTCTAGTTCTTTTGACCATCTTGTAAACCTACCATAGGTGGTATCCATTTGTGAAGGTGACACTAATGAGTTTTCTTTCAATGAACTCATTGATACTCTGTTCAAGATTAAAACTAAAATTATAATCAATTGATAACAGAAAGGAAGATACTCATAGATGCCAAGTGGCAAAAGTTTGTTGGTGAACTAACAAAAGTAAAAGCATGCAAGTGGCCATCAAAAAGAGAAGTCATTATATGGGAAGCAATCATGGAAATAAAGGCTTTACCAATAAGGGGTAGTTGAAGATGAGGAAAAAAGTTGCAGATTTGATGCTCCAGTTGTCATGTGCAACTATTTCTACTTTTTTCTATTTGTGTTAAGGATTCAAAAATATTTTAAATGCTTGTTGTATTCCTTGTTGTAAAAAGACACTTGTCAGTCACATTTTTCCCTTTCCTTATTGCAACTCATGCTTATATAAATTAGTTTTCAAGGCATTTTGATGGGTCTAAAGGCTTGTATAATTTTTGCTTCTCTTAGGAAAAATGCATTCAGTCCTATTGTATATAGTTGTTTTGAGTTTACTTTCAATTGTGTACTCTCTAATCATATATAGAAATGAAAGAATCAACAAGATATTCTAGGATTTTCATTGAGTTTCTATTGGTCATTGTATCAATCATCAAAAAGGATAATACAAAGGGGTACTTCCATTATATCTGCGTCACCAATTTGTGTCTCCATTTTATGAGTTTGTTTACTTTGAAGTCATTTGAATAAGGTTTTATTGATTGAATGTAGTCTAGATGGGTTGTATATTGGTTCTATTATTGCTTTTAATTCAACGAATTATGCAAATGCTTCAGTAAATCAGTAGAGTTTATGAGTTTATGAAATGGGTATTTCATAAGAATGGAAATGGATGATTACAATTGATAGATTCATTTACAAGTTATTTGAACTAGATCTCCTGCCAATAGTTAACCTTTTGCCCAATGGATAAGGCACTGGTCACATAGATTAGGAGTAAGAGTAAATTCTACCACTACATATCAAATCAATTATAAAATCAAAATATTTTTCATTCCATTTTGTTCAGGGTTATAAATGTTGGTTAGCACTCATTTATATCTAATTTATGAGTCTTGGGTAGCTGCTATTTCTAGAAATATTTGTAAACCCAAGGAGAATTGTGACCAAATCTACTTATGAGGGGTGTATATCATCTAAAAGTGTCAAGAAATGGATAAACTATATAAATATCAGAGATATAAGATGAGAATTAGATGAAACTAATAAAATTCTCATACAACAAAATTCATTTTGAATTGTCCCTTAGGTATACCCACCTTGGTTTTGTAGAGCCTAAAGAGTAGTAAGTTAGTCCCAGTTTTGTTGAAGTTGGTTCCAGATAATATGCAAGCATAATTGTTAATAGGATGTAGCTAATCCTTAGATTTGTGAGTATTATTATCTTGGTATTGAGCCTTTGTTATTCAATAGTTGAAAAAAACCAATGAGATGGACTTGGAAATTTTTTAGGAAGGCCCATTTAGCTAGTGAAAAGAATTCATATAGTTTCCAAATATATGGTGTGACTTATAAGATCCAATCCTTGTTAGAGGATGACAATACTAAACAAGTGGGTAAGAATGTGATGTTAGTAAAGGAAAATGAGTTCCTACATAGCATGAAGGAGAAATATATAGGGTTTGTTTTGGTCTTGAAGCTTAAGGAATAAAAGAAGAAGGTTATGGATGACATAGGTGCCAAGGAAGTTAGGGATTTATTAGAGAAATATAATGACATCATTTTTGGAAATGTACTAGTATCTTTTCTTCCCACTAGATATGTAAGATACTAGATTGATCTCATACTAGGAGTAGTAATCTTCAACAAGGTTTCATATAAGCTAACCCCACAACATAATGAAGAGGTTGCTCAATAGGTATATGATTTTCTAAATAAAGTTTTTATTAGGAAGAGTTTGAGCCCTTCTATTCTTCCTATTATTCTAGCCCCTAGAAAGATTAGGAAATTGAGGCCATGTATGGACTCTAATGCCCTTAAAAACATAACTATTGGGTATAGGATCCCTATCCCTTATATAGATGATCTAATGGATTTCTTAGGAGGTGCATCATATTTCTCAAAAAATGATCTCAAATTTGGGTATCACCAAATTAGAATAAGTGAGGAGGATGACTAGAAGACAACTTTCAAAACTAATGAAGGGTTATATGAGTGGTTAGCCATGCCATTTGGTCTGTCCAATGCTCTAAGAAATTTTACAAGACCAATGAATGAGGTTTTGTTGGATTTTATACGAAAATGTGTGGTGGTTTACCAAGATGATATTTTAGTGTACAATAGAGTTGGAATTACAGTAGGAAATTTAAACTTTTGAGAGTGGGAGGGAGGAGGTGATTAGTAGTTTAAACTTTGACCCATAAAACATTCACCACACATCAATCTCATACATTCAATAAGTAAACTAAAATACCATGTAAAGCATGTACATCTAAATCATGTAAATAAGTAAGCATTCAAACATATATGACACCAAATATAATTACCTAGAAACCCTCCAATGAGAAGGTAAAACTAGGCTAGGGGTGACACCCACAAATCTTCACCACTGCAGTAATAAAGTGTATCCAATGAAGGTTACAATGTTTGATCATGAAACATGATCTACCTTATGAAAGGTCTACCCTATTAAAGGCTTACAAAGACTCTTAGGTCTTACCCTGTTAAAGGATTTCAAGACCTTGTTAGAAGTGTTCCTTGTTAAAAGACTTTAACGCATAATTAACTAAGCACCTTGTTAGAGGATTTCAATATAGCCTGTTAGGACTACTCTGTTAAGATATTTAACTGATTCACCTGTTAGAATATATCAACATGGATCTTGTGGTTAGAACTTTGTTTCTTGATGATAGATCAACTCTAAACTAATGTATTCTTCGTCCTTCTTGATCAGATGTCTTTTTGTTGTATACTATTCCTTTCTTGTGTTCTCTTTTAACTAATTTTGCAATGCAATTTTACTTTACAATTCCTTAGCCACCATGAATGCTCTATTTGTGCATGCAAACTTCTCTCTTCACTCCTTCCTTAGTCATATTAGGTTTAGGGTTTGTCCTCCTTAAGAAGATCTAGGTGACTTAGGGTTAGGTATAAATGAATGACTCTGATTCATACATTTTTCCACTTAAACCTTCCCTTTACCTGATTGGATGCATGTCCTTCATAGGGATTTCAACTTAAGATTCATCCTTATCAACTAAATATTGTAATTCAATCTTTAAGTTGGCTAAAAAATGGTTTACATAGTAGTTTGTGCCAATACAAACAACTATGACAAAACTATGTTACTCG